>JACEIK010000179.1:312411-328677 GCA_018107945.1 Datura stramonium | reverse complement strand
CAAACCATTTGAATTAATCAACAAGAACCCAAAATCAATAATCAATGGTTGTTTGGATCTCAAAAACTCGAGAACAAAATTAGAAAAAGAGTTTCTTGAATCTTCAATATCGAACACAAACTCCAAATTATCGTAAAAAGTCGTAAACTGTAAAAAGAAACCTAATTAAATTATTTATAAAAATAAAATAAATCCTTTCTTAACTAAATAAGAAAGACAGGTTGGCAGTGATGACGAATCGTTAGGTGGCCAAATGACCCGTTATGAATCATGACGGGTCATTCCCAGCAAATCTTCATTCTTGATGACGGCTCAACCAATGACTCATTAAGTGATGTGATGAGTCATTAGGTATTCCGTTGCCATTGGGACTTGAATTTTCAGTATTCTGAATATCTGACCACGTCTACTCATGATGAGTCGTTGAGTCTCATGACGACTCATTACTCCTTTCATCCTGACACTTAGCATTTTTCTCTTTTTCTATACTTCTGCTGACGATTTCTCATGACGGTTCGTGGAGCGTATGAAGAGTCATTGCTCTTCTCGTTAAGACTCTCAGTACTTCTGGTCTACTTTTACTTTTAAATCTTACGACACACACAATGAGTCATCGTCACTCCTAATGAGTCATGGTGTCAACTCTTTGTCAATACTATTTTTAGTCCAAATTTTCTAATTCAAAGCCTTCTTCTCTTAACGGATCAAGGAACAATTCATCAAGTTACATGCAACTCGTTACCTTACTGGCAGTCTAGCCTTAGCCCATTTTTGGCTTATTTTGGCCATTTCATATCCTGAACCTGTTTCCCTATAAAACTTAACAAAACACATCATATCAATATAAACATACCGAAGACTAACATTATTTCTTAGTTTTAAGCTTCAAAAGTGCTGCAAATCATGGCACATCAACACCCTCAACTTAGAACTTTTGCATGTCCTCAGGCAAAAACAAAAACTAAACCAATGCTTTAACTAAAAGAAACCTAGGGAATCTATGGCAGTCACAAACTCATGACACAAACGAATCAAATCTTTCTAACCCTTCCTATATCACCAAACAAACATCAAAGTGCTTATGTAAAGCTTTCTACCATGTCACGAGGGGATCAAGGAATGGCATTCTACTATCAACCTGCAACCAATGCATGAAAATCTATGATGATAACCCGGACAATTAGCAGACAATGTTGTTGCCCATGTACCCTCACCACAAAGAAGTCCCAATCACTCACGGATACAAATCAATACAATTCAGAGCAGGGATTGTGTCAGTGAACTCACTCTCATAAGGAAGTTCATACAGTGCACATACAAAATCATAAGCTTGCCCTTATTTTCTATACCTCAGCTGGTTAGAAGGTTGGATTAGAATCACTATAGGACATTCTTACCTGGGTATGGTAGATATGAAAATAGTGACTCAACCTTCCTTGGCACTACACAAACATTGGCTCCACTTAACCTCTTTTCACTTTTTCCCCTTTTTCTTTCTTTTTCTTTATCTTTCAAGACTATCGGTGCGGATTTTTTTCATTTATCATCAAATATTTCCTTTTGTCTCTATTTTCCATTTTTTTTCCTTATAAGCACACTACACCCCTTCTTTCTTTTTCATTACTCAACCATTTTACACCTACTTCTTGTTCACCCCTATAATAGCCACCCTCGGCTTAGGCAATTTTCCTGAGTTGATGTCTACAGTGTTGAAGGAGGGACTAGAACCAAAACAGGTTCATTATAATTAAAGAGAAAACGCGAATTAGCTAAACAACAATAAAGGGTTAATTTAGGCTCAAAATCGGGATCAAGGGGTATTGATATTCTCATTGTAAGTCATTTAGGCTAAAGTGGACTAATTTGAACAATGACCTATGATCATTTTCTATCCAACTATCTTACAACCTTAGTATGACTAACCGGACAAGTTCTAGATTGTAGACACAACTGTTGTACCAAAGATAAGCACCTCACACACACAATGCATAGGACAACACCATCACTACCAATCTCTAGTTCATGTATAGTCACACAATGGTTATCACATTCACAATATTGATGTCATGCAAAGATCCACAAAGGTCATTATATCTACAGTTAGCATACCAATAATTTTAGGAGGGGTATCCTTCAATGAGTTGAACATGTCAAACTTGCAACAATTTCATTTTATTCAACTGCCCTAAGTTCTCCTATTTTCCTTTCAATTGACACAATAAACAAAAATACCAAAACAAAAACCTAAAACATGACGGTTCTACTAGATAAGGAACACCCAAGAAAAAGACATCTGATAAGAAAAACCCTTGGGTTATGTTCAACAAAAGCGAGGTACTACCCCACCCCCATCAAAACCCCACCGCCATCAAAAGAAACATGTGGCATCCTCTACGCATATCAAAAGTAAAATATGGGAATAGGGAACATACCTGAGAAACCTAGATGCCTGTGGTTTGGTCAGTGGGAGGTGTAGATGCATCCCCAACCCCCCTCCTATGGTACCGGTGGTGACCGACGCACTCTCTGAACCAATAGAGCTCGTACCCTCTCCACAATCTCTAGAAGCATCAAAATCTACCCCCTCTCAGGCCTCATCTCTATAAAACCTCAATGTTGCCTCCATATCCTGTCGCTCTCTCTTTTACTTTTGCAATAGATCACCACTGTCATCTTTGCTTTCCTCATCCCGAGGCCTTTTTCCTTTGCTCTCTACTATAGGTTTCTTAGTGATGAAATCCACATTGGGAGGAAGCTCATCCTCATCTCATCCTCAGCAGTTGGAATCACCGATGGTGGTATAGCAGAGATCTGTCATGCTAATAACTCTCACAGCTCCACTTTGAGGCCATCAATCTCAGTATACCACCATGTTAGCTCTAGCACCTGTGGTTGTGCAATGAGCTCATCCATCTTCCTCTCAAAAGAATCTAGCCGCACATTCCATGTCCGAGACAAACCCTCCAATTCCTTGGTGACCAAGGCTTTACATGCTTCATCAGCACTTCCACCTAAAGTGTGGTGTTTTCCTACTGTTTTTTCTTTAGCCAGCTACCTAGCCATGTTAGTGATAAACTTCTGTGAAATTGTGACTAGGACGGCTAGTGAATCCCATAGGATAAAGCTAGTGGCCTGGTTGTTGGTGTAGTGGAGGACGATGCTGGGGCTCTGTGGTCACAGGCACAGTTGCTGCAGTAGCAGTCTCAGGCTGATTATCTAACTCATATGCAGCTAAAGGCTCTGTCTCTAAATCGGTGAATCTTGGAGTCTCAATCTTCGGACCCTGACTCAACATCTCTGCTAACATGGTCGCCCCAGTAGCTATGGAAATCTAACTTTTTGGCTTTGAAGACCGAATCTATATCATCCCTAATTAGATCGATTCCATAATTTTGAGCACTTCGACCTTCTGGTCAACCGTGGTAAACTTGGGGACTAGTGGCTCCCTACAAAGCTGGGGCAACAGGCATGGGAAAGGAATGCTCGTGTTGTACATGATGGCTCTCTCCCGAATCTCCTCAGTGATGTATCTTATAAAATTAATATCATATCCCTCCATTTTGCTTTCCACCAATCTAGCTGTCAGGTGACACGATGTTATCATTGTTGGTTGGTACCAGCCCGTGTTGCACCAAGGACTACCTAGAAGTCCAGAGTGGCCTTTTTGTGTTTCTGGTCAATTAAGCCACTCCACCGATGTACCCCTAGCAGCTATGATCCGTTCTAGCCATGTGTACTACATCTTTTTATACTCGTGACTCAATTTCTTAATCTTTATCTTTTGTAGCTTATATAGATGATAATCAAACCCACCTGTGTTAGTCAGAGGCTCAAACTCTAGACCATATAGAATGCATGAGATGGTGCGCTCAGATATGTCCATCGATGTCTCCCACATCATTACTCTATTTAGTGTGGGTCGCTTCCTCCAGTCTTGGCCTTCCAAGGCCTGATTTTGCAGGGTGATCGTATATGCTGCATAGAACTCTTAGACTAAGACTGGGCTATAACTGTCAGATGGTTCACTGAACCAACTGAACTGGTACCTCTCAAATAAAACCTGGATCTCTAGGAGGTCTTTGATTTTGGCAGTGACCAATCTCAGCTCTTCATAGATGCCCCTCTTTGGGCCCTTATTGTTTTCAACAATGTCCTTATTGTAGATCGCCCTAATGCCCAGAACACCCCACTTATTTACCAGCCTCTGTGTATGTGCTCTGTCAGTAGAGGTAGAGAGATGTCCAAGATTTTAGTCTCCTCATTGGAAACACTTTCTTGTCTAGCATGGGACTCATCCCCCTGATCCTCTTGGGATGAGTCACCATCATCATCTCCATCTTTGTTGGGTAGGCCCCTTACAAGAGGAGTCAGAGATGTGACCATGGTTGTCGGAGTGATGGGATATTTAGTCCTAGAACTAGTCACTTTCCGCTCCATCTGCTCTTCCTGAACCTCATACTCCTCTACTGAGCCGCTCTACTCTTCTGAAGATGTTGGTTCATCGACCAGCTTATGAGTCGAGGGTTGTCCCTTTTTCGACCTATATTTCTTGTCCTTGCGCTTCTTGGAGTTTCCTTTTTGTTCCATCGTACCGTGGGATCAAAGTTTGTACCCAAAATATCAATGTAAATGTGCAACAGAAAATGTCAACTTTTAGTCAGAACAAGGGACTTAAAGAGTCACCACCAGTGGCAACAGCTCATTATGTCATCCTTCGTATGTACTTCAGATTTTAACATATGTCCAGTGAACTTGACGGGTTGACATAATGAGTCGTCACCTGAGGTAACGAGTATTTAGGTCAACCGTCAGTCAACTATATTATGAAGTCACCCCACTCAGGACGAGTCACCACACAAGTCTTTACATGAAACCATGACTCATCAAGTGACTTGTTCTCAAGAGTCCAGTGTTTCACCAAGTTTAATTCAATGGAGACGACTCATACAACGATTCATCAGGTAAACCCATGAGTCATTACATGAAGCGTCATCACTGTACAGGCTGTTTCATTCAAGTTTTACAACTTATTCATGTCGGGTTACTAATACTTCACCTATATCGCACTTTTTCATTCTATTTTGGTGGGAGTTGGGCAGGCAATACAATCCAAGCTCCATTACCAAAGAAATTACATATCATAATGCCTGCTTACTTATGGGGTATAGACAACCCAAACCAACCATGTTCAATTTATACTCAATAGTTTCCCCTAGGTGCAATCCACCCAAAAACCCTCAAAATTTATCCATTTAATCAACTATTATTTTGTTCACAATTTTAGGCCATTAAATTCCTGTTACCTAGGGTTTAATCATAGGACAACATTCAAGAGTTTCACAGACATTTGCGAGTATGAGGAGCTCAAATTTAATACAAGAAGCATTTCAAAACTCACTTTGATGAAGTTTCTCATGTAGAGGAGATGAAAATTTGGATAATGTTCTTTTCGAGTTCTAGGCAGCGACGGGAAGATTGTTGTGCTGCGTGTGATTGTGATGCAGTAGTAGGGTGTCGGGGTGTTTGTGAAATTTGAAGATGATGAGTGGGGAAGGGAGAGGGGACCGTTTAGTTTTTTTAAGCTTAGAATGTGAGTAATTTGAGGGAAACGTATGCAATTAAGGGTAAGAAATCTAATTTAAACCCTTCAGGCACGGGTCAGGTCCAAGGAATATTAGTTGGACATGTAGACCACAACCCCTATTTGATGAGTCGTTGGCAGGAGCTATGACTCATTCTATTACCCGTTACATATTCCTAAAAGAAAACTTACCTGGGACCAGATGACTCAGTCAATGACTATTGTGGAGCCCAACGATTCATGCCTTGAGTGGTTTTCCCTGTTTCCTGAGTTGATTTTCAACTTCAACAGGACAAGGGACCTAATGACTCTTTCAGTGACAGAATGAATTGTTAAGTCACCCTTCGAGTAAGACTCAGAGCTTAATAATTCTGCTTCAATGGCCACAACTGGCGATGATGAGTCGTTATGTCCAGTAATGACTCATTCTGTGCTTTTTTTGCACCAGACTTCACCACTAACTTTTTGATCCAAATCCAAATTTCCTATCTTACTCACACATGCACATCTTTACACAAGTGAACACTTTATTGGTATTACACTTACATCTTGGGTTGCCTCCCAAGCAACACTTAATTTAACATCACAGCACGATGCGAGTATGATGGTTACTCAGACTTCACCAAGATAGCTCTATGTGTTGCTTCGGCATAGTGCCTAATTTAACATTGCGGCACGATGAAAGTCCCCGAGTTACTCAGGATTCAACCAGAGCCCAAAGGTCCACCAGTTTGATTTCTTCACTTTTCCGCAGATATGCTTTGACCCGCTGACCGTTCATCTTGAACCGTTTACCTTCAATATTTTCCAACTCAATTGCACCATATGGGAATACATGGACCACTAGAAATGGTACTAACCATTTAGACTTCAACTTGCCAAGAAACAAGCGAATCCTAAAATTGAACAGCAAAACCATATCCCCAGGGCTAAATTGTCTCTGCTCTATTTTCTGGTCATGTTGTATCTTCATCATTTCGTTTTAAATTTCTGAACTTTCATAGGCTTTCAAATGAAATTTATCTAACTCATTCAACTGATCAAGCCTCAAGTTTGCAGCATCACTCTAATTCAGATTCAGCTTCTTGAGCACTCACGTGGCTTTGTGCTCAGGCTCGACCGAAAGATGACATGCTTTCTCATACACAAGCTGATAAGGAGACATACCTATAATGGGTCTTGAATGCAGTTCGATAAGCCCATAATGCATCATCTAGCTTTCTAGACCAATCCGTCCTATTAGAATTCACAGTCTTCACTAAGATGGTCTTTATCTCCTGGTTGGAGACCTCAACTTGTCCACTAGATTGTGGTTGATAAGGTGTTGCCACACTGTGTTTCACCCCATATTTTTCTAGCAAGGTTTGAAATAGCCGGTTGCAGAAGTGAAAACCCCCATCATTAATAATTGCCCTAGGAGTCCAAAATCTTGATAAAATATTCCGCTTCAAGAACGTTGTGATACTCTTACCTTCATTATTAGGAAGGGCCACTTCCTCCACCCACTTAGATACATAGTTCGCAGCTACAAGTATGTACTTCATCCCATTCGAGCTCACAAACGGGCCCATGAAGTCTATGCCCCACACATAGAATAGCTAAATAACTAGAATGGGAGTGAGAAGGAGCTCATGCTTTCAAGATATGCCTCCCTGCCTTTGACATGCATCACATGCCTTTGCATAATCATGAGCATCCTGGTGAATGTTCGGCAAATAATACCCATATTGTAGAATCTTGTGGGCTGTGCGGAAACTATTGTGGTGACCCCTAACCGGGGATGAGTGATACGCCTCAAGAATGCTCATCATTTCAACCTTAGGCACACATCTCCAGATCACCCCATCAGCGCAAATAAGAAATAAGTATGGCTCACCCCAGAAAAACTTCCTCACATCTGACATGAACTTCCTTCTTTGGTGAAAGTACAAATCTACAGGTATCACATCACTCACCAGATAATTTGCAAAATCTATGGACCATGGAATGAGATCCAGAGATTCAGCCAAAACCTGCTCTTCAAGAAATGTATCATATATATCAAGCTCATCTCTCAATGCTGCATCCACCTCCAGCCGAGACAAGTGATCTTCCACTTGATTTTTAGTCCCTTTTAGGTCCTTAACCTTAAATTCAAACTCTTATAGAAACAATGCCCTTCGAATCAACCGTGGTTTGGCATCTTTCTTTTCCACAAATATCGTAGAGCTGCATGGTCTGTATGAACTATCACCTTAGTTCCAAGAAAGTAAGCTCGAAACTTCTCAAATGAAAAAACTACAGCCAAAAACTCTGGCTCAATCTTTGCTAGCATAATAAATTGAATGAAAAATATTCTCATGCCTTTGGACTAAAACAACACCTAGGGCCACCCCGCTAGCATCGCACATCATCTCAAATGGTAAGGATCAGTCAGGTGCAACTATGATAGGCGCAGTAGTCAATCTCTCTTTCAGGCACTCAAAAGCCTTCAAGCATGCATCATTAAAAACAAACTTCACCTCTTTCTCAAGTAGCTTGCACAAGGGATGTGCAATCTTTGAGAAGTCCTTGATGAATCTCCGATAGAACCCCGCGTGACCCAAAAAGCTTCGAACACCCTTTAGAAATCGGAGGTGGTAAGCTAGCAATTACATCAATCTTTTCTCTATCCACCTCAATGTCCTTACCCAAAATCCTGTGGCCGAGCACTATACCTTTCTTGACCATGAAATGGCACTTTTCCCAATTAAGCACCAAGTTTGTCTCTTTACACCTCTGCGGAACTTTGCTTAAATAAGCTAAACAATCATCAAAAGAGTCACCCACCATCGAAAAGTCATCCATAAAATCTTCAATGGTGTCCTCCACCATGTCAGAGAATATAGACATCATATAATGCTGAAAAATGGCAGGTGCGTTATATAACCCAAATGGCATCCTTTTGTAGGTGAAAGTCCCATGTGGACAGATGAAGGTGGTTTTCTCTTGGTCTTCAGGGGCTATGAATATCTAATTGTACCCGAAATAACCATCAAGAAAGCAACACTACCCCTTGTCTGCAAGTCGGTCTAGTATTTGATCAATGAATAGCATCGAAAAATGATCTTTCTGCATCCAATGGTTTGCTTACGATAGTGCATTCATACTCTCCAACCTGTAACTGGCCTTAGTGGAATTAGATCATTATTAGCATTTGGAACCATAGTGATTCCACCCTTCTTTGGCACACACTGGACTAGGCTCACCCATTTGATGTTTGCAATGGGGTAAACCACACCTGCATCCAATCACTTAATAATCTCCTTCTTGACCACCTCTTGCATAGGTGGATTCAACCTATGTTGATGCTTAATACTCAGAATACAGTCTGGCTCAAGTTGGGTCTCACGTATGCAAATACCCTGGGGGATCCAAATAATATCCGCTATGGTCCATCCAATGGCCTTTTTGTAACTCTTCAAAATGGAGACCAAAGACTCCACTTGCCATTCCACCAAGTATGTTGCTACAATGACCGGTAATGTGTTACTGGTTCCCAAAAATACACATCGTAAATGTGATAGGAGCGCCTTGAGCTCCAAGATTGGAGGTTCTTCAATAGATGCCTTGGCCGGTGGAGTTACACGATTTTTCATATCAAGATCAATCTTTTTCAGGACATAAGTGTACGACCCCAAATCGGCAAGTGCATTAACTATCTCATCACCCCTCTTTATCCCATCAGAATCAACATTCATCAACACTATTCTAAGTCCTCAATACTCAATCTCTCCTTATAGGAATCATTGGAAGCTCATCCTTCACAATATCAATCACTGAAAACCACGCGCATATCATTCGACTGCTCATGGATCGGCACACATTAAATGTCAGTTTCTCATTATTCAGTTGGAACTTCAATTGTCCGATTTCCATTTCCACAAGAGCACGATCGGTGGCAAGGAATGGTTTCCAAAAGATAATGGGGACCTCAAAATCCACCTCATTGTCAAGAATAACAAAATCGTCCAAAAATATAAAGGACTCAACCTTCACCAAAATATCAGAAAAGAATCCACCACCAAATTTTTCACCGTACGATCTGCCATCAGAAGTCATATTGTAGTCGGTTTGGGGGCTGCTAAGCCCAATTATATGAACACTGTTAGCGGCATAATATTAATACTAGCTCCCAAATCACATAGAGCCTTAGCAAAATTTAAATCTCTAATAGTGAGTGGTATGGTGAACGCTCTAGGGTATTTCTTTTTTGCACAAGGGACCGAGATGCTATTGCACTATAATGGTGCAAATTATCTATAGGCACAAACCTCACGATCATCATCTTAGTGACGAGATCATCCAAAAATTTCGCATAGCCAGGCATCTAATCAAGTGCCTCAACTAAAGGGATGTTCACAGATAATTGTTTCAGTATCAAAATAAATTTGTGATACTTCCCTTCTTCAGCCTTCTTCTTAGACCTCTGTGGGAAAGGTGGAGGAGGTCTAGGAATGGGAGTTAACTTTTGATAAACCTCCTTCTACTTCCTTTTTACAGACATACTCTCCTTTTAAATACTGGGAGTTGTCTTTTCGGCTGCATTGGCTACCACAACCTGATCCTCAAAATCTGCCACCTTATCATCATAAATCAACTCGGGCTCAACTGTCTCATCAACTACAATATTCATAGGAGAATTTCCACTTTTAGTTGTCATGACCATACAATGACTATCATTTTTTGGGATCTACATTGTGTTACTAGAAAGCTGATGTCATTCAAATTACACCTCGTAAGGAGATATAAAGCGGTCGATGCGGTCGATGTCAATTATAGAACCCAACAAAGGTTGGGGTCAATACCACAGAGAATATGGAAGGATATAGAAGAACTAATCTTTTAAGTCGATTATCACCTAAGAAGGGGAAATTTGTAAAAGTAACAAGTAATAATGTTGAGGGAAAGTGAAGGTTAATTCCAAATTGATGCAACTAACTAGGGTAAGTTTTCCTCATGAATTTATAACCACAAGGCATTTTATACTAGAGATCTATTCCAGTGCTTAGCATGCAATATTAGTAAGATAAATTCACCTAAATGGTTGGTTCACTATTTAATGATTATCACTACACAACTTGGTTCGTATGCGGATGTATACTTAACTAACCCTTAACCTTAATAGTGGATTAGCTATTCCTGGACAAGGTCAAGCTATTAGATGAGGGTTGATAGCCTTAATTCTCCGTTGTTAATCTCTTTTCCCATTCATTACTCTCTTGATCTGGTGAGTAAGCAGAAGGCAAATTCCAACATTTGCAACCATTAAGAAACAAATTAAACGAAGGAACAAAATAATACATGCGTAAATCCCATTCAAGAATCACTTAGTATTTTCACCTATGTGTTAATTCATAATGGTTCCCATAACTCTAGTTGTGAAGGTTTTAGCCTCTCATAAATTATAAGTAAATTCATAGCATTCATAGACAAAAGCATAAATTAATACTTACAACGATGATAGGAAGAAACTCATTTGATTATCACAAAAACAAGGAAGGACAATTCAACAACCAGTATCTCAAAGCATTTTGTGAAAATAAAACCTCACAATCGTATTTCTCTTACTAATAGACTTGTCTAAAAATTCTCTCAAACTTGTCTTAAAACATGGCTTCACTTTACAAACAAATAAAGGGTATTTATAATAGATTCTTGCCTTATTTTTCCTTTTGCAAATTTGATTTTAGATTTGTAGCTTATTTTCGTAGTTGAAGTAGGATTTGACTTCTTGCTGTTTGAACAATCTTGGTATGCCGCGCAGGGCATCGCGCAGCACTAGGGCCACTAGCGCACACTGTCGCGCTGGGAGGCCGACGCCACGCACCTGACATTGCGCCAAGCATATTGTCGCGTCGCGCACTGCATCGCACTGAAGAAAGGGAGCCTCGCGCCTGGCATTGCGCCAATCACCTGCCGCGTCACGCCTATGGTAGCGTGTTCAGGCAGGCACCGCGCACCTTTGGTCGCGCTAGTGTAGCTGTGCACCGCATTGTTGCTCGCGCAGGCATGGTAGTGCACTCATTTTTGGCCTTGTTCTTGCTTCGTTTAGTCCATCTTCTTCACATGTGTTCTAAAAGCTTCCAATACACCCAAATCTATCATTATTAGGATTGAAAGAATCTAATCATGTGCTTTAGCTAATTTTAAAATTATATAACATAAACATATGTAAACACACATAATTTTTCCTCAAAACATAGTAAAGTATGGCAAAATTATGTCTAAGAAGTGCGTAGTTACACCCTTCATCAACACACCACACTTAAACTATTGTTCGTCCTCGAACAATCTCCTACTTCCCTTTTCACATTTAGGCACAAAATTCATCCTAAGAACAGGTCTACTTACACTTAGGATCATGAGACAAATCATGAGGCTCAAACAATTCACTCGCATGCATATAGGATCAATATTAAAATATTAGTTTGAAATCACTTAGCTTTTTTGAAAACCAACTCATCAAGACATATTTTGGGCCAACATGAATCATATATAATTTAGCAATCAATATTTACCATAGTCTTACCATTGTTCCTCTCACAATTTAGAGAGATGCCCTTTCACACACAAGATATAAAATAATGTTAACTTGGGCATAAATATAACAAAATCCACTCACTCTCCCAAAGAACTCAACATACATGCAAAAGACGACCCATAGGCTTGCCCTTAGTGTAATACTCCATTAATATAGAATTATGAATCAAGGATCAATTAGGACTTGAATTTGGTTATAATGTAGTCTAAGAGACGGGTTGAAACTATTTGGCCAAGATAGTGACTAATCTCCCTAAGCACTTTAATACTTCACAACACTTTAATTTTTATGCACTTTCCTCAATTTCCAAAATCTTTCTCCGTATACCTCCTTTTATTTTTTAATTTTTCAACTTAGGTGATTAGTGGAGATTTTTTTCAATATTGAGCTCATTCACACATTTTTTTCATCAACGTTTTCTTTCAAAGCTCTTTTTTTTTTTGTTTTTCCACTAATAATCAACTTCCTTATTTAGCAAATTTTCACCCTTTTCTTTTCTTCTAATTTCCACGCTTTTTAGATTTTTCGCATCAATTTTCCACTTAAGCTCCTTTCATGCAAGATTTTTCATTAAAGTCCTCTAGGAGTCATTTGGATAAAAAACAACTCTATAGAACAAAAAGGAATTAAGCTTGAATATGACTATCAAAAAAATAGGTTAAGTCTCAAACATAGCTAACTAGGATAATTACAGTCAAGGTAGGTAAAATAGGATAAAAATAAGGCTACCAAAGAAATGCCTATATCACTTCCTAAATCCATCATTATTATTTTTTTTTGCAAATACACAGGGCAAGTTCTAGACATCAATTTACAATCATGGAGTATATTAAAAAAATTCCTCACACATTGGCACAAAATGGTTTAACAATGAAAATCAAGATCACATAAATACATATATTCATATTGCATGCATAACATAATTAAGCCCTTTTTTTCTTTTCAAGCACATGAGTCAAGTTCTAAAAGACTAAGTGTTTATACATTTTCCATGCATTTTTGAGTGAATTTAATAAAGTCTCAATGATACCTAAAGTGAAGAACCTAGCATTCATAGGATCCAAGTTCTTGTTCTTCCTAATGACTAACTTACCCTTAAGACGGTCGTCATCCATCCATCATCGAGCAAAGTCATGACTCAATGACTAAAAAAAATATCTAGACTCTCTAGTCGGTTCCAAGGGACTATCCACCGGAAAAGTACCGAAAATAAAAATCCGAGGAACCCAAAATAAAATAAAACTAAAAGATACTACAAACAAACAAGCATTCATGATAAGTCATAAATCCCAAAAAAACTAGGTCTATCATGTGCAGATTTAGCAATTGAGGAATACATGGTAATATGAAGTTCACTTCTCCCACCCCACAGTTAATTAGTCACATTGCCCCCAATGCTAAAGCAATAAAGCATAAAGTAAAAGGGTGAAATAAAAACTCCCTCGGCCTCTACTCCTCGTCGTCTGTGGGGGCAAGAGCAGCTTTCCCCATCTCAGAATCCTCCTCATTATCATCACTAGACTCTAGGTCTGAGTTTATTCTAGCCATCTCATCCTCCGTGGCCACATCATCATCATCAAGAGGCTCCCCTATCGAGGCCCAACTCTGCAAAGGGCTCCGCGAGTGCTCGCTCAAAGGTAGTCTATGTTAAGCTGTTGTAGCTACTCCTCAGTCACATCATTCATCCTTAGCTGAAGCATTTACATACCATACAAGTAGCTCAACATGCTGTTAATTCGCGCATTGCGCTCATTGACAGAAAGGACCGGACCGTTTATACCCTTAGATTCCTTTGTTTTAGTCATGTCAATCCCCCTAAGATCATAAGCAGGTCTATAGTCCACCTTCTCCTCCTTAATGTCATGCCCACGCAGAAATCGGGTCAAGATACCCCCAAATCCAAAGTTTTGACCCTTTTTTACCCTTTCTCTTTTCAACATATTTTTTATGAGCACCCCTACATTAGTTGTCATTCTAGTCATTATCGCATATACAAGGCACACTCTTTCCCTAGTCATATGAGTTACATGCTTTTTGGGCATTAAACAAGCACATACTATTTTTAACCAAACTCATGCCTCTCTACTTAAGTGAGCAAATGGAAGCGAAACACAATACCCAAATTATTGGTGGCGAGTCCACCATGCAACAGAGTTAGGGCCACACAAAGTATGTCTAATATCCCTATACGGGGGTTTCTTCACCATGTTAACAAAAGGTTGTGGGTCAACATGCGGTGTCCCAAGTAATCTATTCATAGTCATACGTGAAAACTCGATAATTTGACCCCTAATTTTAACTTGGTTCAACCTCTCCTTTGGCATCCAATTTTCAAGGAATTCCCTCACCATATTCAAATTACAATCACTCGGCGCATCAAACACCAAAACCAAGAACAAAGGCGAGTATTCTATCTATCATGTGAGGGAAAACTAGTGACAAGAAATTTCTATCAATAAACATATCATGTGAGTATTTAGATTCCTTATGTTCCTTGAACTATTTTTTACATTCTTTCTCTGTGACCCAATCGAGCCCATATCACCTCAATAATGGTGGAGCCATCCTCACATCTTAATGCTCCTCTTCACTAGGTCTCCTTGCTCTCTTTTACCCATGGCTTGAAGAAGCCACTCCTTTCCCTTTGTTTACTTTTGGTGCCACTGATGGAAGTATCTCAAGATAAATGTTAAACTTTGTGTTTTTGGTGAAAAAGTTGGAAGATTTTGATGAAGAGATGAAGTTTTGAGAGAGTTTACTTGGGAAATTAGAGGGTGCAGCGCGGCTGCCTTGAGTTTGAGCAGAAATTTTTAGGTTTAGGCCTTTTAAAGTACTCCTTAAAGTTAGAAATTCCATTTTTGCCCTTAAATTTTTTTGCCTAAACACTTGCTCCGCGTCGCACACCTGTATGCTCCAATCGATGTGCGCGTTGTGGCCTTGTGTGTTGTGTCCTGCCTGTGTGTCGCGCTAGGCCATGCGGCACTTGTGCCTGTGCCTCGCCCAGGACTTTTGTCCTGAGGGATGCCCGATGCGCACGTTTAACTGTTTTGCTCCCCATTTTCAATGTTTAAGCTCAATTTTTTGTTGAAAATCATGACCTATCACCTGCACACTTGAACAAACACATAAAAATGAAAAAAATATCTTGGGTCGCCTCCCAAGTAGCGCCTGATTTAACTTCGCGGCACGACACAGGTATCTTGATTACTCAGACTTCATCAAGATACCTATTGAGATGGTGTTCACATATTTGGCCGCTTGTTTCACTATGCTGCTATGTGGCACGTCAAATAATAAAATAAGAATGAAAAATAGGAAATAAAGACTAAAAGTTAAACACAAGCAGTTAATCTAATCCTAAACCGTATTCCCCAGCAACGGTGCCAAAATTTGATGCTGCCCAAATTACACCTCGTAATGAGATATAAAGTGGTCGATGTCAAATATAGAACCCAACAAAGGTTGGGGTCGATCCCACATGAAATATGGAAGGATATAAAAGAACGCTAGTATTTAAGATTTTATGTCGATTATCTCCTAAGAGGGGGAAATTCGTAAAACTAACAAGCAATATTGTTGAGAAAAAGTGAAGGTTAATTCCAAATTAATGCAACTAACTAAGGTAAATATTCCCCATGACTTCACAACCACAAGGCATTTTATACTAGTGATCTATTTTGGTGCTTAACATGTAACATAGGTAAGTTAAATTCACCCAAATGGTTGGTCCCCTATTTAGATGATTATCACCACCCAACTTGGTCCATATGCGGATGTATACTTAACTAACACCTACCCTTGATATCGTATTAGCTATTCCCGGAAAAGGTCAAGCTACTAGATGAGGGTTGATAGCCTCAAATCTCCGTTGTTAATTCTGTCACGCCCCGCCTTGGGGGGTATGACTGGCACCAGGTGCCCTAGACGGACCTGGACTACTAACTGGTGGGCCAAGGCACGTCTGGTGCCTGGCTAGCTCTATCTCAGGTTCCTAGAAACAAAAGGGCTATATAGCGGTTGTACACACAGCCTCCGGCCATCTGGGCCTATAGCCACCTGCACCTGTAATAACAGCTGACCAGAACATCTGAACCTTAACAGGTAAACAACTGAAAAGCTACGT
>JACEIK010000179.1:277725-302595 GCA_018107945.1 Datura stramonium | reverse complement strand
CAAGTAGTATACTCCTTTAGATGAGCCTATAACCCAATTGTACGAGAGATTAAAGGTTGCCAGCTATATCACTCCAATTCCCGCAATAGTGATGGGTACACACACAAATGGCTCAATCATACTAAGTTTGCGACTATCATTCAGGGATGAGAGGACACACCACAGAAGAATATCAATCTTTGAAAGATAAGATTCAAACATTTTTTGATGTCAAGGTGATACATCCGAAATGAAAGTTGATGACCACTTAGGATATTGACATTGAAAGTTATCCTCAGTTTAATTTATTCCTTCATTTGAAGTTTTTTACTACTTGTACTCTGAACTACGTTGGACCTGATTCCCGTTTAATAGGGATACGTAGGCGCCCTTATGGGATTCGGTCTATATCTTAATAAAATTTCCTTTCCCCTTTTTGAGTACCAACTAGGGAAATTTTTTTTAGAGGATCTCAAAAATTCCATAGATCAAGCTTTTCTATAAAACTGGGGAAGAATTTTTTAGACGACCTCAAAAAATTCCTTTTTGCAAAGAAGTACAAGTATTTCCGAGTCAATAACTGGGGTAGAAATTTTTGAGAGGTCTTCAAAAAATTTCATCAAAATGATATCTCAAGATAAAAGGACGTCTATTGGAAGAACGAGGCATCCAACCAGATCACAAATTTAAAGTTCATGAGATCGGGATAACAACAGACAAAGAGAAGCACAAATCAACCTTTCCCCTTTTAAACTTACAATTTTTCTTTGAGCACAGGAGCGACAGGTACAAGTTTATATCATCAGTATTTACGAAGATATTCGTTATCAATGATAAAGCTAAACTACTTGAAGCTCGTCTATGAACAGGGTTAAGCACTACCCTCTTAGTAAGTTACTCGAAACTGAACATTGTTTTATTTAAAGCTAAGTATTATTATTTTAATTTCTCAATGGGTTAAGCACTACCCTAAAGGGCTAAGCATTGTCCTATGGATTATGAAATACCCTCAATTTTTATGGGCTAAGCACTGCCCTATGGTTAAGCACTACCCTCCAATTTTTTAAGGTCTAAGTATTGTCCTATGGGTTAAGCACTACCCTAAATTTTAAGGACTAAGCACTACCTTCCAATTTTTAAATGGCTAAGCATTGTCCAATGGGTTAAGCACTACCCTCTGATTTCTAAAGGGCTAAGAATTGTCCTATGGGTTAAGCAGTACCCTTTAATTTTTTATGGGCTAAGCATTGCCCTATGGGTTAAGCACTACCCTCCAATTTTTAAGGCTAAGCATTGCCTTCTAAATTTTGATCGGGTTAAGCACTACCCTCTCAAAATTTATTCGAGCTAATCATTATATTTGCAAAATAATACCTTATGTTTATTGACTAATTACATTTACTCAGTATTTTAAAGTTTGCAGGCTACTATTGTGTTATTTCAAGTTACTCCCGTGACATTAAATTAAGCTACTACCATGCTACTTTCAAGCTTTCAAGCTGCTTTCAAGCTACTTTCAAGCTACTATCGCATTTTTAAGATGCTATTTTACTTCTGAGCTACTATTATTATGCTACATTCACCATTCTTTTGCTTTTTGGATGGGTTAAGCGCCACCCTCCAAATTTTAAGGCTAAGCATGGTCCTACTATTTTGACGTACCCTCTTAAAAGTTATCCAAGTACCGCCTTTATTTTCGCAAAAAGTATTTCTAATGGTCTCTTCTCTTCATCATTTAATTTTCTATCTAGTTATTTTCAATCGCTACTACTTTTCACCGCACTTAGAAGCACTTTTCGTTTTCACTTTCATTTCAATCTTTTATCTTTCAAATTAGTCCTCATTCTAATATTAACACATTTTGATACGAAATTAATAATTTCATCTATCTCTTTTTTCTCCCTATTCTCATAATGTCATACTCCTTTCGTTCCTTATTCAAATCCTGTATTATAAATTTGCTTTAGGAATCTCGTTCATTCCTAAATCTAGAACTACACATGGCCTGATTCTCATGAAACCCGAGATATGTAGGCAACTTGAAACTGAAGTCTCGGCCGCAATATCTTCGTAATTTTATTTTCTTTCATCTGGCCCCACCGAAATTTTTTCTTCGGTCGGACAAAATCGGCTACTAAGTCAATGTTCTTTGCTCAACAATTCATTCTTCATTCTCGAGCAAAGAAGGGACAGTTTTTGACACCCAATTTTGATCTTTCTATGGCCTGTGTAAGCTGCGTACCAATATATGTATGTATTTAAAATCACCTTTTTAACGAAATTATTTAATTCGAATTCGTAATATTCTAGCATTAATTAGCATACATATTTAAAAATTTTGCATAATTATTTTAAATTATACTTCTAAAATATTTTATTACATTAATTTCAAGTTTGTAAATTTTCAATATTATATGTATTTATGTCATATATAATATATTGCATGATAATATGCATGCGTACATATTTTAAATTTTTCAAGGTTTATTTACAAAATATAATTTACTTAGTTTTATAAGTTATTTGTATTTAATTTTGTAATAATAATATTTACATTATTTTATCATAAATTAAAGTATTATCATTAGCAAGTGTAGTGTTTTTATTAATTTAATAGCAGCTAATTCAATTTCCCTTCAGTTTATTTAAAATCTAGCCACTTTCTATCTAATTTATGCCAATTTTAGCTATTTGATCAAATCCTGGCCACATTTGAAAGGATAATTCAATTTCAATTTAATTCTACTTGTTTAACTATCTATAACCCGCCCCATAACCCGTAATTCGACCCATAAGATCTCATTTGATCTCAACTATCCAAAAACCTCTAATCTAACAGAAAAACTAATTCTCTTACGTTTCCTATTTTCACCTAACCAAACCCTAAAGGATTCCCTCATTTTTCTCAACACCCAAATCCGTCGTACCCTATCCCCTCTCTCCTTCTCATCTCCGATTCTCCCTCACTGTCGTAGCTGCTCCTTCCCTCTCTTCCCTCGGCTGCTCAGAAGCAAAACCTCACCCCTTCAAGCCATCTCCATTTTCTTCCTCTCATTCGGCCACCCGCACCTTTTCTCTTTTTCCTCTCGCTACCGTCGTCCATTCTAGACCACCGCTAACCAAACTCTAAACCAGTGGAGCCCCGCCGTGAACCACAAAACAATAGTGTCGTCCTTCTCTCCTCTTCCCCTTTGTCTTTCTCCTCTCTGCCCCTACCTCAACCATCGACCCCCTTTCTCCGATGGATGACAGAACGACGAGACGCACAACCTAAAGTCACTGCTCACTCGGTCCTTCACCAGATCTCAAATATCATTGCCCTTACCTTTGCATGGTTATATGTCCTTAACAGTTTTTTTAATTTATTTATCATTTTTCTTTGAGTTTTGTGAATTTTGAATGATAAATCATGTATATAATTTTTATATCATCATTTGTTTGTTCCCCTATATTGCCACATATGAACATCTCAACAGTTATGAACATTATATCAGCTCTAATATTTTGAAAAACCTAGTCTTGTTGCACTTTTGAATTTGAAGAATCAAGACTCATATTTGTGGTTTAGATATTTGAATACATCCTTGGCATGTTGAGTTTTTAACAATGCTTCCTTGCCTTGATTAGACTCTGCCTTAGTTAAAATTGATTTATATCCTTGTTTTATATGCTGAAAATTGTGAATTATTGTTTTTAGATGTCAAGTCCTTATTTTTGGGCCAACTTATTTTTTCTATTTCTTTCTTTCGTGAGAGTCAATTAATGATAACTTTAATATTGAAGGATTAAAATTTGCATTAGCTTCTTTTGATGCTACGATCGCATGAATCTGCAGTTCCAAGCTATTCTTACTAAATTTGGATTTCAGCATTTCTGACTATCATTTGTTTGGAGTAATTGTCTCTTTTCTTTTCATAAAATTTAACTGCTCATGTACAAATATACTAACATGATATTTATATGACTTTTAACAGCTTGTTCCATGAGTTTTACTTGTTTCCATTTGTGAGTATATTTAATTATGCTTACTAGTTATGGTAAATTGATAGGCATTTTCCTTCAATTAATTCTATTAGAGAGATGTTTATTGTGATTGACTATTCCATCTATGACAGCTTAATTTGATAAGGTTATACTGATTGATTCCAACTAACTAATAAAGTAAAAGTTTATTTGACTAATTATTGTGAATATCCCCCTTACCTATTAATCTCCTAATTATTTTCCTTTCCTTCTTGAGTAACTCATGACAGCTTTATGTGTTGAATATGGTAAATAGATATTTTTACCTTGTGCATTATGTAGCAGCCATAAATGATTCTTTGTTTTTCGTAAACTTTGATTATATGCCTAATTGATTCAGCCCTTCTAATTAAGGAAAATTCTAGCATGATTAATTATTCCCTTCTCTTTTTACCCCATAATTTATTGTACTCTCTGATTATATAAACATGTCATTTTCCCTCTACTAGAAAAAAAGAACGACACCTATTCTAATTCCTACCCATTCGAACCTCACTCGGTTCTTTAGCAATATAACTTTGTTTCATCTTCTCTTTATTACGGGAACATTTGTTATTCCTTTAGAAAAATAACATTTGAATATTACTACCTTATAGAAAAAAAAGTCTGGTCTTCTTCTCTTCTTATACTTTTCAAGTCTGTCTGTCTGTGAAGTTTTGCTGAATTTCTAATTTCTATTAGCTCAAAAGCTCCTTAACTGGTTAGTCATTTGACTATACGACTTCATTACTTTGATTATTTGTGAGTTGTATTCAATGTGTATAACTTGGTCTATCATATTTCTTTGTATCTACGTATTGATCCTCGAATTTACTCATAATTGTGATATTATTGTTTGATTTAAATGAATATACATTGCTGTTTATATTTACATGTTGCATGTGGTTTGTTAAAGCAGGTATCACTTTACCCTTTGTTTGGGGTCCATTGGAGAGTCGCTGGGATAAGAGAGGACTTTAGAAACCCCCTTTGTATGTGGTTTGTTAAAGCAGGTATCACTTTACCCTTTACATGCTATTTCTTTTATGTTCTTATTTGTTTTATTTGATGTTAATTGCTTTTAATAGCCTTAAGTTTATTTTAGACCCCAAATCCAAAATAATAGTCCAATGCCTCTTGGACATAAGAATTGGTGCGGGTAAGCACATGTTTAGGACGATTAGTATTTTCTTATTTTAGGATTAATAAATAATTAATTAAGTGGGTAGTGGGACATGATAGTATGTGCTCGTTGAATAATACGAGTAACTTAAAATAGGTTGCGAACTATTATTTTAGTTGCACAGGGTGATCCCGTTAGGTTAAAATAACCCCCTTTTAAATGCAGAACTACGTCTGACCTGATTCCCTTCAGGGATACGTAGACACCTCTTCGAGGTTTGGTCTAACCTTTAAAAAATTTTATTTATCTGTTTTGTTATTGTTTCTTTCCAATTTTATTATTTATTTGTTATTTTTTTCGCATTTATTCGTCAATCATTATTGCTAGACTTATTATACTCCTTTCATTATAATGTCTCAATCTTCTTTCTTCTTGTTTGTCTAAATTAAAAGGCTATTTGAATACTTTATTATTCTTAATCGCATAGTTCATTTAATTTGTTTACATAAAAAGGGATAAAATCAACTTTATTTGCTAGCTACTTGATCCCCCACATAATTAATGAATCCAAAAGGGACCCACATTGTGGACCTCGAAAGGCGGTTAACACCTTCCTTTTGAGGTAACTTGAACCCTTACCAGATTTTTGGTGACTTAAGCTAGTTAAACAAATTTATTTGTGTAGTACGGTGTCCTAACGCACCATAATTCGTTAGGTAGCGACACTCCTTTAATAACCCTGAAAGAGTTGTCACATGTCGAGTTTCGCTTTTCGCGAGAAAAATGAGGCGTGACACCGGGTACTGGGCATACACGAATCTGAGACCTAGAAAGAAAACAAAAACAACAAAAAAAAAAAACAAAAATAAGAACCAATAGTAAAGCAAACATAATTAACTAAATCCTAAGTCGTATTCCCTGGCAATGACGCCAAATTTTGATGTCACCCAAATTACACCTCCAAAAGATATATAAAGCGGCCGATATTCAAATATAGAATCCAACAAGGGTTAGGGTCAAATTTCATAAGGAGTATGGCGAGGACCTCGGTTAATGCATTTACTATTACTATTAATATACTTATTTCGTATGGGGGAGTTTTGTAACAAGAAATAATTTAAAACAGTATGTAACAGTGAGTAGATTCTTGGTTAGAATCGACTGTATTCAATGAGTGAAGTGACTAGGATTGTGTTCCCCATGATTTCATAACTACACAGGCTTAATCATACTAGCGAGTTATTTTGGTGTTTAGTATGCAATATCAGTAAGTTAACTTCACCTAAATGGTTACTCTTCTTATTAGATGATTATTGTCACGCAACTTAATTCGTATGCGAGTGTTCACTTGGCTTACCCTTACCTTAGATATCGAATTAGCTATTCCCAGATAAGGTCAAACTATTAGATGAGGGTTGATAGTCCTAAATCTCCGTTGATAATCCTTTTTCCAATTCATTACCCCCTTAGTCCAGTGAGTAAGAATAAGACAATTTCTAACATTTGTGACTGTTAAGAGGCAATTAAAACGAATGAAAGAACAATACATACATAAATCCCATTCAAGAATCACAAAGTATTTTTCCTGCATTTATTAATTCATCATGGTTCCCACAACCCTAGTTATGGAATTTAGCTACGCATGCTAGAAGAATTATAATTAAAATTGTAGTAGAAATCATAATTATAAACTTACAAGTGATCGTAGACAGAATTAAACCTCGTGAATTAAAAAAGAACCCAAAATCAATAATCAATGGTTGTTTGGATCTCAAAAACTCAAGAACAAAATTAGAAAAAGTTTTTCTTGAGTCTTCAATATCGAACACATCAAAATTATTATCAAAAGTTGTAAACTGTAAAAAGAAACCTAATTAAAGTATTTATAAAAATAAAATAAATCATTTCCTAACTAAACAAGGAAGAAAGGTTGGCAATGATGATGACTGGTTAGGTGGCCAAACGAATCGTTATGAATCATGATGGGTCGTTCCCAACAAATCTTCATTCTTGATGATGGCTCAACCAATGACCCATTAAGTAATACGATGAGTCGTTAGGTGTTTTTTTGCCTCTGGGGCTTGAATTTCCAATGTTCTGAATATCTGACCATGTTTTATCACGACGCGTTATTGAGTCTCATGAGGACTCATTACTCCGAACGACCTGACACTTAGTATTTTGCTCCTTTTTTGGACTTCTGCTGACGATTGCTGATGATAGGTCGTGGAGTCACATGACGACTTATTTCTCTTCTCGTTAAGACTCTCAGTACTTCTGGTTTGCTTTTACGTCCAATTCTCATAACACGCACAATGAGTCATCGTCACTCCTAATGAGTTGTGGTGTCAACTCATTGTCAGTACTGTTTTTAGTACAAATTTTCTAATTCAAAGCTTTCTTCTCCTAATGGATCAAGGAATGAGTCATCGAATGACATGAAGACTCGTTACCTTACTGGCAGTCCAGACTTAGCCCATTTTTGGTTTATTTTGCCCATTTCATATTCTGAACCTATTTCTTTGTAACACTTAACAAAAATACATCATATCTATATAAACATATCGAGAACTAGCATATTTTATTAGTTTTAAGCATCATAAATGCCGAAAAACCATGGCACATCAAGCGGACACTTAACCGCCACAGCGGTCTCGCGTCAGTGGTAGTTTGTTCGGTATAGCAACGTTGGCAGTAGCCCTATCCCACTGACCTTTTCCTCATTCAACCCACCATTTAAACTATATGAACACGCCTTATTCTTTCATTCCAAATTATTATTAACTAAGTTTGTTCCAATCATCTAAGACCCATTTATTGACTCAACCCTATTAACAACCTTTTTCAAATTCTACTCATTTACCCGTTCCCCGATATCATACATAATCCTACTATATCCTATCTAATCATTACCATCGCTAAATAAGCCATGTTACCTTTTTACAACTTGCGGTGACCACATTAAACAAACATTCAATCATGATATTAAATAAGTAACTCAAGACTCAAAAAGAAAAGCATCAAACTGTACCACTGGAGTTATGTCCTCCAAAAATAAGGGCACAAGCACCTACCTTTACCTCCATAATTCATATTGTATAATTCAATATCAATTTCTACATTATTGTAATGACCCATATGTCATTACGAGGGCTAATAAACTTAGAACTCTATATCTGGGCTAGACTGTTGATAGAGAAGTGTTGTGGGGTGAGCAAGTGAAAAATTGGTTGTTTTTTGGGAGCTACTAGTTATGGTGAACCGCTATAGAGGTGGAATTTCTGTTGCAGCTAGACCGCAGTAATGGTCGGAGTTCCACCATAATGGACTAGGAAAGTAATCATCGGATCCGCTGTAGTGGCATCCTGACCACCATGGTATGTCCGCTGCAATAGACAACGAAAATCAGAAAGTGGGTTTAAGTGGGACTTCGGGGGTTATACCTCACTATTTCCATAACACGAAATACCAAGAGTATAAGGCGATTTTTCCCCTAGAGCAGTTGGATTTTCTTCTCAAGGTAAGATTATTGACTTGCTTCCATTAGGCTTGATTATGTAAGCACCTAGAAATCAAGGGGGAACCTTTAATGGTGAATTACTAGTGAAGAAACCCTAGGTTGACAGAACTAGGGCTGATTCATGGGGAACTTATGGGAGATCATTTTGAGTCTAAAGGGGGAGTATGTTCATTCCCCAATGTGTAGTTCTTAGGGAACGTAGTTCGTGTGGAAACTGAGACCTAGAAATAGGTCTGTTGGGATTTACTCTTAAAATTGCCTTAAAGGGGTGGGTTTGAGTTCCTAAGATCATGGTGTGGGTAATAGAGTACTAAATTATGTTGTATTCTTATTTTAGACTTTGCGCATTTAGAACCCTTGAGAGAGGGCAAGTATCCAACAGAATGATTGTCATCTGAATCCTCCCAGATTGATGTAGGTTATAATTAGAGGAGTTATACTTTATATAATAGTCAGTATGTATGTGCAACGATAATATGTTAAATGGTCTCTGGACATTATTCATTGTGATGATTTCCCTGTTAAAATTCAATTGTTGAAATAAATTTGATATGATATTTCCACCGAATCGATGTGGATTTGTGTTGAACTGTTAAATGTGTTCTTTTGCATTGTCATTGAAGTGATTGATGAATTGTTTAAATATTCACGTGAGAGAGGTAGATTGTGATCTCCTGAATGTCATAATAATGAACTCAGCTATGTTACAATGGTCATGAGAATGGTGAGGGATAATAAGAATATCCTAATATGAGAGGCTCGTGCCCGAGGGGAGTATCCGGGTGAGCAATATTAATTAAATGGCTCATGTCTGAGGGGAGCATCCAGACAAGCATATCAATGGTAGCAAGTACCACACCGGTACAATACATGGATTTCTAGAGTCCCCTGCAAGTCATGATTGGAAGGGAAGAAATAAGATCCTCTAACATATGTGTACATCGATGTTTAGAGATAGAGCATTTATGGTGGTATGGCAGATGCGTGTGCCCATCATATCACCATTTATTTTATTTTATGATATGACTGTGGAAATGTTAAAAACTCAGAATGAGTAGTGCAATGCGGTTGAATTGAACTTGTGATCATGTAGTGGTTACCTAAATGTGGAGAAGTGGAAAAGACTTGATGTTTGCTATAGTTAAATGAGTACTAGTAATGGAGCTATGCTACCTTTGTTACGAGTTACTCTATATCGCATGTGGTTATGTAATAGTCTGGGTATCAATGTCGATAGCATGCATTTATATCTGAATAAATACGATGATGTGTGAAATGCAGTGAGTTAGTGAAATGATGAAGGTGTAACTAAGTCGAGCTACTGCCCAAGGTGGTACCGCTGCAGCGAGACTTATTCTAGTATAGTGAGACCACGATAGTAGTCTAGTGACTGCTGCAGCAAATAGCTTAATCCAGTGAGCAGGCTGATTGTCACTTGGGCAGAGCTAAATTACCTGAAATGTGTATTTTATATATGTATAATGTTCTATACTAGTTTCATATTGTTGTTTGCATGCTTATGTGTTATTATGTAAGGTCGGTCGATGATGCCTACCGGTATTATTTTATGTACTAATGCTACTCCTGCACTTTTTTTTGAGTGCAGAACCTGATCCAGGTAGTATATCTCGACCTCACCTTTAAAGCAGTAGCAAATTATTAAAAGGTGATTAAGGAAGGATGTGCGATTTTACTCCATCGAAGATGTCTCTCCTTTAGGCATTTATAGTTTCTCTTAGTTTCTAGTTTTATCAATCTTAGTGCAATGACAATTGGATCATGGGAATGTTTGTTTTTATCATTACGAATGTTACATTTAATAATAAAAGTGTTACTTTTTTCTGAATGTTTAATGTCAGGGTAATTGTGGGAAAACATTTGTTCACCCACCGGGGGTTAGTGTGGGTGTCAATCACAGCCATTTGGTTTGTGACAAAATTAGTATCAGAGATCTATGTTTCCCGATCTCATTACATTAGATGGGTCTAGTAGATTCTTGGGGTCAGTGCGGATACATCCGTAACTTATCTTCGAGAGGAGGTAGGACTTTTGGAAAACTCCCTTGTTCTGTCCTTTTGTGAGATTACGTGATCCAAATTGGTATCTAACAAATATTCCTTGCTTCTCTCATAGATGGTGAGAACACGCGCCGGCAAAAATAAAGAAGCATCACTCGAGCCAACAGTTGTTGCTGTAGTTCGCGGCAGATGATGGGGCTAAGGTCACGGGTAGAGGCTTGCCGCTGCTAGAGGAGGCGCCGATGCTCCTACTCTAGCACGAGAGACGTCAGCCTCCTGTACCACCGGTAGTCCAGGAGGGGTAGCTGTGGAGGTGGAGGTCCCGATGCAGGGAGAGGCGGCAACTACTGCAGCATCTTCTAAAGTCCTAGCTCAAGTCCTTAACCTTATGAGTAGCCTCGCAGGTAATGGGCCAGTGACTCCTGCATGACAGCAGTCGGGGGTACAACATGCAGTTGTTGTGGCTCCTCACATTGATGACATATCCGAGGTTGCTATGTTCCTGAGGCCGATGGTTGGGCCGATTATGACAGGGGAGGAATATGGCTTGTTCTGGAGGTTCACCAAGATGAAGCATCCCACATTTTATGGTATTGAGGCGGAGGACTGCTATGAGTTCATGATTGATTGTCATGATAGGCTCCACAAGATGGGGCGATGGAGAGGTACGGTGTGGAGTTTGTCTCCTTCCAACTTATGGTGATGCTAAGCTCTTGTGAAGAGCTTTTGTGGAGTGTAGACCAAAAAGGTCACCATCATTGACCTGGACCTAGTTTTACTCCATATTTCTGTAGAATTACATACCCAATACTCTGAGAGATACGAGGCGAGATGAGTTCACCACTATCAAGTAGGGAGGCTCGTCTGTTGCACCATATAAGGCTAGAATTCACTCACTATCCAGGTATGCTCTACCCTTACTACCCATAGAGGAAGATAGAATCAAGCGTTTTGTTAAAGGCCTGAATGTGGGTCTCCAACTTTCAGCTATTTAGATGGTCTCCGCAGGTAAGACCTTTCAGGAGGTAGTAGAGTATGTGAAAAATATAGAGGGGAAACAGGAAGGATATGCAAAGAATTCCTAGAAGAAGGCTCAAAAAGTGGGTTCTTACAGTGTCTCTTTTGCTAGGACTCCAGCTCCACAGGGTTTCTCGGGATGCCCTATTTAATCAGCTATGCAAGTGTTAGTCGGACATCTTCTAGGGACCTCTATGCAGCCGTCCGGCACATTTGGGGGTACTCAACTTGTTCGTTTAGGTTCGAGGCTCGCCCTATTTCTTCTATTCTGGCTTAGAGGCCGGTAATCGAGAAGGTATGCCACGAGGGCAGGGAGTATGGCCACATTTGTAGATGGTTCCCCAAGTTTGGTCAGGGAAAATAGATTATTTCGCACCCAGCTCCTCAAGCTCCGGCACCTGCTAGGAGAGAAGGTAGTGCATTCAGTAAGGATCGTCCACATCTTGGGTGAGGTAGTCAGCCAACTGTCAGAGGCGGTACACAGACTAGTAGAGGAGGTGCTCAGATCGCAAGGGGTGGCACTCAGTCCGATAGAGGGGTGATGCAGCCCAATCAGGGTGAGTCTCATGTACATAACCAAGCTCACTTTTATGCTTTTCCCAATAGGCCCGAGGTAGAGGCTTCAGACGTTGTTATCACATGTATGATCTTTGTGTCCGACAAAATGGCTATGGCTTTGTTTGATTCGGGTTCTACTTTTTCCTATGTGTCTGCTTATTTTTCTTTGGGATTAGATCTTGCTTGTGATATACTTGATACTCCTATCCATGTGTCCACTCCTATTGGGAATTCTGTGGTGATGGATAGGGTTTGTCGTGATTGTATTGTTGACTTTATAGGGTTTAATATTCTGGTAGATTTAGTGATCGTAGACATGGTAGATTTTGATGTGATTCTGGGGATGACTTGGTTATCTCCTTACGATGTCATTTTAGATTACCGTGCTAAGACTATCAATATATCGAGCCTAGGGTCATCCAGGTTGGAGTGGAAAGGGAATTGTAGCCCTACTCCTATGAAATCATTTCTTATATTCGTGCCAGTAAATTGATAGAGCAGGGGTGTTCATCATATCTAGCTCATATTCGGGATACCAATTTCGAGGCTCCTTCCATAGAGTCGGGATACCAATTTCGAGGGTCCTTCCATGGATCTCAATTTGAGTCAAATGAGGTGGATAGAACTTCTCAAGGATTATAATGTCACCATCTTGTATCACCTAGTAAGGCTAATGTGGTGGCAAATGCATTCAGTCGGAAAGCAGTAAGTATGGGCAGTCTAGCTTACCTACAAGCTACTCGGCGATCAATGGTCGAGAAGTTTAGACATTGGAAACCAGCTTGATGAGACTTATATTGGCAGAAATAGGTGGGATAATAGCTAGCATGGAGGCCAAGTCATCACTGTTATAGGAGATAAAACCCAGATACTTTGAGGATGAGAAACTTGGTAAGATTCGAGACAAGGTTCTGCCGGGGGGAAACTAAGGAAGCGGTGCTAGATGGCGAAGGGTCCTGAGAATAAAGGGACATGTGTGTGTTCCCCGAGTTGGTGAGCTTGTAAAAATCCTTCTGGAAAAATCTCACAACTCGAGGTACTCCATTCATCCAAGGGCTACCAAAATGTACCATGACTTGAAGTGGCATTATTAGTGGAGTAGGATGAAGAGGGACATATTAGATCATGTCGCCCAGTGTTTGAACTGCCAAAAGTAAAGTATGAGCACCAGAAGCCTGGGGGAGTACTTCAGAGGATGTCCATCCCAGAGTGGAAGTGGGAGCGGATAGAAATGGACTTCATGGTGCGTCTTCCAAAGACATTGGGGAAACTTGACTCCATTTGGGTCATTGTTGATAGATTGGCCAAGTCTGCCCACTTTTTTCCTGTCCAAGTGACTTACAATGCCAAGATACTGGCCAAGTTGTATGTGAAAGAAGTAATTTGGTTGCATGGGGTGCCGGTGTTGATTGTGTCTGACAGGGGTACTCAGTTCACCTTTCATTTCTGGAGGACCTTGTAGGCAAAGTTAAGCACAAGGTTGGATTTGAGCACAGCCTTCCATCCTCAGATAGATGGACAATCAGAACGTACCATCTAGGTATTAGAGGACATGCTCTACGCCTGTGTTATAGATTTTGGGGGCCATTGGGATAAATTCTTACCCTTGGCAGAGTTTACTTACAACAATAGTTATCATGCGAGCATTGGCATTGAGCCATTTGAAGCTTTGTATGGGAGGAAATGCAGGTCTCCAATTGGGTAGTTTGATGCATCTGAGGTGAGACCTGGGAAATCGATTTGCTTAAAAAATCTTTTGGAAAAGTTTCGGTTAATCCAAGAACATCTGGTAGCTTCCAAAATTAGATAGAAACAGTATGCAAACAAAAAGGTGAGAGATATAAAATTCATGGAGAGAGAGAAAGTCTTGCTCAAGGTATCCCCCATGAAAGGGGTAATGCAGTTTGATAAGCCGGGAAAGCTTAGCCCGAGATACATTGGGTTATATGAGAAACTCCAACAGATTGGAGAAGTAGCTTATGATTTGGCCTTGCCGCCAAGGTTGTTCGGGGTACATCCAACCTTTCATGTTTCCATGTTGAAGAAATACCATGGGGGATGGAACGTACATCATCAAATGGGACTCCATGTTGCTGGAAGAGAATTTGTCTTATGAGGAGGAACCAATATCGATATTGGATATGAAAGAGTGTATGTTGAGATCTAAAGAGATTGCGACGATAAAGGTCCAGTGGAAGAATCATCTCATAAAGGAAGCCACTTGGGAGATCGAGGCCAACATGCAGAACAAATACCCTAAATTATTTGTGAAGGCTGGTATGTTTTCTTCTTTGCTTTTTTATACCTTTCAGGAATAAACGGTATTTTAATTGGTATCTAATGTAACGACCTATATGTAATTATGAGGGGTAATAAACTTAGAAATCTATATCGGGGCTAGACTGTAGATAGACAATTGTTATGGGGTGAGCTAGTGAAAAATTGGTTGTTTTAGGGAGCTACTGGTTACGGTGAACCACTGCAACAGTGGCATTTCTACTGCAGTGAGACCATGGTAACGGTGGAGTTCCACTGTAATGAACCGGGGAAGTAGTCGTTGGATCTGTTGTAGCGGCATGACCATTATAGTGGGTCCACTACAACGGAAAAGTAATTGTTGTCATGGACGATGGGAATCAAAAATTGATTAAGTGGGACTTCAGGGGCTACACCTCACTATTTCCAAAACACAAAATCCCAAGAGCAAAACGCAATTTTCCCCCCAGAGCAGTTGGATTTTCATATCAAGGTAAGATTTTTGACTTGCTGCCATTGGGCTTAATTAACTAAACACCTAGAAATCAAGGACGAACCTTTATTGATGAATTTATAGCGAAGAAACCCTAGGTTGATAGAACTAGGGTTGATTCATGGGGAAGTTATGGGAGATGATTTCGAGTCTAAAGGGAGAGTAAGATCATTCCCCAATGTATAGTTCTTAGGGAACATAGTTCATTTGGAAATTGAGACTTAGAAATAGGTGAGTTGGGATTTACTCTTAAAATTTCCTTAAAGCGGTTGGTTTGAGTTCCCAATATCATGGTGTGGTTAATAGAGTACTGAATCGTTTTGTATTCTTATTTTAGAATATGCACGTTTGGAAGCATTAAAAAAGGGAAAGGCTCCAATAGAGTGATTACCATCTGAATCCTCCCAGATCGAGGTAGGTTATGGTTAGAGGAGTTAGACTTTATATAATAGTCGGTATGTATGTGGAACGATAATATGTTAAATGGGTCTCTGGACTTTATTTGGTGTGATGATTGCCCAGTTAAAATTCAATTATTGAAATAAATTTGATATGATGTTGCCACCGAATCAATGTGAAATTGTGTTGAACTATTAAGTGTGTTCTTTTGAATTGTCATTGAAGTGACTGATGAATTGTTTAAATATTCAAGTGATAGATGTATATTGTGATTTCCTAAATGTCATAATAATGAACTCAACTATGTTACAATGGTTGTGAGAATGGTTAGGGATAACAAAATATCCTTAGATGAGAGGCTCGTTCCCGAGGGGAGCATCCGGGCGAACAATATTAATTGAGTGACTCATGTCTGAGGGGAGCATCCAGACAAGCATATGAGTGGGAGCGAGTACCACACGGGTACAATACATGGATTTATAGAGTCCCATGAAGGTCATGACTGGAAAGGAAGAAATAAGAACTTCTAGCATATTGTGTACATCGATGTTTAGTGATGGAGCATTTATGGTGGTATGACGGAGGCGTGTGCTCGGCATATCACCATTTGTTCTATTTTATGATGTGACTGTGTAAATGTTAAAAACTCGGAATGAGTAGTGCAATATGGTTGAACTGAACTTTTGATCATGTGATTGGTACCTGAACGTGGAGAAGTGAAAAAGACTTGATATTTGCTATAGTTAACTGAAAACTAGTAATTGAGTTGTGCTATCTTTGTTACAATTTACTCTATATTGCATGTGGTTATGTAATAGTTCGGGTATCGATGTATATAGCATGCATTTATATCTGAATAAATACGATGATGTGTGAATTGCAATGAGTTAGTGAAATGATGAAGGTGTAGCTAAGTCAAGCTACTACCCAGGGTAGTACTGGTGCACTGGGACTTATTCCGCTATGGCAAGACTGTGATAGAGTCAAGCAACTGCTGCAGTGAAAGGCCTAATCTAGTGAGTAGGCTGGTTGTCACTTGGGAAGAGCTAAATTCCCTGAAATATGTATTATATATATGTATGATGTTCTGGACTGGTTTCATATTGTTGTTTGCATGCTTATGTGTTGATTATGTAAGGTTGGTCGATGATGCCTACCAGTATCGTGTTTTGTACTTACTCTATTCCTGCACTTTTTTATGAGTGCAGAACCTGATCTTGGTAGTACATCTTGACCTCACCTTTAAAGCAGTAGCGGATTCTTAAAAGGTGAGCAAGGCAGGACATGCGGTTTTACTCCATTGAAGATGTCTCTCTTTTGAGCATTTATAATTTCTCTTAGTTTCTAGTTTTATCAATCTTAGATATATACTTAGACATTTGAAGTGCAATGACAATCGAATCTTGGGAATGTTTGTTTTTATCATTTCAAATGTTTTATTTACTTATAAAAGTGTTAATTTTTTTTCTGAATGTTTGATGTCAGGGTAATTGTGTGGAAATGGTGGTTCACCCACTAAGGATTAGTGCGGGTGCCAATCAACGTCATTTGGGTCGTGACAATCATGTAGTATTGTACCTATAACATATCATCATGAATCATCTCATCAATGTGTATCTGGAATTCTATCTGAATCGTATCGGTGTATCATGTATTACAACTGTATATATGTTGTCTGTCACTCATATGAATAACTAGTTTGATCTGTGTCTGGCAATCGTATGTATATCATATTGTACTTGTACAAATATCTGTCTCATAGTCATATCATTGGTGATGTGCCAGATACACACCTCTGTCATATCACTGTACACACATATCAGAGGGTCTTATGTCTGCCTTTCCAGTCATAATCTGCATGGGATTCTATAAATCCATGTACTGTACACCCAAACATATGAACATATCATCATACCTGTATGTGTACTCATATTCCTACACCCAGCTATATGAACATTGAGTCATACATATCTGTGTACTCATACCATACTGCTCACCCAAATACTCACCTCAGGCACGAGCCACTCATATCCAACTATTCATGTACATTCTTGATCCTACCAATCCACTCGTCCAGATACTCACCTCGGACATGACCCTCTCATCTCATATTAAGGATATCTATTTCGATAGGTCTCCTCCTTCTCTCACTTGGTTACCATAGATTTCACACATAGTTTTAGGTATAGTATATCATAGTTTAATTCATTTAACGAAATTACATTCAACATTGAGAATTAATAAATACAATCTATAACACAATCATAGTTCGATGCCATTTCACAAATCAATTATTCATTGCATTACCCTATTCCTAGAATCATTTGAAGCACAGTATAAACTGGCCTGCTCACTAGATTAGGTATAGTTGCGGCGTGGTTACTACTGCGGAGACGGTGTCGCGTACTTTGACCAAGATTTCCCCCCTAGATTCTCCTCATCAGGGTCCTTTGCAGTTTGCTTATCTACTAATTTAATTGCATACTAACCAAATCTACATCAAATTACCCTTTTCCCACATGGAGCAACAATTAATTCAACACGTAATAGAGGAATCACAAACATATAACCCATTGCAAGTGAACTATTAACTCATTAACCCATATGAACACATAAACCGTCTGAACACCTACACCTATGACCATGCTCTGGTCTTATTTGGGGACATGCCTGATAAGTAGCCTTAAGGTTTTTCAACTAAGATGGAAATACAACAGTCTAGACTCAAGACTCTTCGTAACCACATGATTGCATAATACGATAACTTTATCACCTCTTTCTTATCTTTTCCCAATTACTTCCCTCTCGATTTAGTTGTCGAATATACTTGGCTAGTCATAATTAACACGATAATTCCCATATTAATTATCAATGACACATCAATCATATACACATATACGAATTGCTAATCAAATTCTAACACATAGGTAAATTATAGCCTACCTGGAAGCTGCCGTCAAGGAGTCCACAGCTGCGTGCTTGTCTCGAGTTTTGAGTTCTTGTGGAGATTTTTCATGATGGATGGTGAAGTCGTTTCCCTCTCTAGCCTCCTTATTTTCTTTCCTTATTAGAAATCCTAACTTTTGTTTTTTGGTGTTTTTATTCACTAAATCTTATTGGAAAATGTTTTTAAATTTAAACCTGGACAACATTATGGGGTTTTCTTCCACATCACCCTTTGCAGCATCCCTGCTACTGGGCCCAACTGATTTTAATTTATCCCATTCTAAATTTTTCCATTGAATAATCCTTTAAATCCGAGGACATAACCTAGACTCGTAAATTCTTTAAATTTTCCCACATTTATGTTGTCAAAGTGCTATAATGACCGGATGAGTCGTTATATCAGATACCAATTAAGAATCCACTCGTCCCCGAATAGTACCCCATAAAATAGGCTTTGATTTTCAATTATCCCAGGTTAACTTGACACAGGGTCCTAGTTTTGATGCTCCTTATTAGCACTGCTATTTTTGCCGATATTATGCCTAAGTTTTTAGACCGGTATCCCCTACTAGACCCTTATATCGAGGTCCTAAGGCATATCGCATGGTGCCAAGATATTTTTCCCCATTCCTCTTCCCCTTATGATATTTTTTAAATAAATTTCTACGCATCGCCACCACAACTTGCTAGCTCCGTGTTGGCTCGATTCGCCTGGCCCTGAGTCTTACGAATTTCTCTTTGTGACTTACAGTATTTCCTCGTGGCCTATGTATCCATAGGCATCATCTACTCTCAAAGAATTTCCTTTAACAAGGACTAAAAATATGGGGGACCCATGAGGTAATTTGCAACATTACTGTTTTAAGCCATCTACTGCAGTGATTTATTTTTTGCCACAGCGGTCTCACCGTAGCAGAAATTGGTTCGCTGCAGAAACAAAAGTCAGTTTAAAGGCCATAATCGTTGGTATTGAGTTTTAGTCTCACTTTTCACTTCAAACTTATGCAAATCCTCTCAACTCTTCTGCAATCTTCTCAACTTTTCTCAGGTAATCTTCATTCGTATCACTTTATTATACTATTCTCCTTATGTTCGTTGCCTATTCTATACCATTTTGATTGATTTGGGGTTGTTTTGGGGCGGGAAGACCCAACTTCCTTTTTGGTATTGTGGGGTTGATGTTACGAAGCATGCTACTAGTTTTTACATCCTTAACTCCTTTGGATCATTCTCTACGTACTATGGACTATTTTCATATGGGGTTTCATACTATAAATAGTGGGTTTTGGATAGGGTGATGGTTTGGCTCCTTCAAGCCTTTCGGGCTTACCCGATTTGTGCTTAAATTTGGAGAAAAACAAAGGTTGAAATTTTCGACCTCCATTATTGGGGTCGAAGGTCTGGTGGGGAAGACGATGCCTGCTGCAATGGGTCTTGACTGCTATAGCAGAACGGTCATAGCGGTCCCTTCCACTATTGCAGACACGTTACAGCTGAACCATACTCGCTGCAGCAATCCACTCAAGCAGTGATTCATTCCCCTGCTTTCTGTTTTTCTGCTCCCAACTTTTCTTCTCTTATTTGTTCTGATCACTTCCTAACGCACTTGCTTCCTACGGGTCTCATCATTATATCTTCTAGTAGCGGTAGCCTCCACACCTACGACTATAATTGGTTCGTGACCAACCAGTGCCAATTTTGACATAATAAGAAAACCGCCAAGGGTCTGATACACGAGCGGGGTTTGATCATGTAGGAAGTGATGGAGATGGCTAAAGAATTTTATACCCACCTACAGGAGTTAGGGTGGGGTCCATTGATGAAGGAACCTTGTGAGGTTAACGAGGTGTGGGTGAGGAAGTTCTACGCTAACCTTCCTACTGTGGTTTGGAACCTCTTGGAGTCTGTTTCCCATGTCTGGGGGAAGCAAATTTTGTTGATTGTGGTGGCCATAAATAAGGCCTTAGGTCTACCAAACCCTCCGTAGGAGGAGCTGAGGGCCTAGGATGTGGAAGGGAAGGGAAAGTAGCTGGTGGACATCCTAGTGGTGGAGGAGCACAGGGCCTCGACAAATTGGGGCATTACCCAGACTAGCATTCAGGGCACTCACTTCAAGGTGGATGCTAGAAGGTGGCTCAACTTGGTAATCCGGAGGATCCACCCATCCACCAATGTTACCAATCTGACTTATGCCCGCGTATTGGTGGTGGCGTGCATCCTAAGCGAGGTGTAGGTGAATGTAGGATCGCATATCCTAGAGGAGTGGAGGTATTTTGCCTCCAAGGCCATCGCTGGCCTGCCATTTCCCTCTCTCATTACCTTGTCGTGCAAATGGGCCAAGGTGCATCGAGAGTCTAGCATTGTCATGGTAGCCTGTGATGTTCCTTTTGATCCTCTTAAGGGTGAAGGAGACCTTAGGGAGGAGCAGGAAGAAAAGGAAGACTACTTCCAACGACGTAGATAGCGAGGCCAACACTTCCAAGAAAATGGGTCCCTTTGAGCGGATCGAGACGGAGATGGATGCCATGTGCAAGTTTCTGGGAGGGTTTCCCCGAACTCCATCAGTAGCAGGCCATCCAGCACAGCTACTGTGAACCCGAAGGGAACATAGGAGGCGGTTACTGCCTTGGCTTAGGGCCACGTGGAGCTCCAAGAGGACTTGGAGAGAGAGAGGAGGAAATGGCTCCCTTAGGATAAGCTCCTTGTCCGCATGTGGAAGGGGATCAAGAAGATCCTGAAGACCCTCGGCCCTGGATCCTACACACTATAGGAGACCAAAGCCGACCTTCCAGAGTTCTCTTTTCTCAGCAAGCTTGGTGATGAGGTTGCTGGTGATCTCAGCGATAGCAACAATGAGGCCTCTAGTTAGGCATGGTCGTTGTGTTTTCCCCTCCTCTATTTCCTGCTATTTACTAATTTGGGTAGCCCTCGTTTGGGGCTTGTAAGACAATTTGACTTTTCCTTGCTTGTTTGGATATTATCTGCTTTTATTACCGTGTATGGATGCTCGTTATGCATCGTACGACAATGTTCATGTTTGTCCTGTTTTTTATTCTCTCATGTCATTGTTTTCCTGTATTCGTATCGCTTGTTTGATTTTATCGCATTTGATATAGTTGTTGTTGCCTCTAAAAATAGGAGTTTCTGGAATCTTCCTGGCAGTTGTCTGCTGTAGCGATTTACCTTCTACTACCACGGACCTAATACAATCGTTGTAGCGAGTCTACTGCAGCAAGACACACCTCACTGTAGTGAAACTCGCTAGGCCGGATACTTGTAAGGTTTTTGTCCCTCCAATCAATTTAAGTCAGTTTCACACACCAGTTCATCCCGTATTTTCCACAATCCATATCGTCAGATACCAATTAAGCCCATCATAATACCAATTGGAGTCAACCTAGGTGACCAACATGCTCGGACGACACGATAGGAAAGAATAAAAGTGGAACTCCCTAGATGTCTTATAGCTTCCCGAAGATTAGATGTGGACATCTACACACCAATCCGTAGGAGTCTACTCGACATTGCTCTTGTACTTGTGAGCCCGAGTAACCTAGACGCTCTGCTACCAACTTGACACGACCCAAATGGGAGAGACGTGTGGGCACCTACATCGAATCTAACTCTATAGGAGAATCCCTTTTTTAAAATCACAAAACAAAATATTAGACATTCTCATTATCTTGCACAAGTTAACATTTTTCTTGAAGTATCAAATCAATGCTTTCTAAACCTTGACTCTCCCCAAGAATCTAGCCTAGAGAGGTACAAGAGCTCTAAATAGAATATCAATAAAATAAAATGACATAGCTTCGTCTGCAGAGAGAATATGAAAGTTGAAGTTGAGTACTCCACACCAATCGTAAAAATTCAACCCTCCACAACCTACAACCAAATAAAGTGTAATAAGATAGTATCAGTACACCATACATACTCGTAGGTATCATCGGTCAACTAAGATTAGTTTACGCAATAGTATATAATCAAATTCAATCAATTAACCAATTTCTTGCAACCGATCCAACTTATATTTATATTCTATCAATTCATTAATCAATTCATTAATTTATGTAACTCTGACAATAACTATATACCCTTCCCTCAAATTCTAGCCATCGATCACAACTCCTATTATGTTTTCTCACCCTGCTACAGCGGACAATTAACCGCGTCAGCAGTAGTTCATTCGCTGCAGTGATTCCCTATTTAGGCAGTAACCCTGTTCCATTGACTTTGTCCTCATTTAACCCACCATATAAAATCTATGAACATGCCTTATTCTTTCATTCCCAATTATTATTATCTAAGTTCGTTTCGGTCATTCAAGACCCATTTATTGGCTCAACCCTATTAATTAACCCTTTTAAATTTCTACTCATTTACCCATTCCCTAATATTATACCTAATTCAAGTATCTCCTAGATAATCACTACCATCGCTAAATCAACCATTTTACCTTTTTACAACTCGCGGTGAACACATTAAACAAGCATTCAATCACGACATTAAATAAGTAACTCAAGCACTCAATAAGGAAAACATCAAACCATGCCACTGAAGTTATGTCCTCCAAAAATAAGGGTACAAGCACATACATGTACCTCCACAATTCCACACTGTACAATTCAATATCAATATTTGCATCATATAGTATTGTATCTGTAACATGTCATCATGTATCATCTCATCATTGTCTCTCGCATCTTCTCCAAATTGTATTGGTATATCATGTATTACACTTATATATTTGTTGTCTGTCACTCATATGAATACCTGGTCTGATCTTTGTCTCACAGTCATATGTATATCATATCATACCTGTACTAAACTCTGTCTCACATTCATATCATTGGTGATGTGCTGGGCACACACCTCCATCACACACTGTACACACATGCCAGAGGATCTTATATCTATTCTTCTAGTCATGACCTGCAGGGGACTCTAGAAATCCATGCACTGTATACCCAACCGTATGAATATCTCATTATACATGTCTGTGTACTCATATCCGTACACCTAGTTGTATGAACATTGAGTCATACATGTCTGTGTACTCATCCATATTGCTGGCCCGGATGCTCACCTCGGGTACAAGCTACTCATATCCAAGTACTCACGCACATGCTTGATCGCACCAATCCACTCATCTAGATAATCACTCGATTAGGAGCCTCTCATCTCAGAATAAGGATATCTCATTCTTCCATCTCAATAGGTCTCCTTATTCTCTCACTTGGTTACCACGAATTTCACCCATAGTTTCAGGAATAGTATTCACATTTCAATTCACTTAAACAAATAAAATTCAACAATGAGCATTAATTAATACAATCTACAACATAATCATAGTCCAAGACCATTTTACAAATCAATTATTCATTGCATTACCCTATTCCCAGAATCATTTGTAGCATAGTATAAACTGGCCTGCTCACAAGATTAGGCCTCGTTGCAGCGGGGTTAATGCCGCAGCAATAGTCTCGCTACAGCGATATAGTTGCACTGCAGCGATACTGCATATGCAGTACTCCAACCAAGCTTCCTGCTTAGATTCCTCTCATCGAGGTCCTTCACAGTCTGCTTATCTATTAATATAATTGCATATTAACCAAATCTACTTTCAAATTACCCTTCTCCCACTGGGAGCGACAACTAATTCAACACGTAAATAGGAATGACAAACACATAAACCATTGCAAGTGAACTATTAACTCATTAATCCATATGAATGCATGAACTATCCAAACACCTTCACCCATGACCATACTCTGGTCCCTTATTATACCTTGCAAGTAGCCCTTAAGGTATTTCAACTAAGACAAAAATCCAATGGTCTAGACTCAAGACTCTTCGTACCCACGTGATTACATAATATTATAAATTTATCACCTCTTTTTTATCTTTTCCCAATTACTTCCCTCTCGATTTAGTTACCGACCATACTTGGTTAATCATAATTAGCATGAGAACTCTCATCTTAGTCATCAAAGACACATCAATCATACACACATATACGAATTTCTAATCAAAGTATAACATATAGATGAACCATAGCCTACCTGGGCACCAAGCTTCCATCAAGGAGTCCACAGCTGCGTGTTTGTCTCGAGTTCCGAATTCTTGTCGAGAATTATCATGACGAATGGTGAAGTCCTTTACCTCTCTAGCCTCCTTATTTTCTTTCCTTGTTAGAAATCTTAACTTTTGTTTCTAGGTGTTTTTATTCACTAAACATTATGGGAATAGGTTTTTAAATCCAAATTTGGACAGAATTACGGGGTTCTATTCCGTGTTGACCGCTACAACAAGGAGTTCTTCGCTGCAGCAGTTCATTTATTGCGGAATTGGCCTGCTGCGACATCCTTGCGACTGGGCCTACCCGACTTAAATTTTTCCCATTCTAAATTTGTCCATTGCATAATCCTTTAAATCTGAGGACATAACCCAGACTCGCAAAAAATTTAAATTTTTTCACGTTTATATCGTCAAGGTGTTATAACGATCGGGTGGGTCGTTACACCATCATTAATTTTTATATATAAAAACACAATAATTC
>JACEIK010000179.1:259253-277215 GCA_018107945.1 Datura stramonium | reverse complement strand
GTTTGCTAAAACATATCAATATAAATAAAAAGCAAAATTAATAATTATCAAACAGATCATTCTCGTCAACATAAAGTTGGTCAATCAACTGCTCATAAGGTCATACATTGAAGATATGCATATCGAATTGTGGATCATTTATTTCATTAATAATTATTTTATTAGTAAACGTCAGCCTCAACTTATGTTTATTTGTCACGCCCCGAGTTTACACCATGGACGGAACATGGTACTTGGAGTCACAAGTGACCCCAAGTCAACCCCGGATCTGTCATACACTAGCATTTTGAGTAACATGCAAATACATACAGTGGAAGTTTAAAACAAAAATATAAATACTTGTAGGAAATAAACTGGTTCATAATATTTGAAAATATTAGAACAAAGCTACAAGTCTGAAAAACCAATCTAAGTCTGAAAAACAAATCTACGTCTGAAAGACACTATGGCTTATGAGCAGCTGGGACAAGCCCCCAGCCAACTCCAAATCTAAATAAAGAGGAATCAAAGTATAAATAAAGCAATAAATCTCCATCCTCGAAGGATGAGGTCACCAGCTGGAATAGCTGAGATCTTCGGTGAGCAGTCGGAAAATGTGACTAAGACTGCGATCCTGCAGCTGTATCATAAAATAATACAACATAAAAGTATGCATCAGTACTTTGAATGTACTGAGTAAGTGAGAGGAACATAACATAATGGGATAAATAAAAGAAAATGTTGAACTGAAAAGACATACAAAGAGCAACTAAAATAACTGAACTGAATAACTGAACAAATGAGGTGGTCTAAAAGACCCTGTCTGATGGTCAAAGCATGTTCTAAGTCTAGAATACCGATCTGAACTGAACTGAAACTGGACTGAACTAACTAGTGGGAAAGTCTATAACCGACATATAACAACGTGAGCTAGACGTGGAGTCCGATGTATACACCCCATCGTTAGGACCCAATATACCTTGCCAAGATATAAAAGGAATGAATTGGGTGATAACAAGAGTCTAGGTCCAATCAGGCCAACAAATACCGTAATCTACGGTGGCAACGTAGTTCTGGAAACCTGGGTGCACTAGAACCCTAGTTCGCTCGATGCTAAGTCCTACTCCCACTGGATAATCCTAGACTAAATAACTAAGCTGATAGCTCAAAACTAAGGCCCAATACTAGTCTGGGATACATATTTGGAAGCACCCCAAAAGTCTTGTCGGACCAGATTCTGAAATTGGATTCTAAGACTGGTCAAAGTTGCTTATTTGAAAGCGTCATAACCGTCTACAGAACCAAACTAAAATCCGAAACTGGGGTCCTAAGGCTAGTCAGAGTTATTTATCTAAAGTGTCATGACCATCTAGTGGAATAATAAAACTGAATTCTGAATCTGATTTTGATAACTGGGAGGTACTACTGACACCTCGGGAAATTCTATAGTCAAACTGATCAGCTGACATTTTCTGACTGACACTGAGCATTTTAAAATTCTTACTAAAACTGAATTGACAATTTTATGATTGATATTCAGTGCTACTAACAACACGGGAGTTCCCAACACAGATAAAATCACTCTAAAATTTGATATCCAAGCACTATTGCAAATTCTAGATTTTTTTATAGTTCATGGAATAGGGATAAATTTCACTTCACAAGATTTAACATCATTTCAATCACAAACTAATGGAAAATATCTATTGTTAACATGGTATAATATTTCATATGATTTAGATGAAGTATGAATAGCAATTTCTTGACATTCAGTAATTTCGGGGCTACCACTAACAGAGAGAAATAGGGAGGAATTTGGGACACGAGGGAAGAACTATTTCCCCTATTGAATTCCCACATACCTGGTGAAAAAGCCCGAAGAGTTAATTGAGGAATTGAGGAGAAAAGATTACCCTAGCTCTTGCTCTGAAAAACTCTAAGAGAGGTCCTACGATTAGTGTTCTGAAGGTATGAGAGGGGAATGAGGAAAGAAACCATTTAATCCCACTAATAAATCTGAAAGTAGGCCTAAAATGACGTAGTTTAAAGTTTAGGAGGGTAGGAAATTACTGAAAGACCCTTGAAAACTCACAGGGAAAAACTACTAGTCAGTCCTAACCGGTGACCTAACGGGTCGAGGTTAGTAACCACGACTCGTGGTCACCTCTCATGAGGTGCACTACCTTAAACACTGAGGAGTCCCCACGGGTGACCCACGACTCATAGGGTCCCAAACGATTCATGGTGTGGACCCATCTGGTACATTGTCGACCTCCTCTACTTCTTGACCCAATCCTGACCACGAGTCACCTAAGGGGTCGTGGCATGGACCACGACTCGTGTTGACAAATCGTTAAGTGCATTTCCCAACTCCTTCCCAACCTTAAATTTATCCTAGACAATGACTCGTGGTGTTGAACACGACTCGTGGTGACCCCCATGATCACCCCTTTCTCCAAAAATTTCATCAAGCCCACTAGCCTCACCATTATTCATTTAACCATTCGTGGTCACTCCCCACGGGTCACAAAACGACTCATTCTATGACCTGATGCAGATTTTCTAGTTTTCTCTTATTTAAGTCCCGAGTCTATTCTTTGAGTTTCCAGGGCATTAAAACATTTGTCAAGCCCCAAGTTTACACCCTGGACGAAACACGGTACTTAGAGTCACAAGTGACCCCAAGTCAACCCCGGGTCTATCATACACTGGCATCCTGAGTAACTTACAAATACATACAGCGGAAGTTTAAAGCAAAAATATAAATACTTGTAGGAAATAAATTGGTTCATAATATATGAAAATATTAGAACAAAACTACAAGTCTAAAAAACCAATCTGAGTCTTGAAAACAAATCTACGTCTAAAAGCCACTATGACTGATGAGCTGCTGGGACAAGCTCCCAGCTAACTCCAAATCTAAATAAAGAGAAATGAAAGTATAACTGAAGCAATAAATCTCCATCCTCGAAGGATGAGGACTCACCAACTGGAATAGCTGAGATCTTCGGTGAGTGGTCGGCTAACGGGGCTTAGACTGAGAACCTGCAGCTATATCATAATACGATACAACATAGAAGTATACCTTAGTATTTTGAATGTACTAAGTAAGTGAGAGGAACATAACACAATGGGATAAATAAAAGAAAATGTTGAACTAAAAATACATGCAAAGAACAACTAAACCAACTAAACTATTGAGGTGGTTCAAAGGATCCTGTCAGATGGTCAAAGCATGTACTAAGTCTAGAATACTGATCTAAACTGAACTGAAACTGGACTAATCTGACTAGTGGGAGAGTCTACAACCGACATATAACCATGTGAGCTAAACATGGAGTCTGATATTTACACCTCATCGGTAGGACCCAATATACCTTATCAGGGTATAAAGGCATGAACTATATGATCACAAGAGTCTGGGGATAATCAGGCCAATAAATACTGTAACCTACGATGGAAACGTAGTTTTGGAAACCTAGGTGCATTGGAACCCTGGTCCGCTCAATGCTAAGTCCTACTCCCACTGGATAATCATAGACTTAATACTAAGCTGATAGCTCAAAATTGGAGCCCAATACTAGTCAGGAATACACATCTAAAAGCACCCCAAGAGTCTTTTCAGACCAGATTCTGAAACTAGGTTCTAAGACTGGTCAGACCTACTTATTTGGAAGCATCATAACCGTCTTCAAAACCAAACTAAAATATAAAACTGGTTCCTAAGGCTAGTTAGAGTTATTTATCTAAAGTGTCATGACCATCTAGTGGACCAATAAAATTGAATTTTGAATCTGATTCTGACAACTGGGAGATACTACTGACACCTGAGGAAATTCTATAATCAAACTGATCAGCTAACATTTTCTGACTGACACTGAGCATTCTAACATTCTTACTAAAACTGAATTGACAATATTCTGATTGAGATTAAATGCTATTAACAACACGGGAGTTCCCAACACGGATAAAATCAATCCAAAATTCAATATCCAAGCACTAATGCAAATTTTAAATTTGCATTCTAGTTAATGGAATAGGGATAAATTTCACTTCACAAGATTTAACATCATTTCAATCACATACTGATGGAAAATATATAATGTTAACATGGTATAATATTTCACATGATTTAGATGAAGTCTGACTAGCAATTTCTTGATATTCAGTAATTTCAGGGCTACCACAGATAAAGAGAAATAGGGAGGAATTTGGGGAAACAAGGGAAGAACTATTTCCCCTGTTGAATTCCCACATACCTGGTCAAAAATCCTGAAGAGTTTCTTGAGGAATTGATGAGAAAAGATTGCCCTAGCTCTTGCTTTGAAAAACTCTGAGAGAGGTCCTGCTATCTGTTTTCTAAAGGTCTAAGTGGAAAATGAATAAAGAAACCGTTTAATCCCACTAATAAATTTGAAAGTACTCTTAAAACAACATAGTTTAAAGTTTAGAAGGGTAGAAAATTACTGAAAGACCCTTGAAACTCATAGGGAAAACTGTTAGTCAGTCCTCACGGGTGACCTAACCGGTTGTGGTTGGTAACCATGACTCGTGGTCACCTCTCGTGAGGTGCACTGCCTTAAACACCTAGGAGTACCCATGGGTGAAACCACGACTCGTGGTGTCCCAAATGAGTCATGGTGTGGACCCATTGGGTACACTGTTGACCTCCTCTACTTCTTGACCCATTCCTGACCACGAGTGACCTGACGTGTCGTGGAATGGACCACGACTCGTATTGACAAATCGTTAAGTGCATTCCCCAACTCCTTCCCGGCCTTAAATTTATCCTAAACCACGGTTCATACCGCGACTCGTGGTGTTGACAACGACTCATGATGACCCCCGTGGTCAGCCCTTTCTCTAAAAATTTTATCAAGCCCACTGGCCTCACCCCACAAGTCAATAAATGACTCGTGGTCACTCCCCACGGGTCACAGAACGACTCATTCTGTGACTTGATGCTGATTTTCCAATTTTCTCTGATTAAGTCCCGAGTCTAATCTTTGAGTTTCCGTGGAATTAAAAAGTTTTTCACACACCCCCCCCCAGTTTACACCTTGGACGGAACACGGTACTTGGAGTCACAAGTGACCGCAAGTCAACCTCGGGTCTATCATACACTGGCATCCTGAGTAACATACAAATATATACAGCCGAAGTTTAAAGCAAAAAAATAAATACTTGCAGGAAATAAATTGGTTCATAATATTTGAAAATATTAGAACAAAGCTACAAGTCTGAAAAACCAATTTGAGTTTGAAAAACAAATCTACGTCTGAAAGCCACTGTGACTGATGAGCTACTTGGACAAGCCCCTAGCTAACTCCAAATCTAAATAAAGAGGAATGAAAGTATAAATGAAGCAATAAATCTCCGTCCTCGAAGAATGATGATTCACCAACTGAAATAGCTGGGATCTTCTGTGAAAGGTCGGCTAATGGGGTTAAGACTAAAATCCTGCAGTTGTATCATAAAATGATATAGCATAAAAGTATGCGTCAGTACTTTGAATGTACTGAGTAATTGAAAGAAACATAACACAAAGTAATAAATAAAAGAAAATGTTGAACTAAAAAGAAATGTAAAGACCAACTAAAACATCTGAACTGAATAACTGAACTACTAAGGTGGTCTAATAGACCATTTCTGATGTCAAAGCATGTTCTAAGTCTTGAATATTTATCTGAACTGAACTAAAACTGGACTGAACTGGCTAGTGGGAGAGTCTATAACCAACATATAACCACGTGAACTAGACATGGAGTCCGATGTATACACCCCACCAGTAGGACCCAATATACCTTTCCAAGGTATAAAGGCATGAACTGGGTGATCACAAGAGTGTGGGGCCAATCAGGCCAATAAATATTGTAACCTACGGTGGCAACGTAGTTCTGGAAACATGGGTGCACTGCAACCCCGGTCCACTCGATTATAAGTCCTACACCCACTGGATAATCCTAGACTTAATACTAAGATGATAGCTCAAAATAGGGGCCCAAGACTACTCAGCAATACATATCTGAAAGCACCCCGAGAATCTTGTCGGACCAGATTCTGAAAGTGAATTCTAAGACTGGTCAGAGCTGCTTATCTAGTCAGAGCTATTTATCTAAAGTGTCATGACCACCTAGTGGACCAATAAAACTGAATTCTAAATCTGACTCTTACAACTGGGAGGTACTACTGACACCTCGGGAAATTCTGTAGTCAAACTAATCAATTGACATTTTTTGACTGACATTGAGAATTCTAACATTCTTACTAATACTAAATTGACAATTTTCTAATTGAGATTCAATGCTACTAACACACGGGAGTTCCCAACACAGATAAAATCAATCTAAAATTCGATATCCAAGCACTTATGCAAATTTCATTTTTTTTCTAGTTCACGGAATAGGGCTAAATTTCACTTCACAAGATTTAACATCATTTCACTCACAAACTGGTGGAAAATATATAATGTTAACGTGGTACAATATTTCACATGATTTATACGAAGTATGACTAGCAATTTCTTGACATTAGTAATTTCAGGGCTACCACTGATAGAGAGAAATAGGGAGAAATTTAGGGACACAAGGAAAGAACTATTTCCCCTGTTGAATTCCCACATACCTTGTGGAAAACCCGAAGAGTTCCTTGAGGAATTGAGGAGAAAATATTGCCCAAGCTCTTGCTCTGAAAAACACTAAGAGAGTTTATATGATCTATTTTCAGAAGGTCTGAGTGGGGAATGAGGAAAGAAACCATTTAATCCCACTAATAAGTCTGAAAGTATGCTTAAAATGATGTTTTTTAAAGTTTAGAAGGGTAGGAAATTACTGAAAGACCCTTGAAAACTCGCAGGGAAAAACTGCTAGTCAGTCCTCACGGGTGACCTAAGGGGTCGTGGTTGGTAACCACAACTTGTGGTCACCTATCGTGAGGTGCACTACCTTAAACACCTAGGAGTTCCCATAGGTGACACCACGACTCGTGGTGTCCCAAAGAAGTCATGGTGTGGACCCGTTAGTACACTATCGACCTCCTCTACTTCTTGAGCCACTCCTGACCACGAGTCACCTAACGGGTCGTGGCATGGACCACGACTCGTTGTGACAAATCGTTAAGTGCACTGCCTAATTTCTTCCCGGCCTTAAATTTATCCTAGACCATGGGTCATATCATGACTCATGGTGTTGACCACGACTCGTGATGACATCCCCTGGTCACTCTTTTCTCCAAAAATTTCATCAAGCCTGCTGGCCTCACCATGAGTCACTTAACGACTCATGGTCATTCCCCATGGGTCACAGAACGACACAGAATGAATCGTTCTATGACCTGATGTAGATTTTCCAATTTTCTCTGATTTAAGTCTCGGGACTAGTCTTTGAGTTTTTGAGGCATTACATTATCTCCCCCTTGGGAACATTCATCCTTAAATGTTGGAAAACACACAGGAAAATAGAGATTGGCAATCTTTATACCCAAATACTGATCATGAAAACTGTAAGCTAGCGGAATGACTATCTCTAAACCGAATCACAAGTCTGAAATAAATTCACTAATCATGCACATGTTCGTTTACATGAAAGAAATTGAAACATACGAACTAAAAGCAGTTTTGGGAAGGGAGTTGATACCTTGAACTAAAACTGAGTCGGAAGGGAACAAATGGGGGTATCTTGCCATCATATCCACTTCAGCCTCCCACGTAGCTCCCTCAACATTCTGATTTCTCCATAAGACCTTGACTGAAGCTACTTCCTTGTTCCTCAGCTTAAGAACCTAACGATCAAGTATCTGGACTTGGACCTCCTCGTATGAGAGACTATCTTTTACTTCCACACTGTCCAATGGCACAATTGAACTCCGATCACCAATGCATTTCTTCAATAGTGACACATGGAATACTGGGTGCAAGAAGCTAACTCTGAAGGTAATTCTAGCTCATAGGCTACTTTGCCAATTCGCCTCAGAGTTTTGTAAGGTCCCGCATATCTCGGACGGAGCTTTCCCTTCTTCTCAAATCTCATCACCCCTTTCATGGATGAAATTTTCATAAAGACCCAGTCATCCACAACGAACTCCAATTCTCTTCTCCTCACATCAGCATAAGATTTCTAACGGCTCTGAGCTGTTTTCAATCTTTCTATGATGAACTGTACCTTCTGCATAGCTTCATAAACCGAGTCTTGCCCGATTATAGTAGTTTCACCAACCTCAAACCATCCAATAGAATACCTGCACCTTCTACCATATAATGCCTCAAACGGGGCCATCTGGATACTAGAGTGATAACTATTGTGGTACTCAAACTCGATAAGAGGTAAGTGGTCATCCCAACTGCCCTTGAAATCGATCACGCATTCTCTCAACATGTCTTCTAGTATCTAAATAGTCCGCTCAGCTTTCCCATCTGTCTGTGGGTGAAAAGTTGTGTTGAGCTTGACCTGGGTACCAAGTCCCTTCTGAAAAGACTTCCAGAAATGCGAGGTGAACGGGGTACCTCTATCTGAAATAATGGATAATGATACCCCATGAAGTCTGACCAACTCGCAGATATAAAGTCTAGCATAGTCCTCAACTGAATCTGTAGTTTTAACTGGGAGAAAATATGCTGACTTAGTCATCCGATCTATTATTACCCAGATAAAATAATATTGTTGATGAGTTTGAGATAGACCCGTAATAAAGTCCATATTTACTTCTTCCCACTTCCATATAGGTATGTTGATATCCTAGGTCATACCTCCCGGTCTTCAGTTCTCTACCTTGACTTGCTAGAAGTTCGGGCATTTAGCTACGAATTAGGCGATGTCTCTCTTCATGCCTTTCCACTAGTAAATATCCCGCAAATCATGGTATATTTTAGTAGCACCAGGGTGGATGTAGTACCTCGTACTATGTGCTTCAGCAAATATCTGCTATCTCAAATCACCAATGTCTGGTACACACAATCTGTCCTTGTAACGGAGCACACCATCTCCTCCTTTGGAGAAAGCCTCAATCTCTTTCCTGAGAACCGCTTCCTTTAGTTTAATTAAAATGGGATCTTCATCCTATTTGGACTTAACTTCAACAACTAAAGAGGAATCTGACCCACTTTGCATAACCATTCCACCCTCAACTGAGTCAACTAATTACACCCCTAACCGCGCTAGTCTGTGAATGTCCTTCGCCAATTCCTTTTTGCCTTCCTCAACATGAGCCACGTTACCCATAGACTCTCTGCTTAGGGAATCAGCCATTTTCTTTGCCCAGATGATATAGCATGCTCACGTCATAATCCTTCAGGAGCTCTAAGTACCTTCTCTTACAGAGATTTAGGTCCTTCTAACTGAATACATACTAAATGCTTCGGTGAAAACATCAACGTGAGCCTCGTATAGGCAATGTATCTATATTTTCAACGCGAACACCACCACCGCCAACTCCAAGTCATAAGTTGGATAATTCTTCTCATGAACTTTGAGCTGTCTGGAGGCGTAGTCTATCACCTTGCCCCGCTGCATCAAAACGCAACCGCGTCCAACTCTGGAAGCATCATAATATACTAAAAACCCATCTGATCCTTCCAGTAGGGTCAACACTAGAGTGGTAGTGAGTCGAGTTTTTAATTCCTAAAAACTCTTCTCACACGCATCTGACCACTGAAAATTCACCTTCTTCTGAGTCAGACTAGTCAGAGGAGATGCTATAGAAGAAAAGTCTTCCACAAAGCATCGGCAATAACTGGCCAAACCCAAGAAACTTCTAATTTCAATTGGGGAGGTGGGTCTGGGCCAGTCTTTCACTGCTACTATCTTTTAAGGATCAACCTGAATACCCTCACCCGAGACCACATGACCCAAGAAAGTCACGGACTTTAACCAGAATTTGCACTTGCTAAACTTGGTGAACAGTTGGTGGTCTCTGAGTGTCTGAAGCACTATCCTTAGGTGATTAGCATGCTCTTCCTCATTTCTGGAGTATACCAGAATGTCGTCAATAAATACAACGATGAACATATCCAGATACTTCTTTAAGACTCTATTCATTAGGTCAACAAAGGTTGCAGGGGCATTTGTTAGTCCGAAGTACACAACCACAAACTCGAAGTGACCATACTAATCCTTGAAAGTTGTTTTCGGTATGTTTGACTCTCTGACTCTTAGATGATGATACCCTGATCTGAGATCTATTTTAGAGAAATAGCTGGCTCCTTGAAGTTGGTCGAACAGGTCATCAATTTTGGGCAGGGGATACTTGTTCTTGACTGTGACCTTATTCAACTGACGGTAATCAATGCACATTCTGAGGGTACCATCTTTCTTTCGCACGAATAGCACTGGAGCACCCCAAGGAGAGATGTTGGGTCTGATAAAACCCTTTTCAAGAAGATCTTTTAGCTGCCCCTTCAACTCCTTAAGTTCAGCCGAAGCCATTCTATAAGGAAGGATGGAGATGGGCTGAGTGTCTGGAATAAGGTCTATGCCGAAGTAAATTTCCCGTTAAGGAGGAACTCCAGGAAGATCTTCAGGGAATACATCTGGAAATTTGCTGACAACAGGGACTGACTGGATAGTTGGGGTCTTAGAGTCAGAATCCTTGACCCGAACTAGATGGTAAATACATCCCTTAGAAATAATCTTCTTGGCCTTAAGGTAGGAAATAAACCTACCCTTTGGCGTTGAAATACTGCCCGACCATTCTAGAGCTGGCTCATTAGGGAACTAAAACCTGACGACCCTAGTTCTGCAGTCGACTAAGGCATAATTGAAATGTAACCAGTCCATGCTAAGGATGAGGTTGAAGTCGACCATGTCTAACTCTACAAGGTCAGCTGGAATGACATTATTGAAGGTTGGGATTGGGCAGTTTCTATACACCTAGCTGGCTCTAACTAAATCACCAACTGGGGTGGAGATCGAAAAGGGTTTTGAGAGGACTTCTGGATTGATATCGAACTGAACTGTTATGTAGAGACTCATGAATGATAGTGTGGCACCTAGATCAAGTAGGGCATATACATCTAGATGGAAAATATGTAACATACCTATTACCACATCCGGTGAGTTCTCTTGATCCTGACGAGATGATAATGCATAAAAACTGTTTTGGCATTGACAGCCCTCCGTACCTGATGTGTTAGCCTGTTGAGCTAGTCGTCCTACTGGAACTATCGAGATAGTGGATTGTGATCTCCCCCGTCCTGCTGACGGGCATTCCTTAAGCAGATTCCGAAGCTGTCCACAACAAAAATAGCCCTCTCGACCCTGAAGACACTCTCCTGGGTTGTTTTTTCCGCACTTGGGGCAAGCTGGATACCTGTTACCAGCACTGTAACTCTGGGACTAAGAGCCAGATTCTCCACCCCTCTGATCCTGGCGGGATCTAAAGGTAGGGACGCTGGCTAAGCTGGGTGTTAGAGCCCTTTGCTGCTGCTGTGGGTGGTTGCTACTGTCGGACCTCTGGTGGCCATAATCTGATTGGCCAGTCCTTGCCCACTTGTTCTTTCGCTCCATGTCCCTCAGTTTTTCTGCCTCAATCTGCTGGGCATAGAAAATCAGGCTGGAGAGGTCGATATCTTTTATCAACATTGCTGTCCTACACTCTTTGAAGACTGGGTTCGACACCCCATTAACAAATTTTAGCATGCGAGCCCTTGGCTCAGCCACCATCTCTGGAGCGTATTTGGACAACCTGGTGAACTCCAGAGCGTACTCCTCTACTGTCTGATTTCCCTATCTCAGGTTCATGAACTCTGCTACCTTTGCCTCCCTGAGCTCCCGAGGGAAGAATCTGTCCAGGAAGGCTGTAATGAACTCCTCCCATTCCACCAGTCCTGCTTCCGCTGGCCTCCCCTCCTTCCACTACTCATACCAGACTTGGGCTACCCCTTTCAGCTGGTAGGCAGCCAAGTTGGCACTCTCTGAGGGACTGACACCCATAATTTGGGTGATCTTTTTAACTTCGTCCACAAATCCTTGTGGGTTCTCTCCCACCTTAGACCCATGAAAATCCAAAGGGTTCATCCGGGTGAAGTCGCGCACTCGAGCAGCTGCTGCGGAACCGTTGTTGTTGATTGGAACCACCTACTGGTTCACCTGGTTGGTAACAGTTTGGGTGAGAAGCTAAATGGCCGCCCTAAATTATGCGGTAGATACTGAGTAATCCTGAGGGGATACTAGGGCTGGAGGGGTAGGTCGTTGAGCATTACCGACCCTCCTTCCATTACTGCATCGTAGAGGCATGATTCACTGAAATGAGGTAGAGTACGAGTTAGGAGAATGATTTTGGAATTGAAGTTCAATGCACGATAAAGAGTATGAATAAAAGGGAGTTTTCCTAATAACATCTCGTAGCCTCCCAAAGTCAGAAGTGTGGCGCGTTTCACACCCATGAAGAGGACTCTACTCATGCGGCTTTCAGACCTCCAAGGATACTTTGAACCTAGTACTCTGATACCAAGTTTGACATGCCTCGAGTTTACACCCTACACGGAACACAATACTTGGAGTCACAAGTGACCCTCAGTCCAACCCAGATCTATCATACACTGGCATCCTAAGTAACATACAAATACACACAGTGGAAGTTTAAAGAAAAAATATAAATACTTCTAGGAAATAAACTAGTTCATAATATTTGAAAATATTAGAACATAGCCACAAGTCTTAAAAACCAATCTGAGTCTGAAAAACAAATCTACGTCTGAAAGCCACTATGACTGATGAGCTGCTGGGACAAGCTCACAGCTAACTCCAAATCTAAATAAAGAGGAATGAAAGTATAACTGAAGCAACAAATCTCCATCGTCGAAGGATGAGGATTCACCAACTGGAATAGCTGAGATCTTTGGTAAGCGATCGGCTAACGGAGCTGAGACTGAGATCCTGCAGCTATATCATAAAATGATATGNACTGAGATCCTGCAGCTATATCATAAAATGATATGACATAAAAGTATGCGTCAGTACTTTGAATGTACTGAGAAAGTGAGAGGAACATAACATAATGGGATAAATAAAAGAAAATGCTAAACTTAAAAGACATGCAAACAGCAACTAAAACTACTGAACTACTGAGGTGGTCTAAAAGACCCTGTCTGATGGTCAATGCAAGTTCTAAGCCTTGAATACTGATCTAAACTGAACTGAAATTGGACTGAATTGACTAGTGGGAGAGTTTATAACCGACATATAACCACATGAGCTAGACGTGGAGTCCGATGTATACACCTCATGGGTAGGACCCAATATACCTTGCCAGGGTATAAAGGAATGAACTGGGTGATCACAAAACTCTGGGGCCTCTCAGGCCAATAAATACTATAACCTACGATGGCAATGTAGTTCTGGGAACCTGGGTGCACTGAAACCCCGGTCCGCTTGGTGCTAAGTCCTACTCCCACTGGATAATCCTAGACTGAATATTAAGCTGATAGCTCGAAATTAGGTCCCAATACTAGTCAGGGATACATATCTGAAAGCACCCCTAGACTCTTTTCGGACTAGATTCTGAAACTGATTCTAAGACTGGTCAGAGCTGCTTATCTAGAAGCGGCGTAACCGTCTACAGAACCAAACTAAAATTAGAAACTATGGTCCTAAGGCTAGTCAGAGCTATTTATCTAAAGTGTCATGACCGCCTAGTGGACCAATAAAACTGAATTCTGATTCTGATTCTGATAACTAAGAGGTACTACTGACACCTCGGAAAATTCTATAGTCAAACTGATCAGCTGACATTTTCTGACTGACACTGATAATTCGAACATTCTTACTAAAACTGAATTGACAATATTCAAGTTGAGATTCAATGCTACTAACAACAAGGGAGTTCCTAACATGGATAAAATCATACTAAAATTCGATATCCAAGCACTAATGCAAATTTTAGATTATTTTCTGGTTCAAGGAATAGGGATAAATTTCACTTCACGAGATTTAACATCATTTCAATCACAAACTGATGGAAAATATCTAATGCTAACATGATATAATACTTCACATGATTTAGACGAAGTATGACAAGCAATTTCTTGGCATTCAGTAATTTCAGGGCTACCACTAATATAGAGAAATAGGGAGGATTTTGGGGACACAAGGGAAGAACTATTTTCCCTGTTGAATTCCCACATACCTGGTTGCAATGCCCCAGAAACTCAAAGACTAGACCTGGGATATGAATCAGAGAAAGCTAGAAAATCTGCATTAGGTCACAGAATGAGTCATTTTGTGACCCGTGAGGACAGACCACGTGTCGTTAAGTGACTCATGGTGAGGCCTGGGAACTTTAGTTGAATTTTTGTGCATTGGGTGACCACGGGTGTGACCACGAGTCATAGGGTGACCCGAGGTCAAGGATAATTTGAAATCAGGAAATGTTAGGCAGTGCACCTAACAAGTTGACACCACGAGTCGTGGTCCAATACCATGACCTGTTTGGTGGCTCGTGGTCAGGCCTTGATCAAGAATTAGGGGAGGTAGGTAGTGTACCCAACGGGTCCTCACCACGACTCGTTTGGGACACCATGAATTGTGGTGTCACCCATAGGGTCTCTAGGACTTTTAGATAGTGTGGTCCACGAGAGGTGACCACGAGTCGCGGTCACTAACCAAGACTTGTTAGGTCCATCGTGGTGAACTTTAGTGTACTCCAAGCAGTGTAGTTCACGAGTTTGACCACGAGTCGTGGTCACTGACCATGACCCATTAGGTCACCCATGGGGACTAACACTCAGTCTTCCCTGCAAATTTTCAAGGGTCTTTCAGTAATTTCCTACCCTCCTAACATTTAAACTACGTCATTTTAGTCATGATTTCAGACTTAATAGTGGGGTTAAATGGTTTTTCCCTCATTCCCACTCAGATTCTCAGAGAAACTACGCAGGTTCTCACTCAAGAGCTCTCAAGCAAGGTCTAGGATTCCTCATCCATTGCAGCAATTCAGGCTTCCTTCTCTAGGGAATTTTAGTTAGGTATGAGGGAATTTAACAAGGGTATAGTTCTTTCCTTTTGTCCCCCAAAACTCTTCTCAAGTTTCTTTATGAATCCTAGCCCCGAGCTTTCGAATGCGAAGAGATTATATGTAAACTTCTTTGAATTCGCATAGAATGATATCCATGATTAATTTTAGACGTGATTTCCATCAGTTCATGAGTAAATTGATATTATTTCCGCAGAAGTGAATTCTAGCCCTGCAGATTTTTTAACATTGAGAAATTCATGATAATGTCTTGTTTAATTCATATGGAACCATCATGTATATTAATTATGGGTATTTTCCCACCAGCTAATGGTAGTATTGATGCTTATCTTTGTGCAGTGACTTCAGTCCTAGTTCTTGAGGGTAGAATAGACTAGAAATTCATGTTGAAATGGTAAACCTTGGAATTCTATTGATTATACCAGTGTAGTGAATTCCCTTACTATTTTACATTCTAAATTCTCAGTCAGATACATGATTGTCTAGCCTTGGTCAAAATATGAAATTTCTCAGTGTCGGTAAGAAATGTTAGCTAATCAGTTTGACTACATAATTTTCCTAAGGTGTCAGTATTACCTCTCAGTTATCAAAATCAGACTTAGAATTTATTTTATTAGTCCACTAGGTGGTCATGACACTTTAGATGTATAGCTCTGACTATCCTTAGGACACCAGTTCAGATTACAATTTGTTCTTAAAAAGTTACGACACTTCTATCTAAGCAGCTCTGAACAGTCTAGAACCCAGTTCAAGAATCTGGTCTGATAAGACTCTTAGGGTACTTTTAGTTATGTATCCCTGACTAGTCTTAGGCTCCAATTTTTAGCTATCATCTGAATATTCAATCTAGGATTATTTGGTGGGAGTAGAACTTAGCATCGATCGGGACGGGGTTCCAACGCATCCAGGTTCCTAGAACTACGTTGTTAGTGTAGGTTACAGTATTTATTAGCCTGATTGGCCCTAGAATTTTGTGATCACCCAGTTCATGCTTTTATACCCTGGCAAGGTATATTGGGTCCTACCACTGGGATGTATACATTGGACTCTACATCTAGCTCACGTGGTTATATGTCGGTTATAAACTCTCCCACTAGTCAGTTCAGTCTAGTTTCAGTCCAGTTCAGTTCAAATCAGTATTTCATACTTAGAACATGCTTTGACCATTAGAAAGGGTCTTCTAGACCACCTCAGTATTTTAGTTATTCAGTTCAGAAGTTTTATTTGGTCATCGCATATCTTTTCAGTTTAGAATTTTCTTTTATTTATTTTATTGTGTTATATTCCTCTCACTTACTCAGTACATTCAAATAATGATGCATCCTTTTATGCTATATCATTTTATGATACAGCTGCAGGATCTCAGTCTCATCTTTGTTAGCCGACCGCTCATCGAAGACCTCAGCTTTACCAGTTGGTGAGTCCTCATCCTTTGAGGATGGAGATTTATTCATTTCAGTTATATTTTCATTTCCTTATATTTAGATTTGGAGTTAGCTGAGGGCTTGTCCCAGCAACTAATCAGTCATAGTGGCTTTCGGACTCAGATTGGTCTTTCAGATTTGTAGTGCTGTTTTAATACATTCAAACACTATAAATTAGCTTTATTTCTTTCATGTAATTACATCTTTGCTTTAAACTTCCTCTGTATGTATTTATATATGACTCAAAATGCTAGTGTATGATAGACTAGGGGTTGACTTGCCACTTGTGACTTCAAGTACTGTATTTCGTCTAAGGTGTAAATTCGGGGCGTGACAGGTGAAAAAGACTTAAGAGTTCCTTGATGAATTAAGGAGAAAAGATTGCCCTAACTCTTGCTTTCAAAAACCTTGAGAGAGTTCCTACAATCTATTTTATAAAGTTCTGAGTGGGGAATGAGGAAAGAAACCTTTTAATCCCACCAATAAGTCTGAAAGTAGGCTTAAAGTTTGGAAGGGTAGAAAATTACTGAAAGACCCTTGAAACTCGCAGGGAAAAACTGCTAGTCAGTCCTCACCGGTGACCTAACGGGTCGTGGTTGGTAACCATGACTCCTGATCACCTCTCGTGAGGTGCACTGCCTTAAACATCTAGGAGTCCCCATGGGTGAAACCACGACTCGTGGTGTTCCAAACGAGTCATGGTGTGGACCTGTTGGGTACACTATTGACCTTCTCTACTTCTTGACCCAGTCCTGACCACGAGTCACCTAACGGGTCATGGAATGGACCACGACTCATGGTGACAAATCGTTAAGTGCACTACCCAACTCCTTCCCGGCCTTAAATTTATCCTAGACCACGGTTCAGATCACGATTCGTGGTGTTGACCACGACTCGTGATGACCCCCGTGATCACCCCTTTCTCCAAAAATTTCATCAAGCCCACTGGCCTCACCATGAGTCACTTAACGACTCGTGGTCACTCCCCATAGGTCACATAACGACTCGTTATGTGACCTAATGCAGATTTTTCAATTTTCTCTAATTTAAGTCCCAAGTCTAGTCTTTGAGTTTCTGGGGAATTACATTATTGGTCTTATATTTCATGTTATTTGGATCAACAAAAAAAATTCATGGTATACAATTCCATCTCATTTATTTTTACTTTGAATATACAGATAACATACCCACCCACCATTGCATAGATATGATCTTTCTATAAAAGATTGAATATCTATATTATATCTATAAGAGGGTACTCAACATATTTATTTATAAATTTAATAAGACAATACAAATATCTTTTTATTCTGCAGTAATATCTTTTATTAAAATTAAATTATTTATCTTTTCGCGACGAGGAACCATTCATAATCTCACTACACGAACTTGCAAACACTATTGCATCTTTATTTTGGATATCTCACTGATAAAGTCAATTTTAGCAGATATTGAGTAAATCCTCCTAAATATATATAATATTTCATAGGAATCTTTCCTATTAGAGTGACTATAATTATGGCGTAATTTCCCCTCTCCCCCTCCGGCCCGTATATATTATATAATTGCTAATCAAATAATGATGTGTTGTCGTA
>JACEIK010000179.1:178416-254260 GCA_018107945.1 Datura stramonium | reverse complement strand
CTACTATTCCTATAACATCCCTCCTAGAAAATCCTAATATAGAATAGTTTAGGAGTTAAGTCGATAGGGTTTTACAAAATTGCCCCTGAACACTTAATAAAATTTATGCCTGTCAAGTGGTCCGACTCAACCTACAAGTCGTACTTAAATCCCACGATCCGTAACATCTCTCGTGGTTAGAGACTTAGCTTCAATACAACTCTCTGAAGTTTTCCACGGATACATACTACGGATCGTACCATGATCCGTAGTTTAGCCTTGAGATTTTCCTCGAACCCCATTCACGACTCATCTTACGAGTCATACCATTATATCACGAGTCGTACCATGAATCGTGGTTACCTAGAATTTCCCTGAACATTTCTCTAAACTTTCTACGACTGGTCAACACGATCTGTACCAAAGTAGTACGATATGTGACATAGAGCTGTGGTTTCCCCAACCTCATTCACTAAGCATCTCCATTCTCCAGTTATAAGTCCAGGTAAGATCCATTCTCGATTGTACGAGTTGTACTGTGGCATCTTCAACATGAGAAACGCTTCCCATAGATGTAATACCCAGAAGTTCCTAAGATTATACTCGGGAAGTTGAAATGAAAACAGTAGAAAAATCTAAGATTTCTCTCAAAATGACTAGTGGTACGGGTTGTTGGTGGGTATAATGACCCGTTGGAGGCACTCGTGGTGAGGGCTTTGATAACGCTTAAACTCACACCTCCTGCTGAAGCATGAAGAGGACGTTGTCAATATAGAACCCAACTAAGAGTTTGGGGTTGAACCCATGGGAAATATGAAGATCTAGACTAATGTCGGTAAGTGAACTTGTTGGTGAGTTATCTCCAATTTGGGGGATTGAGAAAATAATAATAAAAAAAGTTATAACTATGAATTAAATCATGTTTTGCAAATAACTAGGGTATGTGTTCCCCATGGGTTCATAACTACTTTGGGTATACACATGTGATCAATCCCAATGCTTATTTGTAGAACTGATAACTAGGGTTCATCCAAACAACTGGTTTGTGCCTATTGGATGACTATACTCAATCACTGGGTCAGGTCTTATAAACGATTTCAAACTAAAGTTATTGATATGTTTCAAATTTAACTATCGTGGGACCATAGCTCAAGTTAATACAAAGATCACCAAGATCAAGGCTTTGTTGTAATTCTCTTTTTCTAATCTCTACCTCTCTAGGTTCAAGCAACTAAAGAATTTGGGCAAGTCTGAACATTGTACACTTTTAAGGAACATTTAAGCATGAAGAGAATATAATACAAGTTTTTTTCATTGGTTTTGGATCACTTTTGTGCAACCCTTGTTTGTTAATCCTCCACGGTTCCCACGACCCCTAGTTGTGGAGGTTTTTAGCCTCTAATGGTTGTAAGATTATGATATGCATTCAGAGACAAATACATAATTAAATACTTACAGCAATAGCAATAGTAGAGAAAAAAATTTCTTTGAATGTGCAAGAATAATCTCAAGAACAATTGATCAAGAAATCAAGAATAGCTCCCAAGAAGTGTTAATCATACAAAAACTACTCAATTCTATGTTCTTTATTGATTCTCTATTGATTCTTATGAAAATAAAATGTAAAAGGTATTTATATAGATATCATAAACCTTTCCTAAGCTAACAGGGAGATTTTTCATAACTTGCGCCGCCTGTGCCACAACTTGTCATATGACACGTAGCAGGATTTTACGGGTCGTAACTGCCTTTCGTACGTCCTTGGCCGGCTGAAACTTTGGCTAAGTGTTGTGAGATGCTACGACTCGTACCTCCTTCCTATGAGTCGTACAATGCATCCTTGGCTTGGTTTTGAGAATTCTAACATCTTTTGGAATGTTTCACGAGTGTTGTGGTACGAGTCGCACCTTCTTGCCACAACTCGTACTGTCTATAGTGTCTGAAATGCCACCAAGTATTGAATAGTCACTGGATCTCATCATGGCTCATGGTAAGGGTCATATGTAAGTGCTACGACTCATGGGTTCCACCCATACCAAGAGGTTGCCTTGTGCAAATTCTCTGAAGTTTTCCATGGCTCAAGTTATGGCTCATAATGAGAGTCGTATGTTGCCTTCTTCTCTATTCAGTCTTTTGAACTTTATCATGTTTCTTAGTACGGCTCGTACAATATAGGTACTACTCGTACTAAGACTAGCACTTTAACTGATTTTCTGTATTTTCAGGCTTCTTTTGCATATCTTTGCTCCAATACTTGTTTTCACTGAAATCAAAGTAAAAGTTCCTTATATCCATGTAATATACCTAAGTCCATGCTATTTTCTTAGTTTTAAGCATCAAAAGTGTTGTAAACTCACATTACATCATCACTCTCAACTTAAAACTTTTGCATGTCCCCAGTCAAAGAAAAAGAAAAACTAAACACGACGCTTAACTAGAAAATAAACCTAAGACACCATAGCCAATATCAAACAAATTTGCACTATGACTCAAAAAAACTTTTGACCTATTTCCCACGAACTAAATTTGCACATGCACTACAAGCAACTACAAAACATGATAAATAGGGATCAAGACATGTCATCTAGCTATCAACAGGTAGTCAAGTCATCACCTATGCTTTTCACACAAACCACTAGTAAAGTCAAACACAAACCATGTACCCTCACAGCAAACTAAGTCCCCCACTCACAGATATAACAAAATATATGATATAGGACTAAACAAGCAAGACTCTCACTCTCACAAAGAAGTTCCAAATACTGCATATTGGATACCAGAGGCTTGCCCTTATTTTCTCTACTTCGGTCTGTCAGATGGTTAGGTTAGGATCACAATAGGTTGTTTCATCTTGTAATGTAGACTTTCGGACTGGGTAAGGTAAATATGAAAATTTTTGAGTGACTAAAACCCCTCCTTGGATCTACATACATGTGGCTCCATTCTTCACTTATTTCACCCTTTTTTATACATGTGTATGATGTGGTGTGTTTTCAAACTTTTTCATGCATTATTTTCTTTTTAATTTTTTTCAGAATTAATTTGTTTTTCTCTTTTTTACACCACACCTCGTTTTTCACCCGTTTTGTCTTTTCTCTCCCTTTTTCACCTTTCCAATCTTTATGCGCCCCTACTCTAGCCACCCTCAACTTAGGAATTTTGCCTATGTTGAGGTTCATAGTGTCCAAGGAGGGACCAGGGCCAAAACAGGTTTATTATAAAAATGGGTACGGTTAATCGGTTAATCAAAGAATAAAATAGTTCATTTAAGGTTCAAAATCGGGATCAAGGGAATCACATCATTTTGGTAGGGTTATTTAGGATAGAAATGGGCTCAACAAAAATGTCCTATGATCCTTTCCTAACCAACCATCCTTAAACCTATGCAAAGAGACCAACCGCACAAGTTCTAGATCCTCTATACAGTATTGAACTAGGTATCAGACCTCACTCACTCATGGTACATGATTTATATTCACTTTACCTGTATGGTTTATTCATGGCTTAAAAAAACTACACATGCTAATATACTTAAATGACATCAAAAGATCCACAGAAATCATGCATGCAGTCACAAGTACACAACTAATTCATCAAAAAAAAATTAACAGGGTCAAATTTTCACAAATCCAAAACTAGTGCAATTTATTGGCTGAGTACTCCTAAGTTACTTTCTAATTAAATAAAATTTCACAAAAATAAAATCCTAAACATGCCGATTCTACTAGATAGCATGCCCGAGGGAAAAGAAACAAAGAAAGAAAAACCCTCGGATGAATTAACCAAAAATACAAGTATACCCCCTCCCCTTTTAGAAAAGTGTGCTTCATCCCCGAAGTATAAAAATATAAGAACAGAGGGAAGGGAACATACATGTGGCGCTCTAAGCACTCCTGTCATCCTGCAGATGAAGTACCTCTGTTGCAATCGTGGCGCTTGCGGTGGCCAGCGCACTCACTGGTGGAACAATAGGGGGACTGGTTACCCCCTCAGTAGACTCCGCCGTCTATACGGCCTCCGAAATGGTCGGAGCTTAATGTGGCTCGCCTATAGGGTCCCTGCCACTAGCAAGCTCGGACTGAGCCATGGTGGAGCTACCCGCTCCTCTAGCTCGCTCCTGTAGCTCTGACATGTGTGATTCATGATTCTGCAGGCTCTCCACTCTTTCCCGCTTGTGTTCTCTTCTTTCTTTCTTCTTTCTCTTTTTCAGGTTCTTATCTACGACATCATCGGAGACCCTTTTCTTCCCTTTATCTTTGCTCGGTACTATGGTTTCTCAGTAGGCCGCCAAATCAAGCTCCTCCTCAATATCCGCATCCAAGTTAGAAAGAGTGGGGGCTGGTATGACTACCAGCTATCGAGATGACAACTCAGCCACTTGGCTCCGAAGAGCCCCCAACTCCTCACGAAGGCTACCTGTATCTGTTTGCTCCGCCATGCGCCTATTAAATCGCCTCTCAAACCTGTTGAGCCTGGAATGCAAGGCCTGTGTGGCTATTTCTATCTCTGCATTAACCCAAGGCTTGACATTCTCCATCATTGCTTGAATTTTTCTCTCGACCATAGTCTTTTGGCCAGCTTCTGGAGAAAATCCTAGGGCACTAGGTCATACCCTACTAGAGTCTGGCTCGATAGGCTGAGCAATGGTGCAGCAGAAGTGCTGGGAGCTTCCTCTGAAATATGGGCATCTATAGCCAGTGTCTCGCTCTTCTTCTGTGAGGTAGGGGCATTTACCTGTGTGTCCGTAGCTGGCCGGGTCAGTGGAACTACTGTGGGAAGTCAGACCTGACTTACCGAGTTCATCACATTCTAGATAAGGCCAATATCCGCTATTCTCTATCCACCAATCTCAGTATCAACTTCTGTTAGCAGTCGAACACCTTCTTCTCTGTATAATCGATAAATAAGGCTGGGGAAGGGCATGGTGATGCTCAACCAAGAGCCCGATCCCTTATCTCGTTAGCTATCACCCTAGGAATGTTGATTTCATAGAGGGACATCATGCATGATACCAGGGCAGCTCTGTCAGTGCTGAGTGTATTGTCGTTTGCAGTTGGCATCAGTCTATGGCGAACCAGAGTCAAGTAGGACTTTGAAATGAAATTCAGTGAGTTTTTAGTGACCTACTTTCCTCTTGCCACCCATTCGACCTCTCCTTGTCCTCAGCAATGATGTTGGCTAACCATCTGATCTGACTCAATCTTTCCTCTCAACCCACATGCTTGAGCCGTCTCATGGTATCCATTATGTTGTTAAACTCAATTGTGGACGAGGTAACACTGAATTGTGGCCCATAGAGCATTCAGGCAATGGTTTTCTCGGAAACTTTCACCTCTTGCTCACTGACTATTACGTTGTCAAGCTTAGGCTGCTCCTTCAAGCTCTTACCTATCTATGCATTCTACTCCATAGTGGCATAGTAATTGGCTTAGAATTCCATAACCATCTATGGACTATAGTAGTTAGGGTTCTTTCCATCCAACCTAGCCCATAGAAGCTAAAGATTCCCTTCATCTCCTCAACTCTATTTAGTGAAGTAGTAAGGATCCGCGGTTCTTCCTAAATATTGCACCTCAGGTGTCCCTTAGCTGTCAATGTTAGGCCCTTGTCATATATCTCCTATGCCCCTGGCACATGCCACCTCATCGTCCATCTGGATGGAGGTGGAGTCTCTGTAGCTCCCCCTTCCTCAGATGTTGTCTCATTTTTCTATCCATCGAACTGGGCCTCCTCGGACCCCTCATCATTATTTGAGCCATTGCCTGACTCTTGTGATATTTCTTCAGGTCCCTCCTCAGACGGGAGAGCACCTGCTGATGTGGCAGTGGCCGCCATGGATTATGCTTTGGCCTTCGCCCTAGTGGTTCGAGTCCCATCTGTATCTGAAGTGTTGACCCTGTACTCCTCAACTGAACCACTAGGGGAGTCACCTGTTTTCTCAGATTCGGAGGTCTCATCAATCAATTGCCTATGAGCGGTTGCCTTAGATGCCTTACACTTTATCGTCATTGTACCTTTAGAGAAAGAGAGCTAGCATTCCGTTTCTAAGAAAAGCATCAAATAAAGTTCCTTTGTAAATTACCACGAGTCAACTGTACGGGTCATACCTTGGAGGTACGACTCATACCTTGGAGGTACGACTCATACAAAGACCCGTACTATCTCAGATTAGTATTACGAGTCTCATATACGACTTGTACAATGAAGGTATGATCCGTACTAAAAGTCATATGAGGATGCCCCTTTAGAAACAACTTATCTATATTTTTCCACGACTCATGAGTCATAGGAAGGATCATACTATTACTTGTGGACTTGACCCTTTTTTGGTTTTAGATACGACTGCTAGTTATGACTCATGGCAGTAAACCACGATCTGTACTGGGATTCGTACCTGGTGGTCTTTTCAAATTAGGCTTGGGACAGTCCCAACGAGCAATCCTACGAGTCGTAGGAAGGCTAGTGAAGGCTGTCCATCCCTCGATTTTGGTTCAGTTACAAGGAGTTTTATTTTATGTTTTGGGTACTCAGAATTCCCCAGATCTAGGCATGTATTTTAACCCATTTTATAACTACTCATTCCTACCCTTTTTAGTCACTAACCGTAACTCACTTTTTGGCCATTTTAATGCGCAAGTTCATCAGTTTCCAATTCTTTCTCAGTCGTACATAGCTTAATCACACCCTTGGTCATTATCTTTTTTGAATTTTTCAAGCAGTAACTAGGACTCGCAGGGGGTTTTAGTGCCATTACATCAAGCGTGCAAGTTTTATCAAATTTAAATCAATAAACTTACTTTTTAACAGCTTACTTAGACTGAAGAATATAAATTAGGGTTGGACGAGGCTTGATTTAGCACGAAATAGCTCGATTGATCCTTGATTTTGAGTTACGGGTGTGAGAGAATTATGGATTATGTTCGTGACTTGGGTACGAGTGCCTGGAGAATGGGTACGACTTGTTTTAGGCTTATTTAGGGTATAAGGCAGATTTGAAAATCTGGGCTGAGTTGGGTGTATTTTGAAAATTTTGACCCATCACAACGCATCCTTTGAACTCAAGACACGGAGATTTGGAAGACTTACCTGTGGACCTATGAGTGCATCTTACGACTCGTACTATGTGATTATGGTTTGTACTTTGACTCGTAGGTCTTTTCCTTTTATTGTTGTCCATGTTTTTCATAGTTCATAGCCACAGTAGGTACTACGACTCGTACAATGGAGTTACGATTCGTAGGACCAACCGTACCCCAAACTCATGCACTGAAATACTCTCTGCTTTTCACTGCGACTCGTACTACGGTCGGTATAACCCTGTTACAAATCATACTGAGACCCGTAGTATCTACCTATTTTGCACTTTTTATGCCACCTGTTTTGTTTCCCCTGCACACTTGAACACACATTAGTTTATTAACTTGGGTTGCCTCCCAAGAAGCGCTTGATTTAACATCATGGCATGATGCTAGTGGTTTGGTTACTCATAATTCACCAAACCACCACTTGGGTTGCCTCATAAGAAGTTCCTGATTTAACGTCGCGGCACGATGCAAGTCTCTTGACTATTGAGACTTCTTCAAGGAAATCGAATTCATCTTCTATCACTGAGACCACTTTATACTCTTTTGGTTGCTTCATTGACCGGAAGACATTGAGGTGACCTCTTCTTTATTTAGTTTGAACTTCAACTGGCCAGCCTCCATGTCTACTAAGGTCCTCCTAGTGGCAAGGAATGGTCTCCCCAGAATGAAGGGACCTCATAATCAACCTCACAATCAAGGATCACAAAGTCTGCTGGGAATATGAATATGTCAACTTTGACAAGCACATCAAACAGGATCCCCACTGGCTTCTTCATAGTTCTGTCGGCCATTAGCAGCCGCATGGTAGTCGGTGTGGGGGCTCCCAAGCCCAACTGCTTAAACACAACCAACGGCATTAGATTGATACTTTCTCCCAGATCACAAATTTCCCTTGCGAACTCAACATTGCCAATCATGCATGGAATAGTGAAGGCACATGGATTTTCCCTTTTTTGGGCCAAGACCCATGAAGCTTTGGCACTGCAATGATGTACATTATCAACAGGCTCATAGCTCACAGACCTCTTCTTCGTCACAAGCTCCTTCATAAACTTAGCATATCCCGGCATTTGTTCCAATGCCTCAACCGGTATTATGTTCACAGATAATTTATTGAGCATTGATAAGAATTTCTGAAACTTACCTTTCTCCACCTTTTTCTTCGATCTTTGGGGAAACGGTGACGGTGGTCGTGAGATAGCCTTGTAAATTTTCGTAGATCCTTGTTCAACTTCATGCCCTTTTTCACCAAGTGAGGCCTCAAGCAACTCGGCATCCTCATTATGTTCCTTCTCAGCGACATCAACATCATCTTCATTCACGCTCTCTTTCTTCCTCTGAACTACAACCGATAGAGGGAGGTCAATTGTGGTCTTTGCACTCCTAGTCATATAGTGGCCATCATTCTTTGGATTTTGGACTGTGTTTCTAGGTAGTGTACCCTGTTTTCTAGGGTTCATAGATGATGACAGTTGCCCTAACTGTTGTTCAATCTGCTTGATAGCTGTCGCATGTGACTCCACTCTCTAACCCATGCTTAATTGCTTGATATATCACCACGGATTTCCTTCAACTGATCATATGTGGACCTCACCTTTTTCCGCATCTCAGCTATCATGCTCTCTAATTTTGACTGCCCAGCTTCTCCCTCACGTGCATTAGGAGGAACGTATACACCAGATCGGTCATTGCGATAACCATCATTTCTTCTCTAATCTCCTTCGCGCTCACGACCTTGGCTCCTATCTTTATACCTATACTAGTTATAGTTGTCTCTATATTGGTTCTGACCTTGGTTTCCAGAACCTTGGCACCAAGTGTCTTGTCCAGACCCTTCGGCATTGGCTTGGAAACCCGCCACCTAGTTGTCCGAGAAGTTTTCCTCCTCCTCGGAACCTGAGGGATCTGTCCCTGGATCCTATCCTTGTGTCGCCACTGCATTCACCTTTCTACTTCCAGCTCCATGAGATGCTTAGTAAGAAAATCCAACAATGTGCGCATATGAGCTAACTCCTGGTCACGCTCTTCTTCTTTCTTGCGTTGGTCCGCAGTCAAACCAATAGCATATGTACTAGCGTTGCATCTACCTCCTGGGTGTGTCATTCCCTATTTGCTTTTGTCACCCTATTAAGAATGGTAGAAGCTTTCTCCCAGGTATGAATCATCAGTGCTCCTCCCGCCACAATGTCTGCTACAGCTTTGGTGCTATTGTTTAAGGACCTATAAAATATTTTCAACAAACTGTCATCTGGAATCTTATGGTTCAGGCACTTTGTCATCTTCTTCTTGAACCTCAGCCAGGTTTCATGAAGTGCCTCAGTTTTAAGTTGTCGAAAGTTGTAAATTTTGTCCTTGAGTTACAATATCCAGGAGGGTGGAAAGAATCTTTCTAAGAAATCCTGTTTGAGCTCCCTCCAATTGTTTATGGAGTCATTGGCAACTCTGATAACCATAATGTGGCTTCCCCAGATAGAGAAAAGGGAAAAAGTTTGAGTCTGATGGCATCTTGGCTGAATTCGACAGCTTGTACACCTTGCATAGTCCCACAAAGTTCATCAAGTGAAGGTTGGCATCATCAGCTACATGACCACTGAACACCCCTTTCATGTTTAACAATTGAATCATGGTGCTCATGATGTAAAATTAGGCCCCAGCAGGCAGTGGTGGTGGTACAATTGCCCCAGTTGACCCGACTTCGTCAATGTTTGGGTCCTCATCATCGAAGAACTGAGGGGCAAATCTATGACCTTTGTTTCCCCTCCTATGTCGACCAGCGTTAACAAGCTTATCTCTAGCATCCTCCACATCCTGCGGTGCAACTTACTGAGCTAGCTCAGCTTGCCTAGCTTCTTCAGCTATTCGGGCATCTCTCTGCTCCTGGTTCTCCATTCTACGCAATGTCTGTTCAAGTTCGAGATTCAAAGAAATCAAGGTATTCTCACTACTCTGAGTGTTTGGCATTCATTGAGTAACAACCTGTGGATATCTCAAATAAAAAGAAAATGTAATTCAGGAAATAACAACCAAAAGTCAATTACAAGCAACTAATCTAGTCTTAGCCGTATTCCCCAGCAACAGCGCCACTTTTTGATAACGCTAAAACTCACACCTCCTACTGACGCATGAAGTGGACGTTGTCAATAAAAAACCAAACTAAGAGGTTGGGGTCGAACCCGCAGAGAATATGGAAGATCTAGACTAATACCGGTAAGTGAACTTGTTGGTGAGTTATCTCCAATTTGGGGGGTTTGAAAATAATAATAAAACAAAGTTATAACTATGAATTAAGTCAAGTTTTGCAAATAACTAGGGTATGTGTTCCCCATGAGTTCATAACTACTTCGGGTATACACATGTGATCAATCCCAATGCTTACTTATAAAACTGATAACTAGGGTTCATCCAAATGACTAGTTCATCCCTATTGGATGACTATACTCAATCACCGGGTAAGGTCTCATGATCGATTTCAAACTAACCATTATTGATATGTTTAAAATTTAACTATCTTGCGACCACAGCTCAAGTTAATACAATGATCATCTAGATCAAGGCTTTATTGTAATTCTCTTTTCCTAATCTCTACCTTTCTATGTTCAAGCAAGTAAAGAATTCGGACAAATCCTAATGTTGTACACTGTTAAAAAATGTTTAAGCATGAAGAGAATACAATACAAGATTTTTGTTGGTTCTGAATTACTTTTGTGAAACCCTAGTTTGTTAATCCTCCATGCTTCCCACAACCCCTAGTTGTGAAGGTTTTAGCCTCTCATGGTTGTAAGATTTTGATATACATTCATAGACAAACACATAATTAAATACTTACAACAATATCAATAGTAGAGACAAAAACTTCTTTGAATGTGCAAGAATAATCTCAAGAACAATTGATAAAGAAATCAAGAATTGCTCCCAAGAAGTGTTAGTAGGATTGTATAGGTCGTAACTGCCTTTCGTACGTCCTTGGCTGGCTGAAACTTTGGCTAAGTGTTGTGAGCTTCTACGACTCGTACCTCCTTCCTACGAGTCATACAATGCATCTGTGGCTTGGTTCTGAGAATTCAGACATCTTCTGGAATGTTTCACGAGTGTTGTGGTATGACTTGTACCTTTTTGCCACGACTTGTACTATCTGTAGTGTCTGAAATTCAACCAAGTCTTAAATAGTCACTGGAGCTCATCACAGCTCATGGTACGGGTTGTACGTAAGTGCTACAACTTTTGGGTTCCACCCATACCAAGAGGTTGCCTTGTGAAAATTCTCTGAAGTTTTCCACGGCTCCAATTACGGCTCGTACCTTCCTAGTATGGCTCGTACTGAGAGTCATATGTTGCCATCTTCTCTATTCAGTCTTCTAAACTTTATCACGGTTATTAGTACATCTCGTACAATCTAGGTACTACTCGTACTGAGACTAGTACTTTGATTGATTTTTTGTATTTTCAGGCTTCTTTTGCATATCTTTGCTCCAACACTTGTTTTCCCTGAAATCAAAGTAAAAGTATCTTATATCCATATAAACATACCTTAGTCCATACAATTTTCTTAGTTTTAAGAGTCGAAAGTACTGTAAACTCACAGCACATCAGGTTTGCAGAAGTGAACTTGGAAATAACGGGTCTAAGGATGACCCGTTAGTTGTTATGATGAGTCGTGATAAGGGAGTCATTTTGAGGGTAGTCCGTGTCAAGGTAACTGGCACGGGTCACAGCACAAGCCGTTGTTTGAGACCACGAGTCATGGTGTGGTTCCATTGAGAGGAGTTCCAGGAAGTGAGCAGTGTGACAACAGACGGCATGATGAGTCATTGGGGCTAGTAAGGACTCATCCTATCCGATCGTTGTAGCAGACCTAAATCTATAAATGGGGTGAAATGACGAGCGGAGTAACGACTCGTTGGAACTCAGGATGACCCATTATATTGGTCGTTGCTCCGGATAGCAGCCAAATTCCTGTGAATTTAGTAAGGGTAAATTCATAACTTCAAAGCTCTTAAGACCTAAAGTACGTTATTTTGAGCTCAAATAAGTGTTTTTAAGGGGGTTTAACACATTCTAAACCTATTCCTATCCATGCATGCAAGCCTAATTGTTTCTAAGGGTGATCAAGCTTAGGATTCATCAAGTTCTTCCCCAAATTCCTTTGGGAAATCAAGTGGGTTGTGTAATCAGAATTTTCTAGGTATATAGGGTTATGAATGGGTGTATCCATCCACTCCCATTCCCGTGATTCTAAGTTGATGAATCTATGGGGTTTTAACCAAACTTGTGAATCATCTAAGTATCTACCATGGGAATTCTCTATGCATGTTTCTAATGTTGAATTATGATTCATGGAAATGTTTTATAATGTTTTAAATTACAAATTTATTATTTTAAAGTTTTACATGAATATTAGTTATTCATGTTCATAAGTTAAGATATTATGTTTCTACAAGTTTGACCCAATGTTCAGTTTTACTTATGATTATTAGTTTTTAGCTTTTGGTCATTCAATTCAATTATGTTTAAACCATGTTTTCAGATAATAGCATGCAAAGCCCTACTCTCAGACTCTTATGATGAAATGTTTATGATGTGCATGATTCTCTTATTTTACTTACTTAGCTATTTTACTTACCTTGCACACTAGGTACACTCCACGTACTGACCGCATACTCTATGTTGCATTGTTTCATGATACAGGCTCAGATCTGCCGTTAGCCAGATCCTCAGTTTTAGCATCTCCCGGCCAGAGTTGGTGAGTCCTTATCTTTCGAAGGCCCTTTATCAGTTGCATTCAGTATTTTCAGTTTCAGACTTTAGGGAGTTAGTTGGGGTCTTGTCACATCAACTCGTCGGTAGTAAAGGGTTATCAGACATAGTATGATTCATCTTTAGACTTGTATTATGTATTTAGTTATTCGATATTATCAGATCTTTGGACTTTCTCTATGCTATATGTTAGATTTTCTCATTAAAAACTTGAGCTTAGATGTTATGCTCATTCCATGGGTCGACTTGGAGCCTCTCAGGGTTCTTTGTTCTGTGTTTCAATCTGGGCCTATGTTCGGGCATGACAATAGACTTCCTACTTAGGGCATCAGCCACTACATTGGCCTTACCCGGGTGGTATAGCATACTCATGTCATAATATTTCAATAATTCTGGCCACCTTCTCTGACAAAGGTTCAATTCCTTCTAACTGAACACATAGTGAAGGCTCTTGTGGTCAGTAAAATCAACTACATGAATTCTATAGAGGTAATGTCTCCATATCTTCAAAGCAAATACCACCGTTGCCAATTCAAGATCATAGTCGGGTAGTTCTTGTTGTGAACCTTGAGCTGTCTGGAGGAATAATCTATCACCTTACCCCGCTACATCAGGACGCAACCAGTCCAACTCGAGAAGCACCACAATAGACTACGAACCTATATGTTCCTTCTGGCAAGGTCAAAATCAAAGTTGTAGTGAGTCGAGTCTTCAACTCTTGGAAACTCTTCTAACAAGCGTCTGACCACTAAAACTTCACCTTTTTCTGAGTTAGTTTGGTCAGAGAGGATGCAATAGAAGAAAACCCTTCTACAAACCACCGGTAATAACTGGCTAAACCCAAGAAACTCCTGATATATGTTGGAGAAATAGGTATTGGCCAATCTTTTACCGCTGCTATCTTTTGAGGATCAACCTGTATACCCTCACCTAAGACCACATGACCGATACAAGCACTGACTTCAACTACAATTCACATTTATTAAATTTAGCCAATAACTGATGGTCTCTGAGAGTCTACAACACTATTCTGAGGTGGTTAGCATGATCCTTCTCATCCCTGGAGTATACCAAGATGTCGTTTATGTATATAATGATGAACGTGTCCAGGTACGGCTTGAATACCCTGTTCATCAAATCCATAAATGTTGCAGGAGCATTGGTTGGTCAAAAAGACATAACCACGAATTCATAGTGACCAAATAGAGTTTTGAATGCTGCTTTTGGAATGTCACATTTTTTTACCCTAAGCTGGTGGTATCCCAATCAGAGGCCTATCTTGGAGAAGCAACTAGCTCCCTGAAGCTGATCGAACAAGTCGTCAATCCTAAGTAGAGGACACATGTTCTTAACTGTAACTTTGTTCAATTAACGGTAGTCGATGCATATTCTAAGTGTACCAACTTTCTTTCGCACGAAAAACACTAGAGCACCCCATCAAGAGATGTTGGGTCAGATGAAGCCCTTATCTAAAAGGTCTTTCAGTTTTTCCTTCAACTCCTTAAGATCAGTTAGAGTCATTATGTATGGAGGAGTAAAGATGGGCTGGGTTTTTGGAAGAAGGTCTATGCCCAAGACTATCTCCTGCTCGAGAGGGACTCTGGGAAGATCTTTGGGAAAGACGTTAGGAAATTTGCTAACAACTGGAACTGACTGAATAGTCAAGGTCTCAAAACTGGAATCCTTGACCTAACCAAGTGATAGATGCAACCCTTTGAAATTATTTTTAGGTCTTAAGGCAGAAAATAAACCGACCCTTAGGCGTTGAAACACTACCTTTCCATTCTAAGGCTGGCTCGTTAGGAAACTGAAACCTAGCGACTCTAATTCTGCATTCGACTGAGGTATAACAGGAATGTAACCAATCTATGCCAAGAATAAGGTCAAAGTCGACCATGTCTAGCTCTACTAGCTCAACTGGGATAACTTTACTCAACACTAAGATTCCCGACTGGCTCTAACTAACTCATCGACCGGAGTAGAAATTGAAAAATGATTCTGACAGGACTTCTGGACTAATATCAAGTTGAACAGCAATATATGGAGTCACGAAGGAAAGTGTGGCTCCTCAATATAACAAAGCATATACATCAATGTGGAAAAGGCGTAACATACCCGCAACCACATTAGTTGAGTTCTCCTAATCCTGACGAGAAGACAAAGAATGAAAATGGTTTTGGCATTGCCCGCAACTGGCACCTGAAGTAGTACCATTTTTGTATAGTCAAACTGATTAGCTGACATTTCTATAAGATATTAAAAAGGCTAAGTACTAACTGGTACTAAACAACCAATAATTCAACTTTTTAGGATAATCTAGCTGTACTATTCTGTTAGGTACAGGAACTATCGGAATCAAGTTGTCACGCCCCGCCTTGGGGGGTATGACTGGCACCTGGTGCCCTATTAGGACCTGAACTGCTAGACTACTGAGCCTAAGCACATCTGGTGCCTGGCTGGACGGTAGAACTATCTGGCTCTGGTTAGTTACGTCAGCTTGGGGATATCAGCTCTCTATTAGGACTTGACCGCAGATGAGCCGAAGCCTAGCACATCTCTGCCCGGCTGGCTCTAACTGATTCACGAATCAACGGGCTATAGCCGTTGAATAGCCTGAGCCGACTAGGCCTATAGCCACCCGTACACACAATGAAACAACTGTAATCACATTAATAGAAGGTTTATGGCCGACAGGCCACCATGCCGACTAGTTACTTCGAATCAACAACAGATGTTAACAGTTTGCTGTGATCGATTAAGGTCACCACTACTAACTAGATAAGGCCCCACACGGCCAACATGCACGCCTAACATATGTGACTGCCCTCATTTGTCGTGCCACAACCAACACAGTGGAGATATACACAATGCAGTTTCTGGTTAGTCATCGATAAGAGGCCAGATAGTTTCATCACAATATGACAACAAAAAGAAAATGATATAAACCTCTCAATATCAAGCCCGTGATGACAAATATTGATGACTCGGCCAAGAATATGAGGGGATCGACTGCTCATGAGACAGGTAGACAGGTTGCTTGAACGGGCAGCCAAGACACTGGGTACCGAGTATGTAGCAAATCAATATAATCAATATGGGCAACATAACTAGAAATTCTTCTGAACAAGAGAGTATCTCGGAATTATCTAGACTCCATGGAATTCAAATAGCTTATCTCGTACCGATGGTAAGGTGGAAGCATACCGTCTTCATGGCGACCTAATGCCTAGTCTGTCAGCATATCATGTATATACATATATATAACACAAGGACCTATACCAGCCCCCATAAGCCGGAAGGTGCCAACCAACACACAATCTATATACCCCTGCCCGGGTCAAAACCATCCCAAAATAAATCACTCCACTACGCCTACTAACTACGAGCACCTCACAAATTCCTTGTCTGGCAGCGGCTATGGCCTCTCGACTATAATCGTGTCTCGAGTCCGAAGGACTCCTCGTAACTATAAACTGTAATCTCAGATCAGACGAGACCAGACCCGCCCCGGGCGCAAGCGCCGACAAGGTAAGCTATACCGCTATGTCGGGACAAACTGAGCATGGAAATTTTGCATCCCATCTTCGCCCTATCGTGGTCGGCATGCCACTCCTTGGAGTGACGTATCCTCACCCTTCCGGCAAAGTTAGTCGATACGCCTGATAACCTGTGCGGCGAGACGCTCTAAGGGTGCCTCATAGCACAAACAAGTCTCAACAAACAATAATGCATAGCAAGCATGTTCAACTGGAAAATACTATCCATGTTTAGATATTCTATTCAATCTCTTTTCGCAAACCTGATTCTGGCACGAGCTAACTATATCTCAATAATTTCGGTCGTCTCGATACCGATTTACCGACTTTATTCCGAACATAGCATAATAAGATAAAACATGCTTGCCGGGCCATATTGGACTCAATACTGACAAGATATTCTCTTCTAATTCATGCTATTTTCTATGCTAGACATATCCTGCCGAAGGATCCAGCTTTACATACCTTCACTGATTTCGACTAACCGGCGTAGCTCTACAGCATTTCGCAGTTTCAACCGGCATTCATATATGCCAATTAGAACTGGTCACGCACACTGAAGAAAATATAACTCAATATATATATAGCCCAAACTTTGCTTATCAAACGTCTAAACTGCTATTTTCTTCGAAGTCCGCATGGGAGAAATACTCACTTTAGGGCTAGGAGTTGGACACTAATTTGGAGCAATTCCACTTACCTTAGCTCTCAAGAGTTATTTACCCATTTGCCACCTGACTTCACTAAACCAAACCCGCAGAATGCTCCGCAGCCTAATACTTCACTACCCAAGATTAATCTAGGCTTGACTACAAGTAGCGGCGTAAACGAGTGGGAATTTTAAAGAATCCCTTCGTCCTCCTACCTGTGCTCGCTCATTTCTCGAAATTAATAGTGGGGAGAATGAATTTAAAACGAAGTGGGGCTTATATACTGGGACCTTTAAGTCGCAGCTCCGTCGAATGCGATTTATAAGTCGCATAGCAGACACAGGCCTACTGGCGTTGTTCAAGTTTTTCTCGAAGTTTTTCTAGATGTATGGTATTTCAAAACTCTTAACTAATAGAACTCCACAGGCCACATGTCAATAATTTACGGGTGTAACACAAACAATGTTTGTATCTGGACAATTATGCAAGATTGTTACACCGTAAATTCTCAACAGGTAAGTGGCCTACTCGCATGTTGGTTAAGAGTTTTTCATGCCATACATGCTAGGAAAAAGGCCCGGAAAGATCCCACAAGCGCCAAGTCGGCGTCGCATTCCAGTAGAATGCGACTATAAATCGCATTCCTTGAATGCGATAAGTCCCAAGAATAAAAAGCCTCCCACTTTGGTTTATTTCATTATCATTTCATAATTTCCAGTAACTACGAGAGAAAAGAGGGTGCGAAGTAATTTGATGAAATTTCTTTCGTTTACGCCATCAAACGCGGTCCAAATTCGAATTAACTCATACCAAGGTATTTAGCAGCAAGGAGCATTCCTAATGGTTTAGTTTCGTGAAATACGCCTATGAATCATCGTTCTACCGTAGCAAAGGTAAGTGGAATTTCTCCAAATTAGTGTCAATATACCTCTAACGTGTATTTCTCCCTTCTGGACTTTCGAGAAATAGCGAGTTTTCGACCGTTTTTCGATAAGCCAAATTGGGCTATATATATATATAAAGTGATATTTTCTCCAAAAATATTAGTGTATTTAGTTCTAATTGATATATATATGAATGCAGCTGGGAGAAATAGCTAAAGTACCGCCGAACTACTCCAGCTAGTCGTAAACTGCCGGCACGAAAGATAATTCCTTCGCAAGTTAGTATCCAGAAGATGTAAGAAATAGCGTGGATGTATAGAAGAAAGAATTCGTAAATTGAGAATCGAGTCCATTATGAGTATAGCAAGCGTGTTTTTGAATTTAGCACATGTTTATAATGCTATGATGTATATTCTAATGAAAGTTATTGAAGAAATATCGTATAGCCGATAATATCCTTGATACGTATAGTCGTATTACCAGATAATATCTCGTATATAGTATAGCGACGCCGATAATATCCCATATAGTACCAAAAGATAAGAATCGCATAATACGTAAAAGAGTTCTAATGAGAAATCGTAACACAAACATAGTATTTTTAGTTCAAACACGCCATATATGTGATTATTGTTTGTTGAGACCTATTTGTGTTATGAGGGGCACCCTTGAGCCCTCCGCCCGGGTTGGTAATCGTGCCGACTCACCGCGGTGGTGGGGATACGCCACCTGGGCAGTGGTATGCCGTCCGCAAAGAGGGATGGAGATTGTGATGGAGTATTCTCATACGTGATCATCAAGATAGTGTATAGCTTACCCTGTTGTGCGGTTGCACCTGTAAGGGGACATGATACAGTAAACAAGGGCGCTTACGCTTACAATACAGAGTCCTCCTGCTCTGCATACGCTATTTATATCGCAGGCCATAGCCGAGCCGGAGACCCGCGCTTCAGAGGTGCTCAGTTAATAGACAAGTGGAGCATTTATTTTTGAATGGTTTTGACCCGGTAGGGGTATATAGATTGTTTGTTGGGTTGGCACCTTCCGCCTTGATCAAATTTATCGGGTCCTTTCTTGTTATATATATGTATATGTATATATGTTATTTATTAGCTAATAGACAAAGAATGCCACATCGATGTATGCCTCCCGCTCATTTCCGCACGTAAAAGCCCGATTCGATTCTATCACCAGCCCAAGATATTTCCTACTGTTCATAATTTCTAGTTATGTTGTTTATATTCGATGTGCTCCGCTTTTTGCATACTATCAAAGGGTGGCCTCGACGCCCGTTTGGGGGCGCCGCATTACTTGCCTGCAACAAGACGAGCCGATCCTCATGATTCCATCCAGCCATAGAGTCATTAGCTCCGCCATCCGAGCTTGATATTCGTAGGTGTAGTTCATTTTCTTTGTTGTATAATACAGGCCTTGGGGGCCTCGTCCCGACCATCTTACTCGTATTCTTAGAGGCTTGCAAGATGTATATACCTCCCTGTGGTTAGTTGTGTTGGTCGTGTGGGGCCGTGCGTTTGTTTAGCCGTTTAGTTTTGTTGGATTGTGTTGGCCGTGTGGGGCCGTATTCGTATAAGAGTGGTGACCTCTGGCTACCACGTATGTTCGCATTCATTATATTGAGTTAGAGTATAACTAGACGCATGGTGGCCTTGTCGGCCCGCATAGGTTTCCATATGAGAATGATCAAGTTAGCTAATGCCACAAGACAGGGCTATAGGCCCAATGGGCCGAGGCCGTATGGCGCCGTTATATAGCCTGCTGATTCCATGAATTGTTAGAGCGCCTAGGCACCAGATGCGCTTAGGCACAAATAGTCTAGCAACAGTCCTAATAGGGCAATTGAGTGCCAATCATACCCCTGCGGGTCGTGAAAACTTGCACGTGAGCCTACCGTGTCCCAGTGGAGTCTCGTAAGCCGTGCTAAGTAGAATCTAATCTATGGATGTGTTGTGCATCACATACTATAGGCAGGAGGCTGCAAGGCGTGATAGGATGGTTACTTCTTTCTCATTCGGGCCGTGCTATAGAGCTGTGTGGTACAAGATAGGGTTGAGTCCCTAAAACCTACCATATTCTTTGAATACGTATACAAGTCGACGTGGGGCCGATGTCCTATTCCAAAGTGTAAGACCGTGTATAGCAACAAGAGAGGGCACCCGCCTAGTTACAAGGTAATTACAAAGAAGAAGAGGAGATATCAGACCTCCCAATGTGATAATACCTTTATCTGGCATTCATCCTCAAGATATGTAGATAACTTCATAATGTAGTCATAAGCATAAATGTATATACCACTTGATTTATATGTTGGATATATAAGATCTAACCAAGATGATAGATAATGTTAGATTATCGAAGAAATATGAGAAAGAGAGGAAGTGCAGGATCCCCACCTCCACCTTTCGATGTGGCATACCTACAAGTTCGTTTTATCGCAGTAAGAAAAGGTTATTCCCACCTCTTAGTTTTGATTCCAGATAGCAAGGGCATAAGGATTGAGGCGATGTTGCCCAAAGTAAGCAAAGAAGTGAAGATGGATTGCTGATTCCAGAGAATGTTAGAAAGAGTAAGGAGCCCTTTAGGATTATGTAAGTTGTGCACCGCGCGTAATAAGTCTGCACAGAAAGTAAGACTATTAGCTCACTTAAAATGGGCGTAGGAGATCCTTCAATGATGGACTTCTATTAATAGTCAAGTTCGAGCCGAAAAAGGCCAAGTCCGCCATAACACGCTAACAAGAGCAAGATATACCCGCAAGATAATAGTTATGATTTCTACCGGCGATACCGAAAGAGCAGGGTCATGTGAATCAGAGGGGTCCTGACCGCAAGCTAGAAGAAGTATAAGGTGGGATTTGACCAGTAACCTTATTAATGTGTGAGGCAGGTACCTTGAACCCTGTGAGCTCACTAAGCAAGATAAGGGAAGAAGCAGAATACTGCATTTTGAGGGGAAATTAATCACCTTAATGATAGAATATCGTACTAAGGATTAAGCCTCGGACTAACAATTAAGAGACGTTGAGATTGCGGTTTAGAATGCTATGTACGTCCGCCTACGGGCTAAGAAACTCGCCGATACAGAGACTCTAATCTAGTGCGGTCTGGAGATAAGGCCCAGCCAGACAATGCAGGCTCTCAATAATGCCAAGTAAGGCCCAAGACTGGATGTTGACCCCACATTGTAAGAGTGGCGAAATTTCAATAGCAGACCATACTAAGCGCATATGTTGTTTCTTCCGTAATGGGATGAAAATCCAATGAAATGATAAGAGAGGATGAGATATCATTAGACCGTAGAGTTTTATACGCGTATGAAATTCAAGAAAGCAGTCGAGATTACGTATCACTACTCATAATTCAGTATGTATTATAATGTGAAGTTGTTGATATATATATGTACGTATAATGATATGCTGTGAGTTAAATCGCCATAGGGGGTTACAATCACACGATTCAAGTTAGTTGCTAGGAAGTAAACACATATCGCAGACTCCTCGCAAAAGAAAGGGGCAAAAGTTAAGGTGATTCACGTATGAGGCCATAGAAACCTCTGCCTTCGCCTCTATTGGAGTTAACGGACTTGTATGCTTTTGCTGCCGATCTAGGCTTCGGAAGCTCACAGGAGTTAGTAGCCTAGGTCACCAAGTTGACGACAGCACAGCTTAGACGGCTCAACGACTGTACCATACTGTATTAAAGGTGGAAGCATCCCTAAAGATCAGCAACATTATCGCATGTGCCGTAACTGCACTAGAGATCGAATAGGCATACTTCGAGGTTAGCAATACCAGAATTTTTCCAAGATAAATAAGTGGTCGTACGTCGCTTACCGCCTTGTAGGTGAGAGTCATTTAGTCAACCTAGCAAGATTATGTGGAACACCCCGCGAGTCAGCCCACCCGTCCCGCCGACAAACCGTAAGTGCTCACAAGAAAGGGTCCACATCAAGAGTCGAGAGTATGCATCAGTACTTCAACTCGGTTCTCATAAGATATTTAGATACGCAGCCCTAGCGTAAGGCCGCCTTTACACGGCTCATAAGACCGAATTTCCTTAATAGTAGTATAAACTAAGTGGATACGCACAAGGCGTAAGAAATTGGTAGTACTCGCTAGCACAAAGGTTTACTAAGGCAAGGAGAGCGGTGAGGTTCTCACGCCCGCCTGGGGGTATGATCAAGACCCGGTGCCCGTGTGCAGACTCCGGGACTACTATCTCGTGAGCCCGAGCACAATCGGTGCTTGGGCTAACTCTATTCTATTTGGAAACAAAGGGCTATATAACGGCTAAACACAGCTCTCCTACGATCATTTATAGCCACCGTGAATACTACAACAACAACTTAAACATTCTCATAACAAGGAACCTATGCCGACAAGGCCACCATGTCAAGTTTTAGTCATCTAAAACTCAACACAGAATAATCAATAACTACGTGACCAAAGAAGGTCACCACTACTATCGTACTCATGGCCCCACACGGCCAACACAAACAAAGCTAAATAACTATAACAAAATGCACTCCGCCTCACACGACCTGGCCAATCGACTATAGGGAGATAAAATATACAATCTTAGTAAGCCTCTATGAGTACGATAAAAATGATCGGGACAGGCCCCGACCTACCCGTACCGTACACAACAAAAGAAAATAAACTACACCTCGAAATATCGTGCTCCTGATGACAAGAGTTGATGACTCTATAGTCAAGTCGTGGAATCACGAGGGATCACCCTCATCTATGAGTACCCGCAAAGTAAGTAATGCAATGCTCATTGGGCGCGCACCGCCGCACCGAGCATACAAAGCACTCAAAACAACTAAATACACCGAATATAGATATCATAACTAGCAATTCTCAGAGTAAAGTGTGAGACAATCGAATCAAGAAGCCGATATGAATCGAATCAAGCTTTCATACCGATGGGTATGTGGGCGTACTTGTAAGACGCGACGGCTCGCCGTCTCATAACTAGTATATAGCACATAAATAGATATACAAGTAGCAAGCAAGAGCCAATACGAACCTCATAAGCCGGATGGCGCTAAGCAAGCAAACAATCTACAGACCCCTACCCGAGTCAAAACCAAAACAAAAATAAGTCACTCCACTCATCCGCTAACTAGGAGCACCTCTCGCTCTACTGGAGCCCCGCCTGCCATAGCCGATATAAATAACTATCCGAAACCGGAGGACTCCTATATCAGATCTCAGAATCGAAACTATATTCCCCGTTCCCCGGCGCTTGCGTCAACAGGCTATCTCGTACCGTAAAAACACGTACCGATATGGGGAAAGCTTCATCCTATCTTCGTCCAAATGGGACGCATGCCACCGTTTGAGTGACGTGAACCTACTCCGCTCGTTGGGTGACACGATTACTAACCTGTGGCGGCGAGACGCCAATAAGATGCCCTCACACAACATCAAGTCTCAACAAACAAATAGCACATATAAATAAGCAAGCATGTTTAACTCAAAATACTATCTCAATCCGATTTCTATTCCTCGATCTCTTGTGTTTATCCGATTCTTTACTGTTTATACCGATTCTGTAATCTTTTATTTAGCCGTATGGCTAATCAGAGCTGTGATACTATCTCGTTCAATGGCTAACTGTAGCCAAGATATCATCTGCTCCGAATGGCTAGTCTGTGAGCCATAATATCAAGCTCGTCTATCCGATTTACTTGACACCTTATTCTAAAATCGTATCTTATTCTAACAACATGCTTGCTAACCATATATCAGGCTATACCGGATCTGGAATGCTAATCCTCCCTTTGGCGCATGCTTTATCGATTTCCTTCGGATCGAGTACGATACACTAACGCAAACTAGATTTCATCGAACTTACTCAATAATTTCAACATTCAACTCCGAGAACTCAATTACGGAGTTTACTATGATTTAAAGGCTAAAGCTACTAACTTTCCAAAGAAACTGCTTTACATACCTTAACCTCGGGTTATCCGACTATCGGATCTAAGCTCGGTCGCACTCCAACTATTTCTCCTAACTGCATTTACATATACGTCAATTAGTACTAAATACACCCATATTCCTAAAGAACGTCACTTTCACATTTATAGTCTAAACTTAGGCTTATCGAAAGACGGTCAAAAACTTGTTATTTAAAGTCCGCATTAAGGGAGAAGTATTCACTTTAAGGCTAGAAGCACATTGACACTAATTTGGAGCAATTCCACTTACCTTAGTCCTAAGAGCACGATGATTCGTCTGCATGAATTTCGCGAAACTAAACCGTAGAATGCTCCTTTCTACAAATACCTCGCATCCGAGGTTAATTTGGATTTGGACTATGTTTGAGGGCGTAATCGAGCGATAATTCAATGATAATTTTGCACTCCCTCTCTCGTTCTCCGTCGCAACTCTCTCGGAAATTATAAGATTTAATCAATTAAACCTGGGGCTTTATATACTTGTGTTCGTCAAGGCCAACGTGCCGGAGCAATGCGGAGGCTCCACCTCCGTGACATGTTGCCATCAAGGAGGGCTTATATATAATTGGGACCTATAAGTCGTATTCCCGACGTGATTTGCGACGCGCGCCGACTCGGGCGCTTGTCCGATCTTTCCCGGGCCTTTTCTAGCATGTATGGCATTCAATACGCTTAACCAACACGCGAATAGGCCATCTTATGTCAAGAATTCACGGGTGTAACATTCTCCCCTTAAGAACATTCGTCCTCGAATGAAAACCGCTATTTAGAGGAACTTCAACTTACTCAACTTATTTCTAGGAAAATTTCTAAGCAGAGTTTCGTAATATGGACTATCCCAAAACCCGAAACACAAAAAAAGTCCAATACAGTACTCCACAATACTGTATAGTATTCACACGACATATTAAGATCGATCATTTCACTTACATATATAAACTATAAGGCATTGCATGAGTAACAATACTAACATACTGCCGCCCGGCCTAGGCTTGGAACAGAGGATATCCGGTTTTCATATCTTCCTCCGTCTCCCACATCATCTCCCTCTCTAAGCCTCGTTACACCACAAGCATTTCCTATCAAGCAATATCTTTGGTTCTCAATCACAACTGCTTGTGTACGATAGCTACCGGAATCCTCTTCATAGGCCAATTCTTCAGAACTCGATATCTCCGACTGGACTGGTCGACACGGGTGTCCGGCATTTCTCAAGATAGATACGTGAAAGACCTGATGAACGGATTCTAATTGAGGCAAGTTCAACTTATGCCACTGCCTATCTCTTCAACGAATCCGATACGGCCCAACAAATCTTGGATCGAGCTTACCTTTCTTGCCGAATCTCATCACTCCTTTCATCTGAGGTACTTTCTAAATACCTACCATTCACATCAAATTCCAAGTCTCGCGCCGCACACGCATACGACTTCGGCGGCCTGCGCTCGCAAGCTGCCGATAAGCTTTACCTTCTCCTCTCGACCGTTGAATAATGTCTCGCCCAATCAACACTCCATTCTACTTCAAACCAAATAACCGGGCGACCGCATTTTCACCCGTATAATGCCTTGAAAGGCGCCAACTGATAGCGAGTGATAGCCATTATTATAAGCAAACTCAATTAGGGGGCAAAATGTTCATCCCGCCTACTACTCAAAATCTAACACACACGCCGTAACATGTCTTCGAGCGCTCAACGCGCGTCAAATTTCATTTATCCGCTCCCCGAGGGTGGAATGTTGTACTCAAATTAATCTCGTTGCACGGACCTCTCTCTCAAACGATCACAAAAATCTAGCCGTAACCGTGCTCCTCTCGCCTAAAATATGATACTGCACCCGTGCAATCCGACTATTTCTTCCGATATACAACTCGGCATAATCTTCTACTGAGAAAGTAGTTCTCACTGGCAGGAAATGAGCTGATTCTTGTCAACTGCCTACTATCACCCATATAGAATCGTGTCTATGTCCGGTATGGGGTAATCCTGTCACAAAATCCTTATTAAAGGCTTCCTCCATTTTGCAGTACGCCTATGTCCCGAGTTAACCAAATTCTGCTTCGATGTTCGCTTTCACCAAGCAAGTGCTAGGACACTGGCTACAAATTCGGCAATTTCTCTTTTCATACCTGGCCACCAGTAGTTTTCTTTGATATCATGGTACATTTTCACGTGCTGTGTGGAGAGAATATGCGTAATGTACCTCATTCATAATCTCGGCGAGCCCTCAAACACTATCCGGGAACACAGAGACCCGCCTTTACAACGTAGCACTCATCCTCTCGTTACTTGGAAATCTCGGGCGCTTTTCCCCGCGAAATATTGCTCTTGAGTTGATCAGTCAAGATCTTCATATTATCGCTCTTTCATCACAACTAAGGATGATATGGCGAAACAATTACCATTTATTGTCCTCTCGTTTCAAGCATCGCACCCGGCTAAGCTAGCTAACCGATGTATCTCCCTCACCACCTCACGCCGGGGCTACAAATACGCCAAACTTCCCATGGACTTACGCATCGAGAGCATCTCGCTACAACATCGCTCTTCCCCGATGATGTAATGTCCACATCATAATCTCTAGCAATTCCAACCAACGACGCCTCGTCGCATTCAACTCCTCCGGGTGAAGAGAGCATCAGAGGCTCTTATGATCTCAGGAAAATATTCACAGGACGCCATACAAGTAATGTCTCCACATCTTTAAGGCTGATCATCAAGCGCTAGCTCCAAGTCGTGGGTAGGGTAATTCTTTTCATGTTTCGTGTCCGGAAGCATATGCAATCACCTTACCAGCCGCATCAACACACAACCCAACCCAACGCCCGATGCGTCATAATATACTAAATAACCTTCTCGTACCTTCCGATAAAGATAGCATCGGGGCGGAGGTTAACTGGTTTCGCTCCCCTCGGAAGCTCGGTCGCATACCGCCCACCGAAACTTTGCCGTCATGTCGGGGCTTGGTCGAGGTGCCGCTATAGTAGAGAATCCTTCAATAAATCTCCTGTAATATCCCGCTAACCCCAGAAAACTCATGACTTTGGCCGGAGTGGTAGGCCTAGCCATTTTTGACTACATTTCTATTATTCTCTCGCGTCAACTCCGTATACCAAGATCCGACAATGTGCCCTAAGAAGGCTAATGAGTTGCCGTAATTCACTAATTTGAGAACTTAGCATATAACTAATGTCCCCGAGAATCTGGGAGCACCGACCGTCCGTAAATGATCCCGGTGATTCGCTTCAAAGCGAGAATACCCAGAATATCATCAATAAACACTATCAATGCATCGTGTCCACAGTATGGTCTCAAAATACTATTCATCATGTCCATAAATATTGTTGGGGCATTCGCCAACCCAAAGGACATAACTAAAAATTCAAAGTGCCATTATCGGGTCCCGAACACCGTTTTGGGAATGTCTCTCACGTGCATCAACCGATGATATCCTATCTAAGTCAAACTTGGAGAAGTATCTAGCTCCCTGTAACCGATCAAATCATCTATTCCGGGTGCTCTGGGTACTTGTTCTTTATTTTAACTTTATTCAACCGCCGATAATCTATACACATATGGAGCGAGCCATCTTTCTTCCACACGAACAATACTAGAGCACCCCATTGAGAGATGTTGGGCCTGTTGAAACCTTTATCTAGCAAATCTTTCAGTCAAGCCTCTTTAATTCTCTCGAGTTCGCGTTGCGAGCCATAATGACAGGAGGAATTGGATATAGGTTGGAGTGCCTCGTAACAAATCAATAGCAAAATCTATTTCCTTCTCGGGGGAATACCAGTAATCTCCATTCGGGAAACACATTAGGAATCTGCTCACCACCGTAATCCATCGGGAGTGCTCGAGATTCCGCCCAACATCCCGAACCCCGATCAGTGGTAACACATCCCTTAAGTTATCAATTTCCTCACTCGAAGGTAGGAAATAAACCTACCTGGCGTAGCCGTGCGCCCTTCCACTCCCGCACGCTCTCCCCGGAAAGCAGGAATCGCACCGTCTGGTCCAACATTCTACATTGGCATAGCACTACACTCAACCAATCCATACCATTATGGCATCGTAAATCTATCATTTCTAAATTTTACCAAGTCTACTATAGTCTCCAAGCAAGTAGCAACTTACCGTACAACTCCTCGATAAATTCTGCCTAAAGCAATAGAGTCACCGACTGGGTGTGGATAATGTAAAAGGGCCGCGTAATAAATCAAAAGCGATATTAAATCCTCGTAAGTCACAAACGGGTAATATATGAGACAAACAGTGGATCCTCGGATCAATCAAAGCATAAGCAAAAAAGGCTTAAATGTGCATAGTCATCGATTCTCATTACATCTCGGAGATGCCTCTAAGTCATGTCTCCCGGTAGTGCATAAGTACGGTTTGAGCCCCACCGGTCCCGAGGCCTCGATCTACCCTCGCCTCGGCCTTCAACAACCCGAGGGCCTACGCCCGAGGTCGCCAGGAGCTCGTGGCCCCGTGATCCCCTCTATCCTGACTATCTCTGTCCTCCTCGCCCTCCGGCCTGACAATCTTCATCCTAAGTGCTCCTCCGCCCGCAAATATAACAACGTATGAGCCATATCTACAAGCTTCGTGCGTGGTCGATCGCACAAGCGGGCAAAAGGGGTGGGTGAACTCGCTCTCGCTCTCCTTCTCTACGTGGGAATTCGATAAGGGTATATTTATATGCCAAATCGATACTCAAAATGTATAACTTTGCCTCGTTTCTGTCTGTTAATAACGTGTGTACATTCTCATGTAAATTATACTAAGTGTGATTTTATACTAACCAACATGATTAGCGTTGTTTTGTAGGAAAACATGCTTTTGATGATGAAATGAAATGTTGGAAGAAATCGAAGATGCACTCGAACGAGCAAGGAAGCTATTGATGAGCAAGGAAAGCAAGGGCTCCGCGATGGAGCGGTGACACGCTATCAGCGTGATGCACCGCTCGGGAATTAAAATTGCAAGAAATTCCATTGAGGGTCCGTGGACTGCACCGTGGCACGTTGGCTATGCTCCGTGATGCATGTCATGCCACGTTGGAAGCAATTACCTAAAGGACAATTTCCAGGAGCTCACAGCTCAGACCGTGTCACGGAGGCGCGTTCGCGACGCACCCGCTACACGTTGCTTGCGCGCTCCGGGAAAATTTATCCCTAGATAAATAGAACACTTAGGTTCATTTTTAATTATTCACTTGGTGGAGCAAGAACATGGGTTACAAAAGTGTGCTTTTTGAGGACGAAAATTCCAGGGTTTTCTATCCCTTTCTTCTCTCTTTCCTTTCAATTTTTGGCATGATTTCCATTCATTTAACGATGTTCAATCCACAAATGAGTGGCTAATTTCTTTCTTGCCGAAGTGAACTATTGTATTGAAATGTACTATTGAATTACCGGTTTATTTCATCTTTTCTTCCATGGTTGTTCTATTTACCTCTTGTTTTACTACGCACATTCGGCCAATATTAATGTAACTAAAGTGCTCCTAGCTTCTCACCCGAGAGGGCAAGAAACTCGGAAAGTTGTGAATTAACAGGATATGATCTCTTGGTTTGGGAAAATTGGGAATTGATTTACTCTTCTGGATAGAAATATACCCAGTCGTACAGTCATGCGTGGAATCTGGCTAGAGTAGCTAGAGCTTGAATTTCTTCTTATCACGAAAATGTAGGTGGAAGGTTCATGATTCTTAAGTCAAGCTACCACGAGAGTTTTAATCCATAGGCATAAGTTTTGACTAGCAACCAGGAAAAGAGATAAACCATGTACATCAATAGTTCGTTTACATGTTCTTTGTAGCTCAAAGATGCTCACATTCATAGTTCGTAATTAACCGTACAGATATCTTAGTTAGCATAAAAATATATTTTCCAAACCACTAAACTTTTCTTTACACTATTGTCTTCATTGTTGTAGTTGTAGTAAATTAACACTTTAAAAGGTTTCACCCCGTATTCTTGTTCCCGTGGGTTTCACATTTCTAAGCCTAAAAAGAGCCACTATATTACTTGTACGATCTGCATAATTTGCGGGCTCATCAAGTTTTTGGCGCCGTTGCCTGGGAATAGGCAATTGGTGAAATTTTAATTTTTATTTTACGTGTTAGTTTGCTATTTCAATATTTTAGTGGTTGACAACTTGGTCTAAATGATGGCGGATAAATGTATTCTCGTTGAACACGGGGTGCAGACAAAGGTTTGGTGGATCCATCCTTAGAGCCGGGAAAGACAAGCTTATCGCCAACTGAGAGAAGCTCTAGAGAGAAAGTTGCAGCCTTGCTCGTACAAACTATTATGGAGCAACCATGTATCCACTAATCGTGCGGTGCACTTAGTGCCCGAGGAATTAGCAGCCTGTGCTGGTCGCTGATGGGCAATCCCACACGCTAGTAATGTTACATCTAGCATCGCAAACCCGAGCCAGAGGGGAGGTCGAGCTTAAATGGTATCATGGTGCAATTGCCGCACACAAGTGCAAGCATGTGTCTCCCTCACGAGGATCCACAACAACATCTTCGAATTTTCTGAGATAAGTGACACTTACATCCGCCGGAGTGTCACGCATTACGTCGTGCTTACACTTTTCCCATGTTCACTTTTGGGAGATGCCAAGAGGTGGTGGCCGAAAGCCAGCCACCAAACTCTATCACCTCAGCCGGGATGATCTTGCAAAGAAGTTCTGATCCGATTCTTTCCTCCCTGAAACAAACAAGGCTTAGAAGTCAAATTCTAAGTTTTTAACAAAGGGAAGGAGAGAAGTCCGTATCAAGCTTGGGAGAGATTCAAATCATTGTTGAGGGACCTGCCCTCATCACTCATCGGGCCAAATGATGTGCCGGTGCACACTTTTATAGAATGTTTGGAACCCCACACAAAAATTTTGTCGATTCGGTACCGGGGACAAGCTTTAGAAAAGACTTACAGGAGCCGTATACTTTTGCTTAATCGTATTTCTCAGGCAGTGGAACCGGAGTGGAATGCGGACTTCTTCAAGGGAGGAGCAAGGACAAATTTGGAGTCTGGAAGTGGAGGGCTTAGCGCCTATCGCCGCACGTATAGCCGCCTGGGTGCAGGATCAATTGAACACCCACTTCTGCAACATGAACTGGGAGTCGCCTCAAGCCCCAGCCAATGCAAGGCAAAGCATTTGGTGTGAAGCGTGCGGAGCAATGAACACTCACTGAGTGTTGTGGAGCAAACTATTACTCGGTGAACTTTGTCATGAATGCACAAAGGAGCAATCACCACCGTATGGGAATAGCTACAACTCTAATTGGAGTGAATCACCCGACTTCTCTTTGGGTAGCAACAACCATCGTGCGTAGTTCGAGTCGTGGGATGCAATGGAATCAAGGGAGGGCCAGCGTAACTATCGTGCACAATACAAAACAACAATGCCCCTCCTCCACCACCATCACCAAGCGTTGAGGAGATGTTCAAGCAAATGGGTAGCCAGCTGCTCAATCATAGTCGACCATGTCAAATGCGCCGACATCAAAATATCTGGGCAACATACCAAGGCACTCGGAGTTATCAATTTGGGCACTTGTCGGAGCCCAACATGGCCTAGAGGAGGACTCCTCAAAGGACACGTATCCCAACCCCAAGTGTAAATGCAAAGGACTACGAGAGTGGTTTGCGCCGAAGGAGGTGGAACCCGAAAGACCACCTCAATGGAGTAGCAGTAAGGTGAGAGGGAGCGTAATGATGAGAGGGGGAAACACAAAGAGGTTGAATCAGGAAAAGACCTCCACCCCCGTTCTAACGACAAAGAAGCACACAAGGAGGAAGCTGGCTTCAAGAAATTCATGGAGTGCTTAACATGTACACATTAACTTACTCTCTTGTTGATGTTTTGCAGGAGTGCCCAAGTATGCAAAAATATATTAAGATCGTGGCTAACAAAAGCAAAAGCTTACCGGTCATGCTACGTGTGGCCCTTAAGGCAGGAGTGCACTTCCCGATACAAAATCGCTGCTCACGAAGCTCAAAGACCCCGGCTTCACAATTCAATTAACAATCCAAGAAAGTATCCGAGCTCGCGGTTTATGTGATTTGGGAGCGAGCACAACTTGATGCCATATTCGGTATTCATAGTTAGGTCTAGGAAGTCCTAGACCTACAATGCTGCATTTTGCAACTTGCGGATCGTTCTCATACACTCAGACGGTATTGTGGAGGACGCAGCTATGCAAGCTCGCCTCCCTAATCTTCTCCCTATGATTTTGTTGTGTCGACTTTGCCGACGCTGAAGTCCCATTTATTTTGGGGACGCATCTTCTTGGCAACCGAAAAGCGTAAATATAAATGTAGTTTTGTGTCGCCTAACCATGCGAGCACATGACAAGGTCGAGGTGTTCGATGTGTACAAGGCCACCAAACTCCCTACTGTACGAGGAACTCGTTAACGATTTCGAGCAACCGAGTGCCGCTCGTGGCGTTGAACAATGAGAACTAAAGGGAGAGCCCCCCGATAGAGATAAGCTTGATGAGGGTGTGGACGTCGTGAGAAAACGTCCGTCACCCTAGGGCGTAATGAGCTCAAACGACGCCGAGCCGAGACGGTAAACCAGCGCCGCACGGGAGGCAACCGGTGAATTGTAATTGTAAATTGTACATATGAAGAAAAAAAGAAGAGAAAGATTTTTATTTTTATTTAATATTTTTGTAGTATAGAGTGTAAATAGAAAACTAAAAATATTTTTGTTTTTCAAACTTTGGAATTCTAACCGATTCGTGTGGTGAGATGTTTTACAGTTGATCGGAGGAAAAATGCAAAGAAATGCAAAGGAGAAAATGAGGTAAGAAAAAATTTTTTTTTTATGGAGAACAGCGAGCTCGCGCGATGGTCTGTCACGGAGGAGGGCCTCCGCTACCTCCGTGACACCTGGAAGGCAAAAATATGGAATTTTAAAAATCGGTAATGTCAAGGCGATGGCCCGTGTCACGGAGGGCATGTCTCCGCTGCTACCTCTCCGCACGTTGACGCAGTTAATCGCCGGGTCACACCGGTCGCCGGGCGACTCACTCAAAATCCCACTTTTTAAACTCCTAAACCCCTACTTCTCATTTCCTACCCTCCGCGACAAAACCCCAAAAATCCCTCCCCTCAACGCATCACGGCATTAGGATTGAAATTCACCAACTTTTCTTCGATATCATCGAATTAAAGGTATGTTCTTAAACTCAACTTCACTTTTTAGCTAAAATTTCGATTTCTAGCATGAACTAGAAAGAATCCTAGATATAAAATTGATCTTAAATACATTTGAGTTATTGTTAATTGCTGTTCGTAGTATCGTTGTGATCACATGAACTCGATAATTACATGCTTAATTGAATTTTGTGTGAAATTGTAGCTAGGGTTGGGTTGTGAATTTGAAAAATTGAATGGAGGAGGAATTGTTGAAAATTGTGGGTTGTGCATGTTGGGTGATTATTAAATCGTGTTATGCTTATCGTGTTATGACTAAGAAACGATGAAATTATCGGGGTGCAAATTGGGTGAAAACTTCAAAAACTCATCGAATCAAGGAAAATCGGGAGATTGCTTAGTTTGAGTTTGTAGAATATCTTATTTTTATCGTTTTCTTTTAGCCGAATGCCATGTGATGGAATGATTATCGATAGTATAAATTAGCTATACGAAGTCTCGAGTAGCATTACTGCAGGTTATAAATTGCCGAATTTTAAGAAGGCACGAGGCAATTTGGTTTGTGTTTTTTTCTTTTGTTTAGTTGTTCTAATTTTTATATCTTTTTTGTAAATTAGAATAAATGGATCTAGCCAAAATGCATAATGCGTAGCCAAAGACTATGTGGGCGGCCGAGCCAAACCCAACCTTAGTCAAAGCTAAGTTTAAATCGACTCAACATTGTTACCGTCTGCTTTCGTGATGTGAACAATGTCTAGCAGCAGACAGCAAAGGCGCATCAACATCAGCGAAGAAAAAGGTTAAGATTGGGAGCAGTAGCCCCAAGAAGACGGGCACTTCCACGCGCGCCGCCAATATGGAACACGATGGGTGACCGAAGAGGGGAAAAAGTGGTATACCAAACACAAAGAAAACAAATACTTCCCCGAGCATATTGCACGCGAACCATTGGCACAAGAGTTCCCCCTATGGTGCACGGATGACGCGCCGGGCTACGTTTCATTTTTGATTTAGCTCCAAGGAGTGCAACTCGCACTTAATACTTAGAATTTACGCTAACCGGAACCCACACTAAGGAGTCACACTATCAAAATAAGGGGCCGACGGCTCACATCGAGCCTCACCACCTCAATGTCATCCTCGTAGGCGCAAAATGGGCGTACGCCCACGTACTCCGACAACCGGTCATCTCCACCCTATGCGGATATCGATGCACATTGTGTGGAGCCCTACTTACGGCACGCTGGAACAGGCATAAGGAGAGGGGGGCTACCATCAGACACCGTCCTATGCACAGAGTGAAACAGTGGGAAGCAGATCCGCTAAAATCGCTTGCTCCTCAAGCCATTCGGGGTTGCACATGACGGATGTGACGCAGATTGTGTATGCTTGGTATACGCCCGATGAAAGGGTCGGAGATCAATGTTGGGGCGATCATCGCCATGAAGAGGGCCCGATTGCATCAAGGGCACAGTTCGGATTCGGCGGCTGCCGACCACGCCCCGGTGGCCTCGAGGTCGGCAAGAGGCTCCTGCACACATCCCGCATGGAGCTTAAAAGACAAAAACTAAGGCACCCGACACCACTACGGGCCTCCGTTCTCACATTGGCCGAGCGACATGCTCTGACGACCAATATATGTCTCAGATGTTCTGGACGCAGATGTCTGGCCTACGCATAGGCGAGGACCTAACGGGACGAGTTGTGGCAAAACACTTTAGATTACCCATTTGGCAAGAACGCCAGTGGCACTATGTCGTGTGGCCCAGCTTTTGTAGAGCCTATAGATGATGATGTCCCCAATTTACGAGGAGACACGTTGCCAAGATTCCGACGTCAGCCCAGGAGGACGATGGGGTGGAGACTCAGAGGATGGGGATGAGGGCGGGCAAAGACTCCGATGAGGAAGTGGAATACTTTGACTGGTCAAAGCCACGAACCACCTTTCTGTTGTAACTGTATGAACACCGACGTGTTCGATTTTAAGGGGTGGGAGTAGTTAGATGGTACGAATTTGCCTTATTTCGTATATCATCGCATGTTCTCTCTGTCTTGTTGCCGTGTTTGTTTTAATGTGACTCTGCTTTTATGTGTATGTCGTTTTTGAAATATTGCTGTTGTGAAGCCGTAGCTGTGTGTCGTAGAATGTTGCTAGCCGCATGTACATATTTTTGTCGAAATCATCGATATCCTTAAAATTCGAAAATCATTTATATTTTTTAAAAAAATTGTGAATTTTTTTCTTTTTTGGGTTCCTGTGAGTTTGTTTCGGTTTTGGCTGGTGAGAGTCCAGCTGAACCAAGCTTTTAAATAGTGACCCTTCTCTAGCGATGGATGGATGACGACCGGTCTTAGGGAAAGGTAGCCGATAGGAGTAGTTATATTTCGCTTTTTTTTTTAATTTTTAAATTCTTTTATTTTTAGTTGGTTTGATGGTTGTATCCATGGCTGTTACTTCATGGCTACGGCATCTTTGTTGCGTGTTGTACATAGCCAATTATATGGCAAAGATGATTCGTTTGAACGCATGCAAATTTTTTGTACATATGTAAGACACTTATGCCATAGAATTCGATTCGGTGTGATTGAGGCTTAATTTTGAATTCTTGTGATTAGCCGATTAAAGAATCGTGAAGTCATCTTGAGTTGAGCATGCATCGAAAGTGTATAGTGAGGATTTGTTTATTCAATGCTATTGTCGATTGTCTAGAACTTGCCTGTCGTGTGTACGAAACGAAATGAAAGAAGTGTAGTGTAGGAAAGGATGTAGGCGTTTCTTTGTCAATCAAAAGTTTTTCTTGTTTTCCTTTTCATATCTACCTTGAAGATTAAATCCCCTAGTTAGCCCGTTGAGCCTTTAGCCTTTATAAATTTTTCTTTTCGGTTTTTCTTGGTCGAAAAGGGTGTGAACTGAAGCTTAACCCCTTTCTTTTCATGGTCCTTAAACAAATCCGAAGTTTGAGCCGCTCAAGAAAATGTAAAATTTTCCCATGGTATTAAGGAGTGAACTCGATAAAAGAAAAGGGAAGTGAGAAAAAGTGATGAAAAGAAAAGAAAGAAAGAAAAAGAGTCGAGGGTGAAATGGCCGCATTTGAAGGGAAGAAAGTTACTTAACTCAATTTTCTCTTCGTTAGTCCGGTGTGTTATAGAGATGGGTGATAAGTATAAAGATAAACTTCAAAAGGAGGAGGAAGGAAGATAATAATTCTAGAAGTTGATGGGATGTGTGAGAAAAAGCGCTTAAGGAAGCAATAATATGATTGGTCACCCAAGATACCAGTTCCGTAGCTTACATTACAACCTGTTAAGTACTACGTGATCTTAAATCATGCATCCTTATATTAGTGGAGTAAAACACTAGAGGCAAGCTTATGGGTCATGACACAATGCATGTGAATTCGTTTGGGAGAGGAGCGAAATTGTGTGTATATATATACCCGAAATGAATTCTCTTAGAGTTCATGATTAAACAGGAATTCCTATTGTTGTGAGGGCACATGTTTGATGATAGAATAAATTCGTGTCGGATGTCTTGATCGCTTGATTTGCACAAGTTTTACAAGATCGAGAGTCGATTCTGTGCTAGGGAGGTCTTGATTTGGCTATGTCGTTGTAATAATGATACTACGCATGTTTTTCTTGATGATTTGTTTTGAACATAATCGGTATAACCGTAGCTCGGATTATCGAGCCAAAGTGGCCATGATGGGATATCAATTTCATGAGGTGTATAAGTATTGTTCGAGGAAGAACAAGATTTTAAGTGTGGGGTAGGTGATAAGTGGGTATATTTATATGCCAAATCGATACTCAAATGTATAGCTTTGCCTTGTTTGTCTAATAATGTGTGTACATTCTCATGTAAATTGTACGGAAGTGTGATTTATACTAACCAACATGATTAGCGTTGTTTTGTAGGAAAACATGCTTTGATGAAGAATAATGACATGTTGGTAGAAATCGAAGATGCACTCGGAACGAGCAAGGAAGCGTTGGATGAGCAAGGAAAGAAGGCTCCGCGATGGAGCCGTGACACGCCGCCATCGCGGATGCAATCTGCCTGGAATTAAAATTGCAAGAAATTCCAGCCAGGGTCCAAGATTGCACCGTGGCACATTGCCATGCCCGAGCATGTCGTGCCACGTTGGAAGCAATTACTCGCGACACTTCAGAGCTTCATGTTAGTACCGTGTCACTGAAAGGTTCGATGCACCCGCGTGACACGTTGCTTGTTATTCCGGGAAAATTTATCCCTAGTATAAATAGAACACTTAGGTTCATTTTTAATTATTCTCACTTGGTGGAGCAAGAACGCGGTTGTTGTGCGCTTTGAGGACGAAAATTCTTAGGGTTTTCTCTATCCCTTTCTTCTTTCTTTTCAATTGTTTGCATGATTTCCATTCATTTAACGATGTTCAATCCACAAATGAGTGGCTAATTCTCTTTCTTGCTGAGGTTATGAATTGTTGTATTGAAATGTAATTGAATTGCCGGTTTATTTCATCTTTCTTCCATGGTTGTTCTATTTACTCTTGTTCTTACTACGTTAATGACCGCCAATATTAATGTAAATCCAAAAAGTCCGGTTTCACCCGAGAGGGCAAGAACCGGAAAGTTGTGAATTACGATATGATCTTTTCTTGGATTTGGAAAATTGGGAATTGATTTACCTTCTGGATAGAAATATACCCGAAAGTCGTATTAGTCATGTGTGTGGAATCGGTTTTGTATAGCTAGAGCTTGAATTTCTTCTTATCACGAAAATGTAGGTGGAAGGTTCATGATTCTTAAGTTGGGTTAAATACGAGAGTTTTAACTAATAGGCAAAGTTCACTAGCAACCGGGAAAAGATAAACCATGTACATCAATAGTTCGTTTGTTTACATGTTCTTTGTAGCCTCGCATGCTCACATTCATAGCTCCGACTCACTATATAGATATCTTAGTTAGCATAAAAATATATTTTCCAAAAACACTCAACACTTTTCTTTACACTATTGTCTTCATTGTTGTAGTTGTATTAATAACAACACTTTTAAAAGGTTTCACCCCGCATTCCCCGGTTCCCCGTGGGTTCGACATCTCGGCTTCTTAAAAAGAGCCACTATATTACTTGTACGACCCGGGTACACTTGCGGCTCACCGTAATCTACTGCTTCGGGAATCAAGCACAAGCTCGACCGCCTCGACGGCATCTACCTCGCCGTTGCCGCTGTGGTGAGGTGGGGGCTCAGGGGGCCCGTCTCGATAGTCGTGGTCCGGGTCCTCTCCCGAAACTCTTTTTGCATATCATCTAATCCGTCTCTCGCGGTGCTGCCTCGACTTGTCCGTCTACCGCCCGTTGCCACGCCTAAGGCCCTCAATGGTCTCGAGCAAAGGCCCGTACCAGCAATATCCATATCCTCTCGTAAAGTAGCCGCTTCATGCATGCCTCAATATATTCGGTTTAGACCCATACAATCGTGAACTCACACGGCTTAGTATCAACAAATGCTGGAGCATAGCGGCTAAGGAGTCAAACTGCAAGCATACTGCGCACGCTCCGCCTCGCTCTAGATGCGAAAACCGATCCATCCGGCCCGCCTCGATCTCTCGTGGCAAGTAACGGTCTAGGAAGGCTCTCGAGAAGTCAGGTCCAAAGTCGGAGGCACCATCTCTCCTCGGGACCTTTCCCAACTCTCGTACCCACAATACAAATGAAGGTCCCGTAACCGGCCATCACGCTCAACTGACTCAAGGGGTCAAGTGATGCATAACTCCTAAAATTCTTTACATCTCGATCTGAGTCCCAGGGTCCTCACTCGATCCGACCCCGTGAACCGTGGGGGACCCAGTACAAAACCTCTTGACCCCGGAACTACCCGACCCACCGCACTCGGCCATGGCAGGTGGCACCGACTAGCGTCGGCCACCATTTGTGCCAACATAACTACAAATAAGCACTTGGAACTTCCCGATCCGATTGCGAAGGCATGAGCTATCTAAGTGGTAGTGCCCAAATGGCGAGGGGGACTCGTTGAGAGGGCCGTGATGGCTCTTCATATCGCCTCGGGACGGCCGAATTTCAACTGGCAACCGAGGCATCCCGCCGGTGCCTTCTCCCGCCGCCAGAGCCCACCTTCTCGCCTCGTGGGTGTGGGTGTCGCCGGGTCCGCCATTCTGTCTGTAGACAAAGAATACGATAAGTTTTAGGACTCAACCCTATACCACCGCCTATAGCACGATCGACTAAGAAAGAAGAGTAACCATCCTATCACATGCCTCCTCGCCATGTATGGTGCACACTACATCCATAGACAAGACTTACTTAGCACCCCGCTTGCAAACTCCCTAGGACACGACTCCGCTCGATACCAAGCTTGTCACGCCTGGGGGGGTGCGGATCGGGCACCTCGGCCCTGGTACGACTCGACTAATATTCGGTGAGCCCCATAATAACCGGTAAGCCAAGTTAACTCATCTCGTATTTCTGAAATAAGGGTTATATAACTGGGCCGTGAACACCCTGTGCCGACCGGGCCTATAGCCACCAGAATACAACAATGCAACTTAAACATTCTCATAACAAGGAACCTAAAGGGCCGACAAAGTCACCATGCCGTCTAGTCATCCGGGCCCAACACGAGAATACAAATAACTACCCGACCGGCAAGGTCACCACTACTATCGACTATGGCCCCACATGGCCAACACAAACAGTAAATGCTAAACAACTATAACAAAATACGACCACACGACCTACTAACCGACTGCTGAGATAAAAATAAAATCGTAGTTTCTTATGAGTACCGAGAAAATGACGGGGATGTACCCCGACCTACCCGTACCGTACAACAAAAGGAAATAAACTACACTCGAATATCGTGCTCCTGTGATGACAAAGAGCCGATGACTCTATACCGGGCCGGAATCACGAGTGATCGCCTCCTCGTCTATTAATACCTGCAAGTAAGTAATGCAAATGCCCCATTTGGGCGCGCACCGCCGTACCGAGTATGCAAAGCACCGAAAACAACTAAATACATCGAATATAGATATCATAACTAGCAATTCTCAGAGGCAGCGTGAGACAACTAAATCAGTTAAGCTTATATAAATCCGAATCAAGCTTTCTCTGCATCGATAGGTAGGGGCGTACTGTGAGACGCGACGCGCCCGCTGCCTCGTTAACTAGTATATAGCACATAAATAGATATACAAGTAGCAAGCAAGAGCCAATACGAACCCCCATACTCCGGATGGCTGCCAAGCAAACAATCTATATACCCTTACCCGGTCAAAACCACTCAAAAATAAGTCACTCCACTCATCTCGCTAACTAGGGAGCACCTCCGCCTACCAATCTCCTACGCCATAGCCTTCCGATGAGTAACACGTGTCTCGAGTCCGTAGGACTCCTATAATCAGACCAGAATCGGTAACTATATTCGGCCTCCCTAGCGCCACAGCCAATGTGGCTATCCGTACTGTAGTGTTGATCGACCGAAATGGGGAAAGCTTCATCCCATCTTCGTCCAAATCGGGACCGCATGCCACTCCTTGAGTGACGTGAAACCCACCCGCTGGGTGACACGACACAACCTGAAGTGGCGAGGACGCCAATAAGATGCCTCCTCACACAAACAAGACTCAACAAACAAATAGAACATAAGTAAATAGCAAGCATGTTTAACCGAAAATACTATCTAAAATCCGATTTATTCCGATCTCTTCTCAGTTTATCTCGATTCTTTACCGTTGAAATTTATCTCCGTAATCTTTATTTAGCCGTACGGGCTAACTGCAGCTGTGATGCGCCATCTCTGCTCGAAGGCTAATTGTAGCCAAGATATCATCCGCTCGAATGGCTAGTCTGTAGCTGTAATACTGCTCCGTCTATCCCATTTACTTACTAATTTTTGCCCCGAAAATCGCATCTTTTATTCTAACAACATGCTTATAACCATAATAGGCTATAATGGATCTCGGAATGCTAACTCGCCTGGGCGCATGTTGATTGACTGGACGAGTACTATTGCTGTTGTAATTAAAACCAAATTTACTGAACTTACTCACTCAACATTCAAATCTTGAACTCAATTACTGAGTTTACTATGATTTAAAGGCTAAAGCTACTAACTTGCCGAAGAAACCGCTGCATACCTTAAACTCGGTTATCCGACTATCTGACGAAGCCTCTACGCATCAGCCTATTTCTCCTAACCGCATTCACATATACGTTTCAATTAGTACTAAATACACCCATATTCCGGAAGAAAACGTCACTTTCGATATATTTATACTAAACTAGGCTTACCTAAAGACTCGCCAAAATCTGCTATTTCTCGAAAGTCCGTAAGGGAGAAGTATTCACTTTAAGGCTGGCACATTGACACTAATTTTGGAGTTAATTCCACTTACCTTAGTCCGGTAGCACGACGATTTGTCGGCGGAATTTCGTGAAACTAAACTGCAGGAATGCTCCTCGCCGCTAAATACCTCGCATTCGAGGTTAATTTGATTTGACCACGGCTTGACTCGCGTAATCGAGCGATAATTCAATGATAATTTTGCACCCTCGTTCGTCGTGCAACTCTCTCGGAAATTATAAGATTTTTAATCAATTAAACCGAAGTGGGGGCTTTATATACTTGTAACCGGTCAAGGCCAATGTGTCACTGAGCCAACGGCGAGGCTCCACCTCCGTGACACGCCATCACTGAGGGGCTTTATATATAATTGGGACCTATAAGTCGCATTCCTGAATGCGAGATGAGAAAGTTCGCATTTTTAGCCTTTATGACAATGACTTGGCGCTTGTCCGATCTTTCCTCGTAGTCTTTCTAGCGTGTATGACATTCAAATGCGCTTAACCAACATGCGAATAGGCCATCTATGTGTTTGAAATCTACTATGGTGTAACAGTTCCCTATGAAGATCCGTGAACTGACGCTCTCGAGAGTAAGTCGGACTAAGCACACTCTACAATTGTTCAATTAGGGAGAACAAAATGCTTAGTTGTCTACAACTCCAGCTTATGCATGAGTTAAGGGATGCCCACAGACATTTAGAGCATCGTTAGACTATCAGAATAAATTCGGGTCATTCAACCCAAGCCTATTCGGCTTATTCAAGGTTATTCAGCTGCATTATTAGAGAGATCATGATCATTACTAGGATCCTAATCGATACGGCACTTGGTGTGTAGACGTCGTTCAGTTATCCTGCAAAGAACAAATAGCTCTTAGCATGCGGCCGTAGCGCTTTATAAGTTTTAGCTATACAGGTAGATTACCTATCGGTTTCTTCGGCATAAGGCCGTATGACCGTCAATTATATGTCAAGTTCTCTAAATGTGAATATTCGGTATCAACTGCAGAGCCAATGTATTAACAATGCCCTTAGCTATAAATCTATGGGGAGATTGGCATACTTCTGTAGCCGAACAAATGCACTGGTTTAAAATACACCAATTAGCCAAGCTTAGCCATATTCGTGTAGCGTAAACAAAGGACAACAACGCGGTAATTCAGGACACCGCCGTGTCGTCATTAGTTTTGGAGTGTGCGGAACGGCAAGAGTGAAACATCTCACCGGTCCAAGCCTTAAGGACAAGAATCTGCATGGGAGCGCGTATGTTCGATAACTGAGATGAAGTGTCATGATGTAAGGGCCGCCTTTGTGTTCCGTATATTTTAGGGCTCCGCAGCGTATTATGAATGAGGTACATTACGCCCGCTATTCTCTCCACCTGTGCGCGATGAAAATGTACCATGATATCAAGGAAATCTACCGGTAGCCAAGATGGAAGAGAAATGGGATAATTGTAGCCCAACGTCCTAATCCGCCAACAGTAACAAACACCAAAACCAAAGTGGTTAACTCAGACATAGTTGTGCCTCGAAATGAAGTAAAGTGAACATGGACTTTGTAGCAGTGATTACCCCACTTACATAGACATGATTCCAGTTGGGTAATAGTTGACAGAATGACGAAATCAACTCATTTCCGCCAAAGGAATCACTTTCCTCGCCGAAGATTACGCGACCAAAGATCAGAAATGGGGTTAGATTACACGGTGTCTCCAAAGATCTATTATCTCCGACAGGGGAGCACAATTTACAGCTAGATTCCCCGCAAGCCATTTCAAAGAGGTTTGGGAACGCATAATTTGAGCAAAGCATTCCACCCTCGTTGACAGATGGACAGCCGAACGCACTATTCGCACGCTGAAGATATGCTACTGCGTGTGTGCTAGATTTTGGAGATTAGCCGACGAGCATTTGCCGCTAATTGAGTTTGCTTACACACAGCTATCACTCGCCCATCTGCATGGCGCCTGAGGCATTGTACGGGCGAAAATGTGAGATCGCCACATCGGTTTTAAGTGGGAGAGTTAGCACGATTGGGCCAGTTATTATTCAATGAGGAGAAGGTAAAGCTGGTCATAGAACGCCTACTACCGCACAGAGCGCCGTAATCGTATGCCGATGCGGCGCAGACTGGAATTTGATGGAATGACTGGTATTTCAGTATCTCCGATGAAAGGGTGACGAGATTCTTAAGAAAGGTAAGCTCGGCCCAAGGTTCGTTGGGCCTTAATGATTCACCGAAGAATAGGCCAAGTAGCATATGAGCTGAATTACCTGTAATTAGAATTCGTCCATCCAATTTTTCACTGTGATCTATGCAGCATTGAGACCCATCCAGAAAGTAGCCCCAATCCAGATATCCGTGTTGGCGTAAGAGTTGGTCAAGTGGTAAGAGGTCTCAGTAGGCTATCTCTGTGGCTGCATGCATTCAGATTGAAATTAAAGATATCGCTTCGCTAAGGTACGCGGCGTAACAAAGAACTCAGAGGAGATGATCAGGAGGCAAAATATAAGATATGAAAATCGATATCTTCACTCTGTTTCCAAGCCTAGTCGCCAATAGGTATGTTAGTATTGTTATTTTATACAAAGGCTCTTATCGTATATGTATAAATGAGATAATCGATTCTAGCCTTTTATGAGATGAATGCTATAGCATTGTGCAGTGCCCGTATTTGACTTTTCGCATTTGTGGTTTTTGAGATAGTCCATATTATTAGGGAACTCAAAATTTTTCTAGAAATGTTGAGAATTCTATAGATAGAAGTTTACATTCCTGAGGATCTAATAATGCAAGTGGGGAGAATGTTACACTTCGTAAATTCTCGACTGCAGTGGCCTACTCGCATGTTGGTTAAGAGTTTTTGAATGCTATACAAAGGAAAGGCTCGTAAGATCTGGACAAGCGCTGTCATGTTGCCGTATTCGACGAATGCGACTTATAAATCGCATTCCAGAATGTGACTTATAATCGTATTCCAGGAATGTGCGACTAATAAGTCCCAAGAATAAAAGCCTACCACTTTGCTTATTTCATTATTTTACAATTTCAAGAATCACGAGAGAAACAAGAGGGTGCGAAGTAATTTGATGAAATTTCTTCCGTTTACGCCAAACGTGGTCCAAACTCACTAATCTTAGATACCGAGGTATTTAGCAAAGAAGGAGCATTCTACCAAGTTTAGTTTTGTGAAATTCCGCCGGCGAATTCAGCTTGCTACCGAGCTAAGGTAAGTATGAATTGCTCCAAATTAGTGTCAATATACTCCTAGCCCCCAAGTGAGTATTTCTCCTTTTGGACTTTCGAGAAATAGCGAATTTTCGACCGTTTTTCGATAAGCCAAAGTTTGGACGTATATATATCGAAAGTGATGTTTTTATTCCTAATATTAGTGCATTTATTTAATTGATATATATATATATGAATGCGCTTGGGGAGAATAGCAAAAGTACCGGCCGAACTCACGCCGCTAGTCGTAAACTTCTCGGCGAAGGCAGAAAGATAATTCCTTCAAGTAGTTAGTATCCAAGATGTAAGAAATAGCGTGATGTATAGAAGAAAGAATTAAATCGAGAATTGAGTCCAAAGAGTGAGTTTAGCAAGCATTAGCTTTTTAAATTTAGCAAGCATGTTTATAATGTTATGATGTTTATTCTGTAATGAAAGTTAATAAAGCAATATCGCATACAATGATAATATCCTTATACAAAAGATAGTCGGCTACTTATAATATCTCTATACAAAAGATAGCTGCATGCCGATAATATCCTGCATACGTATAATTCAAAGATAACATAGAAAAGAGTTCGAATGAGAAATCGAATTACAGATAGTATTTTCAGCTCAAAACATGCTTGCTATATGTGATTATTATTTTGGTTGAGACCCGTTTGTGTTGGCGAGGGGGCACCCCAGCCCCCGCCGCCCGGGTTAGTAACTGCGTCGACCCACCGCGAGGGTGGGTATACGCCACTCCAAGGAGTGGTATGCCGTCTCGCAATGCACGGAGATGGATGGAGAATTTGCTATCGTGCCGACAAGATAGCAGATAGCTTACCTCGTTGTGCGGTTGCTCAGGGGGCAGACATGCATACGCATACGCGTTGCGCTTGCTTACGCACAGAGTCCTCCTGCCTGCATACGCTATTTGGCCGAGGCCATAGCTCCGAGCTGGAGACCTGTAAGCCGGTAGAGGTGCTCATAGTTAATAGACGAGTGAAGCGATTTATTTTTGGATGGTTTCTGACCTGTGGTAGGGGTATATAGATTGATTGTTGGTTGGCACCTTCCATTTGCATGGGGCCGGTATCGTCCTTTCTTGTTATATATATGTATATATGTATATATGTTATTATTAGCTAATAGACAGCTAGAGGTCACATCAATGTGCGATGCTCCCGCCTTACTCTCGCATAGAAAAGCCCGATTCGCATTCTATCGGGCTCATAGCCCAGATATTTCCTACTGCTCATAATTTCTAGTTATAAGTTGCTTATATTCGATGTGTCTGCGTTTGCTTTGCATACTGGTACCAAAGGGGTACTACCGCAATACAGACATTTCTTGCCTGCAAGTACTATAGACGAGGAGTCGATCCCTCATGATTCTATCCACTTCATGAGTCACGCCCGCTATCCCAGCTGATATTCAGAGGTGTAGTTCATTTTCTTTTGTTGTATGGACACGTAGAGCCTAGCCCCGTCCCACCATCTTACGCATTCTTAGAGGCTTGCAAATTGTGTATATATATCTCCCCTCGGTGGGTTAGTTGTGTTTGGCTATGGGCCGTGCGCTTGTTTAAATTGTCAGTGTTGTTGATTGTGTTGGCCGTGTGGGGCCGTATTCGGAGAGTATGGTGACCTTGCCATTAAGTAGATGTTCGCATTCATTATATTGAGTTAGAGTAACTAGATAAAGCATGGTGGCCTTGTTTGCCCGCATAGGTTTCCCCTATATGAGAATGATTCTGGTTAGTCGATGTTACGCATGTGTGGCTATAGGCCTGCCGACCGAGGCCGTAGCTTACAGCTCAAGCATGTAGCCCGTTAATTCCATGAACTGGTTAGAGCCACCAGCACTGCATGTGCTTAGACACGTAGTTCAGCGCTGTGTTCTAATAGGGCACCAAAGCCAATCATACTCCCCAAGGCGGCGTGACAAAGACTCTTCAAATCACATTCCTGCATCAGGCTAAACACATATTTCATGGATGGAGATATTAACATAAAGTATAATTAATTACAACTTTCAAGAATCATGAAAATTATAACAAGAAGGAAATTTGTATTCTAACTACCGTATAACCCTAACATTGATACAAATAAGGCTAGAACTAATAAAGATTTTAGGAAGGTTTTGGGGGAAATGAAGAGCATTCCTTTTTAGAAATCCCACATACCTGAGTAGAATTCCTCTAAGAAATCTCTGGTAATCCGAGAAGGAAACCTAAAAGCCTTAGTTTGCTCTAAGAGAACTCGTTTGAGTTCTTCGTGCTTCTTCTATCTCGATTTTGGGAAAAGACGAGGGAGAGGGTCGATCATTCCTCTAAAATCCCTTCAAAATCCTAATACAGCATACTTTTAGAGCAAGTTAATAAGCCTATAAACCGCCCCCTAAAAACTTAATAAATTTTCTGCCCGGTAGGTGGTCCTACTCAACCTATGAGTCGTACGCAAATCCCACCATCTATACTCACCACTCTGTGGTTAGAAACTCAACTTCAATCCAATCCTCTAAAGTTTTCCATGGATACATACTTAAGGCCCGTACTGATCCGTAGTTCCGCCTTGAGTTTTTCCTTTTGACCCTGCAATCACGACTCATCCTACGAAGCCGATTATCATATCACGAGTCTACCATGACTCGTGGTTACCTGAGTTTCCCTCGACCATTTATCTTCTGAACTTTTCTATGATTGGTCGCATGAACCGTGAAAGGGTAAGCACATGATTCGTGACATGGAATCGTGGTTTCCCCAACCTCATTCACTGAGCCTCCATTCTCCAATTATGAGTCCAGGTAGGATCTATATTCTTCACTGTACGAGTCGTACCGTGACTCGCACGAGATCTTTTTCCTGCATTCTACATAATCAAATTTTAAATCTCAAGGCTAGTCTTAGGAAGTTAGGTGTCACAAATGAAAAGGCAAAAATAAGAACCTCGCATATGTGTACAATCCATGTTCAATTTTTAGCTGTTATGATGATGTTACGGAGTATGCAGCCCGACATATCATCAATTGTTACAATACCTAATAGAATTCATGAGTAAAGATTGGTTCAGAAGGGCACTAACAAAGTGAATTCCTTGGTGTATAGATTAAGTATTGCAATGTTGATGTGTTTATGATGACTTGTCATTAATTTTAAAGTCATGTAAGAGTACTAGGTGAGTTGTTGAATCGGTTGTGAGTAATCTATTGTATATTCCATCTAATTATGGTACATTGATTGTTGGACTTATGGTTGTGTATAACTTGCATGATGTAATGAATTGCTGAAAAGGGTTATTATAGGACAGCCGTAGGTATTCAATTAAGTCGAGTTACTGCCAAGGCAAAGACTGGGCCATGGCGAGATTGATGCGTAGACCAAGTACCACTACAGCAAGGCCAAATCCAAATGAGCAAAGAAATTCTAATACCTCACACCGATTGATTCTAGAATGAGTACTATTTAATGAATTTGTGTCTTTCATCATTGCATGTTGTTATTTTATTGTATATGTTATTATTTACATCGGTCGATGATGCCTACTGCATCATATCGCACGATGCTATTCCCGCACTTTTTTTATAGTGCAAACTCGATTCAGAAGTTCATCTCGATCCCATCTTTAGAGCAAAGATGATAATTGAAAGTGAGCAAACTCAGATGTGCCGTTGGCTAGCCCACCGCCGGAAATATCTTTTGTTTAGACATTATTTTTGTTATGAATTTGTTTAATTTACTCCTCTCTAGATTTTCCTAGGTAGATGTCAATTCATACCGTCACGACCCAAAACTCCTTGATTGGCACCCACGCTAACCCTCTCGGTGGATGAACCAAAAATTCCAAAACTACCCCAAAATCGAAACATTCTTGAAAAAGGAAACATCTATCATGAAAAGAACAACTTCAAAATCGTTACACTCCGGGCGTACGAAAATCAAATAAAAATTTCTAACCTGATTGTCATTACACCAGACATCTAATTTATTAACAAATCTAAGAAAACTAAAACCAAAACCGAAGAAAATGTCTGGAAAGTGTCCAAAGAAGGACATTTGCTAGAAAGGAGTGGTCTCAAGGCCCTCATCTCACCTTCTTGCTTCACAAAGGCTGCTGGCTCACATGTGAGGGCATGAGGAACTATCGGGCTCAAACTCGCACTCGTAAAAGAATGCAGTGGATAGGGTCAAGACATGACACAAGATCGATAGGCACTCTCGGCCAATCTTACATAATAACATCTAAGCACAACAATAGAGATATAAAGGGTCCTCAACTTTCGTAATTACAAGTCATTTTATGAACACTAGTTCTACTGTAGAATCAGCCTTGCTCCGCTTCACCTGATTAGCCTCATACAAAATCCACTTGTCCGTTGTAGCGGCCATAACGGAAATGGTCCCGCCGCAATGGCATTTGTTAGGTAGTAGCTCAAAATGTTGCTCCCTTCTCACCATTCATCACATAGTTCAATAAAATAAACGGTTACATTTCACATAACACCACAATCCATCAATGACCGTAATAACAACCAGTACAATTGAAAGAATTACAAATCCTCCAAGTGATAACTACTCAAGAACTAATATAGTAAAAAAGTTGCACTTAGCGGCACTGCTGCGTAGCTTGACAGTCGGCTCCCATCTCAACTCATCCATCACACAGCTTCTATAAGAAATCAACAATTACATTTTACATAATACCATAAATCCATCAATGACCGTAATAACAACTAAAGACAATTGCAAGTAAGAATTACAAACCTCGCCATTCCCAACGACAACTACTCAACAACCATACATAGTAATAAAGTTGCACTTAGCATTAATCTAGTTCATTGTTATCAATTCGCAACATATCCACAATAAGTTAGCACATCTTCATAACACGTTTCACATCCACCTCATGAACATAAATGACATCATAAATATTAAGTGAATAACACAATCAAGGGTAAATACGACGAACACGCCTCCACCATCTCCCCAACACCAACCACATGAATCGTGTACACACATGCTAGTGGGTCTTACTTATGCCCAACCAATCATGACATGCAGGGGACTCTAAATCCACAGATTATACTTCCGCATGGCAATCTCGCTCCCACTCATATGCTCATACTGATGCTCCCTCAAACATGAGACACTCAAATATTTTTATTGCTTTCCATACTCCTCGAGCTTGAGCCGCTCAACATTCATATGTTAAAATCTTTTTCATTCATCATCCTAAAATAACATGCCAAGTGATCAGGCATATTTATATGCCAAATTGATACTCAAATGCACGCTTTTTTGCCTTGTTTATCCAACAATGTGTACATTCTCATGTAAATTCTATGGAAGTGTGATTTTATACCAACCAACATGATTAGTCCTTGCTTTGTAGGTTTTAATGATTTTTGTGAACTAAATCAAGTGGTGAAGGAAAGGATTGAGTCTAAGCAACGGGCGAAAAGCTCCAAGTAAAGAGAAGGCCATGGCAAGGCCGGCCGCGCTGTGCACATGCCACGCCGCCAGGTGTGTGCCGCGCCTGTGTCAAGCCACGCCAAGCGCATGTGCGCAAGGCAAGCAGACGCACGCATCGCGCGCCTGTAAGCCGTGCTACCGCAGCCAACTCGCACAAGACAAGGCTATCGCACTACTCAGTAATATAAATATCACCGCCAACGTAAGGTGGTGTTGCCCGAGGACGATTTTTGGGCACTTTCCCAAGAGGCTCACAGCAGCCGTGTCACTGCAGGCAATGCTCCGCGTTGCACTCGTGACACGTTGCTTATTCCTCGGAACAATTCCTACTATTATAAATAGCACACTTAGGCTTATTTTCACATATTCTCACTTGGTGAGCAAGAACGTGGTTACAAGCAGCTTGAGAGACGAAAATTCTGTGTAGGTTTTCTATCCCTTTCTTCTTTCTTTCAATCTGTTTCGTATGATTTACATTCATTTAACGATGTTCAATCCACAAACAGTTGGCTAATTCCCTTCTTGCTGAGGTTATGAATTGTTGTATTGAAATGTAATTGTTGATTATCTCGGTTGTTTCATCTTTTCTTCATGGTTGTTCTATTTACTGTTTACCGTATTAACATCCGGCCTAAGTGTTAATGTAAATCCAAAAAGTCCTAAGCCACCCGAGAGGGCAAGAAACTGGAAAGTTGTGAATTAATAGGATATGATCCTTTCTTGCTTTGGGAAAATTGGGAATTGATTTACCTTCAGAATAGAAATATACCCGAAAGTTTATATTAGTCAAGTGTGGAATCTAAGGAAGGCTAGAACATGAATATCTTCTTATCACGTAAAATGTAGGTGGAAGGTTCACGATTCTAAGTTGGGTTAAATACGAGAGTTTTATCCATAGGCATAAGTTTCAACTAGTAAACTGAGAAAAGATAAACCATGTATATCGATATTTAATTTCTCTACATGTTAGTTGTAGCCGTGCTCATCTAAGGGCTCGACTCCAATTGTAGAAAATATTCTACTTTAGTATAAAAAGTTTCCAAAATATAAAAACTTTTCTTTACACCGTTGTCTTCATTAGAGTTATAGTAAATTAACACTCAAGAAGGTTTTACCCCTAGTCCGGGGCCTCGTGGGTTCGATATCTCTGCCTAAAAGGGCCACTATATTACTGTACAACCCATGCTACACTATGGCTCATCATGTTTTTGCCGTTGTCGACCTGCACTGGTAAAAATTTTCTTAAGTGTTAGTTAACGAATTCTATACAAGTGTTGACAACGTGTTCTTGATCTTTTTTCTTTTTTTTAATATTTTTTATTGTTTTCTGACAATTTTCGACATGACATCAAACACAAATGGTTTAAATAGAATACCATATTTTGACGAACCTTTTCCACTGAGGACACTCACTGTGGCGCATCTATAACACGTGCAACATATGTGGTGGTCAAGATAGCCATTGGGATGGTTGTCCAATGCATACTCCCCTTCCCGAGCCCCTACTATGATCCTTCGTTGTTTTTGATGAATATAGGTAGGTTGAAAATGAGGATTTGGGGGACGCCACATCTCGATTAGAGACATAAATAAACAACTCGTTGAGCAATCGTAAGCAATGAAGGAGGCAATGGAAACATCATAGTTCGCAAGAGGAGAATGCAGAGGTTCTAAAAAGGATGAGCTAAATTCACTGAGATGATTGCTAAGGCCGAAGCTTGTGACAAATCATGTACCGCTGTAGTATATTCAAGAGGAACTACAAGAGGAAGAAAGGGTGAATTTTAGATGAAGCCCGACATTTAGAACCTTCGAGTGTCCCCGTGATTTAGCTCATACTTGTAGGAAATTCGTTCAGTGGGAGAAGAGATAGAAGATACCCCATTTGACACTACTTAGAGATAGATGTTGATGCGAGGAAGAGGTATACAAGTAAGGGTCAATTGCATTGCAGCTTTAGGAACCAAGGTGCACGATCTTACTCGAAGAACTTTTCTACCTATCACTTACATAGAAATACCGAGTCTTCCGAGCTAGTGGAAATGTCAAGAGGAGGACCAAGTCCCATATACTCTCAATTGCCGAGCCTCCATTGTGGCGAATGACTTCACCCACGTAAGGGCCAATAAACGTCAAAGGCGACATCTACTGCTGGGTCCTTACAATTTTTCACCATCACCTGAGCATAAAAGAAAATTAGAGAAGAAATTAGGGCCGAGATTCATATCCTCAAGGTGTAGGAAAAAGTGGTGAAAAGTAATACGCCGTGCCGCGACATAAAATTAGGCGCCGCTGGGAGGCAACCCAAGGGTACCATGGGTACCATTTTAATTTTTTTAATTTTTTTAATTTTTTTAATTTTTTTAATTTTTTGTTGTTTTTGGTGGAAAGTTGCTACGATGGAGGGGAAGTCTGAGTACTTTGAGGAGGGAAGCTAACAAGCATGGAAGAGAAAAGTGTGGGCCGAACACCCACCCGCGTAAAGTTGAAGAAAACCATGTTATTCAAGCAGCCTAAAGGCCTTAGGGAGTATTTCACCCTTTTAAATATTAATTCGATGCTATGAGGGCATAGAATGATTTAAGTGTGGGGTGAGGAAAATTTCAAGGGAAATTTAAAAATTTTGTGCTTAACAAATTGTTGGTGAATGTAATGCTTGTGTGAAAAATTGGAGAAATTTGAGAAAAAAAATTTTCGCGAGTCAAGCGTGAATTCATCACCCATTGGTTTTTCTTGTTGGCTCTTTTTCTGACTGGGGGTCTTTGAATCGAAGAATAAAAAAAATTTCTTGTTTGTATATAATGTTTGTAGAATGAGTTAGGATCGTTTCCCGATGAAGAATGGATGACGACCGTCTTGAGCGAAATTAGTCAGTAGGTTTGGTTTTTGAACTCATAGCTAATTGATGCTTGATATTCTTGTTATGTGCTATACATGATTGTGAGATGCAAGTATGTTTAGTGTTAAAGCATGTAAATGTATAACTTTGTTTGAGAATCTTAGGCTCTTGAATTTGTCTCAATATGATTGAAGCTTAATGTTTGAATTCTTGTGATTAGCCGAGTAAGAGTCTCGAATGTGTCTTAAATTGAGCATGTGCCATGAGTGTAAGGTTTTTGAGTATTCTATGCTATTGTGGAATTTCTAGAACTTGCCTGGTGTGTTTATAAAATGAAATGAAGGATGTAAAATTGTAGGAGATGATTTAGGCATTTCTTGAATGAACCTAATCTTTTATCCCTCGCTTTACCTACCTTGAAATATTAATCCTATTCACTCTATCGAGCCTTAGCCTCTTCTTTGATAGCCGCAACATAAGCTTAATCCTTTTTATTTCATTAGCCTTGAATTTGATCCAAAGCTCCCCGAGCTAAAGAAGAAAAAATCTGAAAGAGGAAAGGAGTGAGAAGAATGAAAAGAGAGGAAAAAGGGAAGTCGTAAAAGCTGAGAGAAAGGTCAAAGGTGCACTTGTGTAAAATGGCTTGATTATTAGTAATGAGTAAGAAACAAATGAATGAAAAATCATTTATACAACTCCTTACTAATGAGATAAAAGTCTAAAAGAAATGGGGAAACTAAAGAGGAAAGAAACTACCAAGGATAAAAAGGTGAAGTAAGGGAAGGGAAGTCTACAATGAGGGCGTGATGTATTGAAAGCGCTAGAAAGATAAATACTATTACCGATCACAATAGTACCTACCTACACCTGAGTACATTACAACCTAAAAAGTCCTATTTGATCTTACATTCGTACATCCTCAAATTAGTGGAGTAGAACACTAAGGGCAAGCTTATGGGTCATTACATGGTGCATGTGAATTCTTTGTGAGAGTGAGTGAAATTCTATTTATGTACCCACACATGTTGTGATATAAAAGTGTTTTTTAATGGAAATTGGGTAACTCTTCCTGAGAGTACATGTTTAATGAAGGATATAGTTCATGGGATCTCAACGCTGATTTGCATGAGTTTGTTAAGATTTAGAGTCGATTATTGAGGCTAAGCAGTCTTAACATAGTTGTATTTCATTTCATTTGATCAAAGCGTGCATGCCTTATTTTTAGCTTGTTTTCTTAAATAATCATTATAGTCGTAATCAATCATCGTGCTAAATTAGTTATGTGTGATTATCCATATTCATGAGATGTAAAAGGGTTGTTCGAGGACGAACAAGGTTTTGGTAAATAGAGTCGCAGATGAGTAGTTAATTGATACAATGTATCGTTGCCTGTTATCCAATACGTACATTCTCATGTAATTAAGTGTGATTTAGCACAACTCGTCATGACATCCCAGCTTGTAGGTTTATTTAGAACTGTAGTTGTCGCACGGCAGTGTCGGGTAGAGAGGCCATAGGCACGCTGCCAGTAACAAAGACGCCAGTGCAGGGCCAGAGCCTGGGGCCGCTGCAAACACAAGGCCAGCATGTACGCAAGGCAGCAAGATATCACAAAGACAGGCAGCCTAACCTTCGAAGGACAAGATAGCAGCCATCTGCCGCCAGTACCGATACGCCGTTATTCAAAGGCAAAAATGGTAAGCCGAGATCTATAAGCACTTTCAGCAGCCTTCCGGTTGCCGCCACGCAGGGTAATGCTTCACAGTTGCACTCCGTGACACGCCTACATTCCTCGGAACAATTCTACTATTATAATACACTTAGTTTATTTTCACATATTTTCGACTAGTACCCTTTTAAGAACCGAATGTCGAACCCACAGGATCAGAACCCACGTTCTGCCCACCAAGTCGAACATGTGAAATAAACCTAAGTGTGCTATTTATAATAGTAGAAACTGTTCCGAAATAACAGCAACGTGTCACGGAGTGCAACGCGGGCACGGGCTCGTGACACGCCCAAACGCGAGGCCTACCGGAAAGTGCCCAAAATCGCTCCTCGCAAGACCCCGTCAAGCAGAATATGTCACGCCGCCCGGCAGCGCGATGGCACCGTCTTGTCGTGGAGGTTACCGTGGCACGGCCTCGGGCGCGCCGATGCCGTGCGTCTTGCTTGCCTTGCGCGCATGCCTCGTACCGGCGTGGCACGGCACTGGCACGGCACACGCACAGCTGCGTGGCACGCCGCTCGGGCGCGCCAAATTTCTCGCCATGGCCTTCTCCTTGCCGACTTTCGCCCGTTGCTTCCGACTCCAATCCTTTCCTTCACCAACTTCCGATTTAGTTCCAAAAATCATTAAAACCTACAAAACAAGGCTAATCATGTTGGTTAGTATAAAATCACACTTCCATATAATTTACATGAGAATGTACACACATTGTTGGATAAACAAGGCAAAAGCGATGCATCTGAGTATCAATTTGGCATATAAATATGCCCGATCACCAAGTTCATCATTGTGTCACACTGCATAGCTACAATCTACTTCTAATAATCCATTATCAATTAACAATTTCCTCACTAATCTGAGTATAATCACTTACTAAATGTTCATCACAGTTAATTCCACTATCATATAAACAATCTTATAAATAAGTCATCACACCAATATCACATCATAGTCATGTTCAAAAGATAAATTAACAACAATAGACTCACATATCATATAAACGCCCTAAGACCAATCAAATATCAAAATTGCACGCTATATGTCATTAGATATGTCTATCCCTATAAACCGTAACCTACTCGATTCCTCGAATTTATCAACTTTGCTACTCGTAGAGCTTTGCCCTCTCAACAAGCCTGGATTGCTCAAACTACACAAAAATAATCATTGGTTAATCACTCCTCAAAATAGGACCAAATTCGATCAAACCCTTCTTTTCAAGGCACTTTCGAAAGTGAACCCCAATTCTATTAAGTTCTGTGTCCCAATTCTTGCACAACTTTATTCTCAATAATTATCTTAGGGAAGTGATCACTACTCCTAATTATCAAGTTTAAAACATACTATAAATCATTTCCCATAATTCAACCCTAGTCTAACTATCTAGGGTCTTCTCCATTCCAAAATTCCATCATTAAAGGTCTACAAGGAATCTAGGGCACAATACTTATTGTGTGAGATCGGCAATCTTTCCTTAGGTGAAGAAAGTTCACCGCCCCGGAGAGTTTTCCACTCTCTGTGACCTTATGATCACATTTTTAGTAATAGGTAAAACCTCGTAATTCCCACTTTCACCGCTCACTCGGCAGCCTATCACACTTTGGCTGCACAGACCCGCCATGCAGGTCGGGCAAGGTCGCTAAGGGCAGCCCAATGGTTACACCCTATATCACCACGGCGGGACTCCGTCCGCTACCACGGCCTCACCGCAACGCTCCTCGGACCAAGATCTACCCAAAATGCACAGCTTCTATACTTATTTATTTCAAAACCTCCCTATCTCATCCTTAAGCGATTTTCTATGTTCTATGCCCTTAACTATCCCGTAACGTATATCCGGGTCGTTACATCGTATACCAATTTAAATACTATCCATCCCCCGAATGGTCTATACAAAAGTAAGAAAGATACGTACTGCATTCTATGAACAACTCGAGATACTTGACCCGCATAATGCCCTCGGTCTCCCAAGGGCTTCTTCCATCGGACGGTCCTTCCACTAGACTTTTACTGTTAGGAATCTCCCTCAGAACCAACCTCCAACCTCTCTCGACTCAATATTACTATAGGTTCCTTCCTCATATGATAGATTCGTCCAGCCAGCCATTTGAGCCCCATTTGATGATATAAGCTCCATCCCCATGGTACTTTTTCAAGATGGACACATGAAACGCCGGATGCACCTGCATGCACTCGCTGCTAATACCTACCATAAGCCACTTTCCCCACATGTCTGAGCATTTTAAATGGACTAATATACCTCGGTATAAGCTTTCCCACTTTCAAACCTCATCACCCCCCTTCATGGGGGGACACCTTTGGAGCGGTACTTGCTCCCTTTCCATGAACTCCATGCCCTGACTCTCTTGTCCGCGCATTGCTTCGCCACTCCGAGCATCCACCGCACGGTCCAAAATGATTCAAACCTTTCCAAGGACTCCTTAAATTTGTCACCCAAGGTCTCACTCAACCGTGTCAAATCACCCATCTGGAGACCCGCACTTCCTCCCATACAAAGCTTCAAATGGTGTCATACCAATGCTCGAGTGGTACTATTGTTATGTTTAACTCTTCCAAGGGTAATAACTTGTCCTAACTACCCCTAAAGTCGCATGTGTGTCCTCCAACACTTGAATAGTGTGCTCCGATTGCCCGTATATCCGAGGATGCAGGTTGTGCTCAACTCTAACCTTCTACCCAACTTGGCCCCGTTGTCCTCCAAAAATGGGAAGTAAATTGAGTTCCCCTATCCGATACAATGAAAACATGCACCCCACGTAATCGAATAACCTCCTTCACATACTACTTTGCTAGTTTCTCCGTGTTGTATGTCACTCCGGACCGGTTAGAAATGAACAGACTTGGTCAACCTATCTACTATGACCCAAATTGAGTCAAACTTCCCCAAGGTCTTTGGAAGACCAACCACAAAGTCCATTGCTATCTTTTCCATTTCCACTGAGGATAGGCATTCATTGGAAGAACTCCTCCAAGCTTTTGGTGCTCGTACTACCTACCGACAATTTAAACATTAAGCCACGTAGTCCACAATGTCACGCTTCATCCTACCTTCACCAATAATGTTAATGTATCATGGTACATCTTCGTGACTCGGGATGAATGGGAGTACCTTGAGTTGTGAGCTTTTGTCAAGAGAGTTTTAATTAGCTCTCCAACTCAACTAGGGGAACACATACCCGCCCTTATCCCAAGACTCTTCATCATCTAACATTGCTTCCTTGGTCTCTCCCGTAGGACTTTATCTCCGATTTTGCCCAAATTTTTCATCTTTAAACTATCCGATTTTTGATCTCCTCCAACAAAGAAGGGATTTAGCCTCCAAGTTGGCTACACTCTACCAAGATAGATAAGTGGGACAATCTCACTAAGCTTTTGCCAAGGTCTCGGACTTCCTAGCCATCACTCGTTGAGTATCCTCCAAGCAAGTCGCCGCCCATGCTCACCGTCTCTTGCTCAGCGCGTCTCGCCACCACATTAGGCTTCCCTAGGTGATATGAGATGGTGATGTCGCAATCTTTAAGAAGCTCCATCCATCTCCTCTCGCTCAAATTGAGATCTTTCTCTCGGGAGAATACATATTATAAGTTGTGATGATTCAGAACGCCCACATCGAGCTCCATACGATAGTGCCTCCAAATTTTTAGTGCAAAACCACCGCCGCTAACTCTAGATCATGCGCGAGGTAGGTCCTTTCATGCACCTTTCACTGCCCCGAGGCATACGCAATCGCTTCTTCCTGCATCAATAGAGCACCTAATCTAGATCGTGTGAGGCATCACAATACACAACAAAATCTTTACCTTCCACCTGCATACCAATAGGTGTTGTGGTTAGCGTAGTCTTGAGTTTCAAAAAGCTTCGCTTCGCATTCCTTAGACCATCGTAAAGGAACATCCTTTGTGTCAACCTCGGTCAATGCCGAAGCAATGGAGGCGAATCCCTTCACGAACCAACGAAGCTGTAACCGGCCAACCCACAAACTCGAATTTAGCACATTGGTCGGGCCTTGCCCACTCCAAACTAATTGCACCTTCTGTGGATCAACAATTACCACTCGAAACCACATGCCCCAAAAGGACACGTATTCCAACAAAACTAGCACTTGGTGACTTGGCATACAATCGTTTCTCTTCAAAGAATCTCAAGACAACCCTTAAACGATTTTCGTGCTCCTTCTTGGTATTAGAATACACCAAACATGTCATCAATAAACACAATAACAAAGAATCTAGGTAGGGTTTGTACCGCTCATTGGGCTCACGTCATGCCCCCACCTTGGGAGGCATGACCGAACCTAATGCCAATTGGGACTGGCCACTTGGCTTCGAATATGCACCGTTCCGCCAACACTAACACCAAGAAAACAAATTGTTATATCTCACTGCATACCAAGCCGACAAGGCTACGCAAAGACTTGTAATAGAAACAAACCTAACTCCAAAGAACACAATAGTAAAGGGATCCCGTGCGTCCGACAAGATCACCATGTTTTCTAGTTTTACCGTAATGAAAACAAAGTAACTACACTAGGCTTCACATCCAAATATAAAAACAACACTAACATAGGCCCCACACTACCAACACAAACCACTAACTAAATACTATAATCTGCAAGCCTCTGGTGAGTGAAATTATTGGTCGTGAAAGGCCCGGCCTACCGAATGCTATACGAATAAAAGACAAGATAAACTCCTTACAACTCCGGAAACTCCGAATTAGCTGAGTCGGCCAACTGTCGACTCAATAAATTTCAGAGATCTTACAATTTGTCCGTCTAAACCTCCAGCAAGTATACAATAAATTTACAATTGGGCATCGCACAATATGTAAGGTAGTAACGGTAAATAAGTCAATAGAAGCACAAAGACTAAAAGTAAGTAGCAGTTAAGGGGAAGAAGATACAACTCAGAAACTTTCTTATTCATACATGTATTCAAAAGAACACACACATATATGAGCTTCGAAACCGGTATGACTATACATTCATAGGGATACAAATTAACAAGCAAGTAGACAAACAAGAACCCAACTTGGCCCCCAAAGCCCGGAAGGTGGGCAACAAAAACTAACCTACCGGGACCCCATAAGCCCTAGCAAGTACAAGCCCAATCTATATACCTCATCCAAAGTTTCTATGATTCTACTAGTACTATAACCAACCGACTCGCTTCCGGTCCGCATCCGAGCGTGGCCGGACTCCTATAATCGTGTCCGAGCCCAGCTGGGCTCATGTAACTCGCACCCTAGGCACAAGGCTCGAGCCTGAGGGTCAAGGATACCGTATTCGCATAAAAGATAGGTCCATATGCGGATGGAAATAAATATGACTAGGCCTCGAGTATGGTCCCATCGAACATCATATAGCTCCTTGGAGCGATCAATAGCCCCGTAGGTGATGACATTATCATACAGTTCTCCGAGCAATCAATAGCCCCATGAGATAAATACAATAGCAACCCCGGTTGGTCAATAGAAAGCTATCCTAGGTGGGGTCAATCCCAACCAACATATTGCATATTGAGGTCTAAATCTAGCCACTCAAAAGGCGTATATGGCCTTCTTATGACAAACGCGATCGCTACTCGCCCCTAGATCGCTCCCGTATAACAAGGCAACGGGCACACCCCGTGCCTACATCTAATTAAAGGATCCTCGCAAGTGATCATAATCTCTAACATTCTAGACCTATAGAGAGATCAAGAGGCCTAAATGATACTCTTGATGTCATGCTAGGACAATGATAGCTCATAAGCAAACAAGAAGGTCGCAAACGACACACTACTTAATTCCTTTGATTAGATAATCCGTAGGTTGGTAATGATTGACATGCCTCCCGAGCGGTCGCCCCTAACCTTCCACAGACAACTTACTATATTTCTTAGCCTAAAGGTAATATTGTGCTAATATGGTTCTAGTCTTTTAGACGTTAACTTGGTCTGCTCAAAGCTCTATGTCTTTGCCTGACGATTCCTAACCTCGCAGTAAGTCTATCTCGGACTTTGGCCACTCAAGGCAACTCCGTACCTGAGTATCTTATAAGATTCTACTGGGCGGCCTCGCATTCAACTACCGATAAGGTTCCCTCCTTAGGGTACCCACAGTCTATCCGACTTGTACATCTGTAACTTCCTGCAACCTGTATGTCAAGCATTAAGTCGATTACAACTACCGGGGCCACCTAAGAAGGATCAATCAAATGTCGATCACACTGGCCACTAGGCAACCCCGGTGTCATTGACTCTAAGGTATGACCATCCTATCCAAATTTCTCGCCCGTAGGCATTATGGTATGCCAACGGCCTCTCCGGGCGACTTACTATCTATACAGCATCAATGGAAGAGTAACACTGGCTGCACTTAAATCAAGCCAACTCACCAAGCCAGCTGGAGAAGCAAACCTAGACTCCTAAGGCCTTGGCATGATAGCAAAACTTTAGGATGCTTCTAAATAGAAAATAAATAAACTGGGAAATCTTACGATAATTCCTAGCAAGTCAAAAATCAACATACCTTTTCGATGAGAGATACTGTAGTATATTCTCAATACATCTTTTAGTAACTAACCATAACTTATATACTCATAATCTAACACAAATGAAATTTCAATCTTAACATACATATAATCATAATCTACCGGCGCTAGCTAGTTACAACATATAAAATTTTTATCTCCGTTCATGTATATAAGTCGTATCATTATACAACGAGAATAACTTGCCGAAGGAATAAGCCTTACAATACCTCGAATGTCGACTTTCATTCACCCAAATAGTTTCCAACCTCGTAGCTGCCAACAATTCCACTCACTTGCAACCTTACACTTAGAGAAAAAAAGTTATTTCAATAGTAGGAGTTCTAAACTGCTGATATCTTTCGATATTAATATTAACTATAATTCAACTCGTTTAGCCGGGGCCGTAAATTCACAATTTCTTAAGAGTTTAGAAGGAAGAAATGCTTACCTATTGCCCGTGGCCATTTAGACTCAATTTGAAGTAATTTCGACAACCTTTACTCGGCGGGATTCCGGTACACCGAGCGAATTTTCAAGAAATAACTCCGCATAGATGCTTCCCATAGACTTTAGAACTTGTTATCCGGGGCTATTTGTATTTGAGCGGAGTATAGCGGAATAATTTGATGAAAATGAAAGAAAACTCTTCTGCTCTTTTTACTTATCTACCGAGGGATATTTTAAATGAACCTTCAATCACTTAATCTCATATATAGGTGGGGGTCTGGTGGTATTGGGGCACGCGCGCCGGCCGAGAGGCATGACACGCTGGCCATAGCGCTAGCCGGGCTGGCGCGGCACGCGACCTGCGCCCGTCTCCTGGGCCGCCTCCCCGCTCGCTCGATGCCATGCTCGTATATTCATCCCCAGCCTTTTTCTCATGCGTCTTACTCGAAACTCTCAATATATGTATGCACGTTGTTCGTGCCCCCATTTTTCTCGTGGAAAGCGAAACCCAAACATGTGACAACTCCATGCTAATTGAAAAAGAGTCTCCACCAAACGACATTTGAGGTGCGTTAGGGCACCGTACAACTTCCAAGAGTCTCTGCTATACTAGCCAAGTTCACTGGAAGGTAGGTTCAAATCACTCGAAAGGAAGGTGTTAGGCACTCTCGAGGTCCACAAATATGGGTCCCTTCCTATCTTCATTATTATGTGGGAAATTTTACTAAGCGAGCAACAAACCGATTTTAACTTAAATTGTTTAAACTAAATTGATAAATGCAAGAATAAATACCAAAAATCACTAGACAGCGAAAAGAAAGAAATTAAAATGAGATGCATTTAAGGAAATTATTTGTATTCCAAAATAAACATCATGTACGGATGATTGATAATAACAAAATGATGTTAATTTCCACTGATAAAAAAATGCAAATTTACTATTTCATGCAATAAGAGATGTTTAGAAATAAACACAAAAAGCTTAACAAACAAAATAAATGAAATTTCAAAATATAGGCCGAACTCGCCGCAGGCGCCTACACATCCCTAAAGGGAATCAAAGCCAAACGTAGTTCTGCATTTAAAGAAGGTTATTTTAACCTAACTGATCAATTGGTATGCGACTAAATAATATTTTGCAACCTATTTAGGTTGCCTATATTATTCAAATGGGCATGTGACTATCATTTTCCACTACTTCTAATTAATTTAATTATTGTTAAGCCTAAGCGATCTAAGTGGAGAAGACTAATGCCCTAACAAGAGTCTACCCATCCCAATCCTAATGTCCAAGAGGCGGTGGACTACTAAATTCAGATTTTTGGATCTAGAGCATACTTAGGCTATTAAAGATGATAAACATCAAACAAGGTGCAATAATTAAAATGATAGCAAATATGTGGTCATGCCCCAACCTTATAAGCAATGATTTCGGTATGAGAATAAATCTTACATACATGATTTCTAGTGCCAAAGGACAAGATCTATGCATGTATCACACAAAAAAAGAAACTTGTAGACACAATATATAACTTAAATAAATCAATATGAGATTCTGTAGGCGTGGAATTTGCACTACTAGATAAACACATTTGGCGTCAAAAGGGTTAACATTTATGCATAATATTTTATTTAAAAGATCGCATCATTATGACAAATAAATTAATATTAAATAGAGAAACGACTTAGTGGCGTGCTTATGGTGCAAAAGAGCAACATGAGACTTATGGACATAACTAATGATTTGCCATCAACAAAGGTTTGATTCGTGATGTGAGTTTTAATACGTATCACAAGAAATCCCTATAAGCAGACTCCGCTAAGATTAAATATAATCCATGCTCAATCAAATTATTTTACTTCCTAAAAACATGATTTCTAGTAGCGATAATTAATCTCGTATTAACCATATGACATGATATCTACGTTGCTGCATGTTATTTAATTTCACGGGCACGGCGTTTAGGATTCTATGAGCATGATTTTTGACCAGTCATACCTAGCAGACAAAAGGAACAACAAAGCATACAATTCCCAACCTCACAAACCCTTTTTCATTATTATGAGCGTTAATACCGTTATTACAAAAATTGAAGAATGATGAATTAAATACAAACAGAAATTAAATTATTGAAAAAGAATTTGAAGTCCATCCCCATTTCCTGGCGACTCTTTATCCAAAATAAAGACCTGTTGACAAATAATACGACAAATGCACGCATACAAACGTATATTCGGGAATCCATAAATTACAAGTTATTTGATTTTCACAAAATACTCATGTAAACAAATTTGAATTATAAAGATTCCAATATATCATGAGACTTAAAAATGCTCAAAATATTTAAAGAGTTCATATTTATCATAATGATGCAAGTACGAGTTTACATATCGTATTATGAGAAAGTAGTATAGAGAAATAAACTAACCGGTTAATCCATAGAAGAATAGAGCAACAACCAGCAATTTCAGAAAGCCATAACAATTGTCACCCCAACCAACACGTCAAGATCACAAGGATATGGATCACGAGCAAGTGCTCTGTTGAAGTGGGGTAAAGAACTATGATTGTAGAAGAACTATGATTCTATGACAGTGTTCGAGTGTGAAGAAAAAAACAAAGTTGCAATATGAGAAGTTTATATGAATATCCTCCTCGAGAATTAAGAATGTCCCAATGTTAAAGAAAACAAAGGTCTCCGAAAAAATGATATCCCCACATTTATAGATGTTAATCAAGGGAATTAATAAAGGAAAACCACGCTAAGGAAATTTACAAAAATAATAACAAACTAACCATAATTACAAAGGTACTAGAGTTGTCACCTAATTGAAGGGAATATATATAAATTAACCATATATACTATTCTAGATATCATGTACCTTCCAAAAATACATGAGTGGTAAAAAAATCATAATTATTCAAGGAGATAATTGAAGGAGGAAATCAATCATAGAAGATTTTCCATGAAAGAATAAGAGAATCAATTTAGCATGAAATCGCTCAAGATTTTGCTAAAATAAATAACAACTTAGCCGTTTGGAGTTACTATATGTAGCGATTATCTTCTTTATAAGGAAGGGGAAATAAATCACTCAAAAGGGGCTATGGAGAAAGAATAATAGTCAAGAGAAATCAATTAGGGAGCTGATTAGGGTAAATAAATCAAATGGGTAAAGAATAAAGAACTTAATCATAAATAAGTATGTATTAAACTGTCAAATACTTAATTAATAAATGGGAGAAGGAAAAGATTTCTCTTGAGCAATCGACGGCTCCACATATATGCATTGAACTTTTTCCAAATATAAACAAGTACAGGAATTGTCATATACTTAATTCAAAGAAAGAACGAGAATGACTAGTATTTTGTAGTATGTAAACACAAGTGGAGGAACAACACATTTCTTTTAGTGAATTAAATAAATTGTACTTATAAATAAATAATGTAAAGCATGCACAACATGAAAATATTGAAATTGATAGCTTCCACATATAACATTATCGATTCTAAAATATCCAACAAATAAACAAACAGAGGTATTCATAACATAGAAGATGTACGTGACATGGCGACTATCTATCGTAGTTTTAAACATGAATTACCGTAGACATAACTAAAGACTCGTTAGTAGAGTTCCCGCACGTAGAAATAGTAACAATAATTTCTAAAAGAAATCGTGCCGTATAGAGATTCTTATAAAATCCGTTATAACGCTCAAAGTCCCGAGATTGGGACAAATCAAAGATTTTTTTAATTCGCAGCGGATAACCCTAAATCGCAATATTAGCTAAAATCATCAACATATATATATATATTGACACTTCCACAATTAGTACCAACATTACCATGTGAAACAAACTCTTAAAGTTGTCATGCTCGATCTTGAGAAGGAAGAAACAATTTAACTAAATGTGGAGTAAAACCTATATTGTCATAATCAAACAAGTCCAAAGCTTCCATAGGTAAATCCAACTAAATCTTTTCATAGTTTTGAGAATTAACTATATCAAATTAATATCCATATTAACATAATCACACAAACGGATTTTATTAATTAAAATTGTGAAAGAAAAATAACCAAAGACCACCAAAGATATTTAAAGGAGCAACAATAGAGAAAGTCTTTCAAGTTCAAACTTGAAGATGGACTTATTACGAACTAATACGGATACAATGAATTTACCCTATTCAATGCTTTGAAATGAAGATTATTAAACTCACAGTAAACGTTTCCTTGACATATTTTAGGCTCGTTAAAAGAGTGGACACTTATATCGAAGCTAAGGACATAACCACGACCACCCAAGAGGAGAATAGAGCATAAATTGTAAATAAATACTATACCACCTAAAAGAAAAGAAATAGAAAATAAATAAAATCAACATACATTCGACGTAACAAACCCAACGCAGTGATTTAATACATTTTCACCGTAGAGGAGGAAGATCTGTGAGGCCAGAGGTGATCTGGGCGATTCCGGAGAAGAAGAACGAGATGTGAGAAGCGGTCGGCACCTGATGAAGATCTATTAGGCCGTTGGTCTCGGGGGTAAGAGGGAAGAGAAAGAAAAGAGGAGAGCAGAGGGAGGTCGGTGGTTTTCCGGCCAAGAAGGGGCTCTGGAGTTAATGGTGGATTTAGGGATTTAAGGAGGCGAAAATGGAAGACGGGAGGGATAAGGTAAGGCGTGGTTTTGAGGAGAAGGAAGGAACGGCGGCGCTAGTTTTTGGTGCAATTGTTGTGATGGAGAAGAAGAAGGGGAGAGGGTGCAACGGTTGTTCTCCCACAATGGATCAAAAATGGTGAGAGCAGGGAAGACGCTGCCGTCATGTGGCATTGCTTTTCAGCGAGAGAGTTTAGAGGTGAGGGTGGTTGGTTTTATCGGCGTTAATGACCTGAGCAAAGGATGCTGGTCATTGGTCGGAGTAGAGGAAGGAGAGAGTGGTGAGAGGGGAAGGGAGATTTGGCGGCGCTAGGTTGTTTTTCGACTGGAGGGAGATTGTTAGGAGGTTCAATGAGATTCGAGCTTGGGGAAGGGAGAGAAGGTGTGGATGCCGAAGGTGAGGTGCGCGCCATGAGGTTCTGGGTCGGGCGTGGGAGAAGAGGTAGAGAGGGAGACGCGGCGGTTGTGCTTAGGAAGAGGGAGGATGGAAATGTTTTAGGGTTTGGGGTGGTAGGTTTAAAAGAAAAATTCATGATTTAATCGCATCTATCGATCATGGAGTGGACGGTTAGATTTAATTGCACTCTGGGTCAAGCAGGGTCATGGATGCGGATCGCGATAATTAAATGGGTAGATTTGGATTGCGTTGAATTGGATTTAAAATGACTTATTTGATAAAATAGGCTGAAATTAACATAAATTGAATAGAAAGTGGCTAAATTAGAATAAATTGAATGAAATTGAATAGAAAGCGGCTAGAATTTAAACAAATTGGACTTAAATTGGATTTTAGCCGCTATTAAATTATTAATAAATATACTACACTTGTAGATAATTTAATAAAGATAATAATAATAGTTTAAATTATAGGAAAAGCACATAAACATTATATTAGTAAATAAATCTTAAATTTGAGTAGACTCATGTAAATATTATATAATTAATAAATTATTGTATTTTATAATTTTTTTATCTTTTTTGATTTTTTTAATATTTTTAATTTATTAAAATTATATTATTAACATTAAATATTTTAAAAAATTAAAAAAGGAAATAATGATGTGATTATTTAAAAGTTGAAAATTTTAAAATTTTATAAAATTATTAATATTTTATTTTTTTTATTTTTTTTATTTTTTTTATTTTTTTTATTTTTTTTAGTTTTTTTAATATATTATATATGAAAATTATAAAAATTAAAATTAACACAAATTATATGTACATATATATGTAATTTGATATAATTTAAGTATTATGATAATTAATTATTTTATAAATATAAATGCAAGTCAAAAAGTTAAATAAAATATATGTATGTGCGCAGTATATACGGGGCGTAGGGAGGTCAAAATTGGGTGTCAACACACGCATCCATTAGACGATAGAAACTTGTGTGGTGTAACACTCATGAACATGGCCTTTACTTCCAGGAGTCCGAATGACATGACTAAAACTCATAATGCCTATACTTGATCGAAAAGGCTATCTTAGGGAATATCTTACAAATTTGTAATTTTCAACTGGGTGATAACCCGACCTCAAATCGATCTTTGAAAATACAACCGCTCCCTATAACTCGATCAAATAGGTCATCTATCCGAGAAAGAGGGTACTTATTCGAATACTTACCTTGTCGAACCGGCGGTAGCCTATACACATCCTCATACTACCATCCTTCTCTTACAAACAGAACCGGGAACCCACGGTGTCATGCTCGGTCTAATAAATCCTTTATTGAGTAGCCTTGTACTGTGCTCGAGCCTCTCAACTTAGTAGGTTCCATTCTATGAAGGAATAGAAATGGTTGGGTCTCTGGTTCCAAGTCTATACAAAAATCATATCACGGTCTCTGGTTGGCATGCCTGGCAAATATGCAGTGGAATGGCCCCTAAGAACTCATATACAACCAGAGCCGACTCTATGGAAGGACCCTTCAACTAAAGGTTCTAATATGCGCCAAATACACTGAACAAACCCGCTCTATCAACTTAATGGCACAAATATAAGAGATAAGATTCTTAGAGTAGGGGCTACCATTCCTCACCCCAACCTAGATGACCGACCCAATATAGCATCGCCTTAGCATAGCACCTAAATTATGGTAAGCAAAGAGAACCAACTCATTCTAAAGATTATATCAAAATCAACCATGTCTAAGATCACATAGTCCACCAAGGTGTCAAACTTATGAATTCAACAATGCAACATATGAACAATTCTATCCACTAACACGTAATCCCCAATGAGGGACACATGGATAAGAGTATTAAGCACATTACACACAAGATCACCACCCAAAGCAAAATAAGTAGCCACATATAAAATGTAGAGTCCTGCAAAATAACGCACAGTCATTCTATCAACCACGAAGATCATACCTGTGATAATGGTGTCTCGAAGCCTCCGCTCCTAAGATAATAAAAACATAGAAATGAGCCTCGTTACACCTAAGAACCGCCCCGCTAGCCGTGCCACCCCCACCGCTCGGGTTCCACCTCACTACCTGAGCACGTCCTCTTCCCTACTTAACGCCACCTCTAGTAGCTGGCGGACCACCTCTTCCCAAACCTATGGACGATGTGAACTAAAGCACTATTCCTCCTGGCCGGGCAGGAGTTTGAGGAGCAGAGGAATACCCGTCCGCTCTCGCTCGAACTCAAGTACCATCTCAGGATGTAGCCATACTACCTACATTCATGGAAGACCTTCTCAATAATCGCCTCTAAGATAATATAAGAAGAAAAGCACCGAAATTAGAATGAACTATCCGAAAGTACCCCCAACCGCACCGACGGCCGCAGAGCCGCCCCTGCGGACCTCCTATTGACACATGGCTGGCATACGAATAGGGAACCAAAAGAAACCCTCTCTGCCAGGCCGGAGCCTTGCCATAAGAACCAAGGAGCAGCCAACTTCTCCAAGCCTTCTTCTCGGTATTTCAAGCATACCCTCCCGCCTCACACCTTCAACTGACTTCACGTACTCTACCACTTCTTGAAAAGTCTTACCCGAAGATACCATCTCCATGAAGTTGGTACCTGGATACCTACATTTAGGCCTTTAACAAACCGGTTTCGATCCTCTCCTCCTCTCGCGGGCACTGGGCAGAGCATATCCGGGACTTAGAGTAAACCGGGCATTGTGTGCAAGAACCGATGAGCTCCCCGCCAATGTTTTGGTAGTGACTTATCCCGTCTCCTATCTCTAGAGGATGGGAACATATTTTCCGTAAATATGGAGTAGAATTAGGTCCACATCAATGGTCGGGACCCGTCGGCCTACACTCCACGAAAATCCCTCTACCAAAGCTTTGCATCACCCATTAGCTGGAAGGTGACGAACTCAACACCATACTTCTCTACCGCTCCCATCTTATGAAGTCAAGCATGACAATCTATAATGAACTCATAAGCGTCCTCTCGCCTCTATACCATAGCGGAGGCTTCATCTGGTGAACCCCAAAAAATAGGTCATGCTCTTCCCCCATCATCATCAGTCCTACCACCGCCTAAAACATCACCGCTTTGATATATCATCAATTGTAAACATAGCTCCATGCGTAATTTCTAATCGTTGTCCTATCGGGAGTTGCCGGCGCTTCCCGCCGCCTACAAGGCAAATCCCGTAAGGTTGAGAACCCGAGCTAGGACCTCTCGAGGATGCTGGCGTGGCAGGAGATACTCCCTACGTCGGAATCCCTACTCAATCGCCACTCGCTCCCGGCGCTTCGTGCATGGGAGATACGCATCTTCCCATTGGTACGTGACATGGGCCCCTCCTCTAGCCGCAGCCGGTCTACGCCACGACCTCGCCCTCTTTCTCTACCGCGACTAGATCCGCCACTATTGGCTCAAGTGTTTCATTTCAGGTTAGTCATTGCACGTGTTCTCACCATCTCGAGAAAGAAAGAAGAAAAAGTTGTTAGATACCAATTTGGATCACTGCATACCAATTAGAATAGAGTAATCGTACGAAAGGATTGAAGGAGCGAGTTTCCTAAAGTCCTCGCAGAAATTCTTTCGAAGATAAGCTGGCGTACGTTCGCACCGACCGCGAGACTCTACTAGACCCGTCTTAGTGCAATAAGATCAACGAACCTAGGCTCTGATACTAACTTTTTCACAACCCAAATGGCTGTGATGGCACCCACGCCATTCCTCCTATGGGAGAATCAATGAACTCGACATTACCAAAATCAAAAATTTTCAAAAGAAACATCTATTGTGAAAATAACAATTTCAAAATCAAGTTAATCGCGCGCATTTAAATCAAATAACAATTTCTCATAACCTTATTATAATTGCACCCGTATGTCTAATTTATTATAGGTTTAAAAACTAAAAACCAAAAATGAAATGAAATGTTCGAGTGTCCAAAAGAAAGACATGCGCTAGAAAGGAGTGGTTTGCGCCCTCACCGGCACCTTCTTGATTCACAAAGGTTGTTGGCTCACAGTGAGGGTGTGAAGAACTAACAGCTCAAACTTTGCACTCAAAAAAGAATGCAGGAGTAGGGTCAAGACATGAAACAATACCGGTAGGCATTATCGGTCGACCTTTACATAATAACATCTACACAACAATGTAGATATAAAAGGGTCCTCAACTTTAAGTTAATTACAAGTCATTTTATGAACACTAGTTTTACTCAGAATCAACTAGCTCAAGCCACCGGATTAGCCCTCTCACTTTAGCGGCCACTTGTCCACCGTTAAAGGGTCTTGCCGGCAATGAAATGATCCCCGGGCCGCGCCAAGACCGCTTGGGCAGTAGCTCGGACAGCCGCTCCCATCTCAACTCATCCATCACACAGCCTATAAAATCAACAATTACATTTTACGTATCCCTAAATCCATCAATGACCGTAATAACAACCAAAGACAATTGCAAGTAAGAATTACAAATCTTTCGCTATTCCCAAATGATGACCACCAACAACCATACATAGTAATAAAGTTGCACTTAGCATTAACGCCATGTTCATTATTATCAATTCGCAACATATCCACAATAAGTTAGCACATCTTCTAAACACGTTCCACATCCACCTCATGAACATCAATGACATCACAAATAATAAGTGAATAACAATACAACCAAGGATAACATTATAGACGCCCCCATCTTCTTAACACTCAACCACACAACGCAGCACACATGATAACGTGGTCTTACTTATGACCAACCGCCGCGACTGTAGGGGACCTAGAAATCCATGTACTATGTTGGCATGGCACCCGCCGCCACCATATGCTCGGGGCCCGCATGCTCCCCTCGGACACGACCCACTCAAATATTTTTATTGCTCGCCCGTGATACTCCCTCGTGCACTTGTTTCACTCAACATTCATGTGTTAAAATCTTTTCAATGATCATCCTCACATAACATGCCAAGTGCATCATTGCGTCATACGACAAATTACAATCTACTTCTTAATAATCCATTATCAATTAACAATTCTCTCATTAACGAAGTACAATCACTTTATTAAATGTTCGCATAATTAATTCTATTATCATATAAACAATCTTATAAACAAGTCATCCGTCACGCCGCTCAAAGGATCGGCACTCCTGTGCCCGTAGACCTCGATCAAGCATTCAGAGCCTAAGCACATATGGTGCTTGGCTAGCTCTATCTTAGATTTTTGAAACAATCTGCTATATAATCTGTCAGAAATACAGCCTCTCCCACTGACCTGGGCCTATAGCCACCTCGAAATATAATTTCACTAACCAGAGACACACTTATAAAGTGGGAACTCATATGGGGCCTAAAAGTGCCACCATGCCGTCTAGTTATCTCAGAATCAACAAAAGAATACCGTATAACCACGTGACCATAAAGGTCACCACTACTATCGACCATGGCCCCACACGGCCAACACAAACGTGAAATGTCAACAACCAAACAAAACGCACTACCCACACGACCGCAAGACAACTAACCACAAAGGGAGATATATATATACACCGCAAGCCTCTATGAGTATCATAAAATGGCTCCGGACAAAATTCCGCCTACCCATGCTGTACAACAAAAGAAAATGAACTACACCTCGAATATCAAGCTCCTGATGACAGGAGGTGATGACTCTATAAGCCGGCTGAATCACGAGGGATCGCTCCTCGTTCCATGAGTACCGCAGCAGGCAATGCGCACCCCAACGGGCGCGCACCACCGGTACCGAGTATGCAAAGTAACCGAACACGTTCGAATAATAACAACATAACTAGCAACTCGAATACAGAATAACCGAATCGTAAGAACCGATGTAAGCCGAGTCGACTTTTCGTACCGTGATGTGGCAGAGCTGCATTCGCTGTCACGTGGCGGTCTCAAGCATCTATTAACTAATATATAACACATAAATACATATATATATATATATATATATATAGCAAGCAAGAACCAATACCAACCGCCCATAAGCCTACATGGTGCCAACCAATCAAACAATCTAATACCCTACCCGTGTTCGAACCAACCAAAAATAAGTCACTCCACCGATCTGCTAACTACGAGCACTTCTACCGCCCGGGTTCCCAGCTTCGAGCTATGGCCTCTCATATAAATAATCAGATCTCGAGTCCTGACGATTCTCGTGTAGACTGCATCAGAATCGTATCTCAAATTCGTTCGGGCGCATGCGCACAATAGGGTAACTATACTGCAATGCCGATTAGCCTGACATGGGAAAGTTTATCCCATCTTCGTCCTAATGCATGTGGACGGCATGTCATTCCTTGGAGTGACGTATACCCACCCGCCTGGGTGACACACGCTAATAACTCCAGGGGTGGCGAGACGCTCAAAAGGGTGCCCTCACGACACACCAAGTCTCAACAATCAATAATCACATATATAGCAAGCATGTTCAAACCGAAAATTACTATCTCGTATTCGGGATTTCTTATTCTCAACTCTTTTTTGTGTTATACGATTCTATACCGCTTTGCGTCGAATCTGGAATCTTTATCTCGACGCATGGCTAATCTCGTAGCCAAGATACTATCTGACCGCATGGCTAATTCAGCCAAGATACTATCTCGATCAGAGTGGTTATATCAGAGCCAAGATATCATCTGATCGTATGGCTATACCATAACCAAGATACTATCTCGTCTCGTCTGACATTTTTACTAACTTTTATTTTGAATATATATCATATTGTTCTAAAACATGCTTGTTAAACACATACTGGGCTATACCGAGTCCGAAATGATAACTCGCCATTTGGCGCCGCTATTAACTTTCTGACCGAATACGATATAACAAGGAAAAATAGGTTTACCTAACTTGCACATTACGCAATATTCAACTCCGGGAATTATATTACGGAGTTTACCGTATTATGCTAGGCTAAGTTACTAACTTGCCGAAGAAACCGGCTTTACATACCTTTACTTGGGATTATCCGACTAACTACGAAGCTCGATCGCATCTAGCCTATTTCTCCCAACCGCATTTACATATATGTCAATCGAACTAAATACACCAATATTCGAAAGAAAACGTCACTGGACATATACTTATATAGCCCAAACTTTGACTTATCAAAGACGGGTCGGTAAACTTGCTATTTCTAAAGTCCGTAAGGGAGAAATACTACTTTAAGGCTAGGAGTATATTGACACTAATTTGGAGCAATTCCACTTACTCTTAGCCCGGTAGCAGTTTGGCCGATTTTCCGCCACTGCAAAACTAAATCCGTAGGAATGCTCCCTGCTACTAAATACCTCGGTATTTGAGGTTAATTTGAATTTGGACCGCGTTTGACATTGAATCGAACGATAATTACCAAAACCTCTCTCGCACGCCCGTTTTTGCGACTTCTCCGGAAATTTTAAAGTGTTTAATGAAATAAACCGAAAGGAGGCTTTATATACTTGAGTTCGGACAAGGCCAACGTGTCACTGGGAGCCAACGCGGAGGCTTCCTCTCCGTGACACGCGTTGCCATCGTGGAGGGGCTCTGCCCCGGCTCCTTCCGCGATGGTTCGACAGGTTTCTTGTCCGATCTTTTCCCGGGCCTTTTTCTAGCATGTATGGCTTTCAAATACTCTTAACCAACACGCGAATAGACCATCTATGCATCGGGAATTTTACGGGGTATAACATCATCATAATTAAATATCACATCATAGTCACATTTAAAAGATAAAGTGACAAAAATAGACTCACATATCACGTAAACGTCTGAAGACCAATCAAATATCAACATTGCATGTTATACATGTCATTATATAGGTCTATCCCTATAAACCGTAACCTACCTCAATTACTCGAAATTATCGGTTTCGTTACTCTGCAAGACTTTGCCCTTCCTCAATGCTTCGGATTGCTCGAAATCTACACACGAATAATCATTTGTTAATCACTCCTCAAAATAGGGCCTAATTTGATCAAACTCTTCTCTTTTCAAGGCACTTTCGAAAGTGAACCCCAATTCTTCTAAGTTCTAGGTCCCAATTCTTGCACAATCCTTGTTCTTAATAATTATCCTAGGAAAGTGATCAATACTCCTAACTATCAAGTCTAAACACACCATAATCTTCCCCTAATTCAGCCCTAGTCTAACTATCTAGGGTCTTCTCCATTCCAAAGTTTCACCATTAAAGGTCTACAAGGAATCTAGGATTAACAATACTCATTATAGAGATAGAAGATCGATAATCTTACCTTGGGTGAAGAGTTCACTACCCTGGAGAGTTTTTCCGTTTCTAGACCTTCTGATCGCGTTTTTGAGAATAATGGGGTAAAACCCCGTAACTCCCACTTAAAACCCACTTTTTGACCCCTGTTGTCCGCTGCAGTGGTCACGGCCGCTCTAGCAGTTCCAGCGGTTACTCCCTCATTTCACCACGGCGGTACTCCGACCGCTACCAGGTCTCGCTGCAGCGAGAATCCCACAGTTGCAGCAGTCCCTTGGACCAGTAGCTACCCAAAAATGCACGGTTCTATACTCAGTTTATTTCAAAACCTGTCTATCTCATCCTTAACCAGTTTTCTGTGTTCTATGCCCTTAACCATCCCGTAACGACGTCTGGGTCGTTACACGTACAATGAATTTCAGGTTCTGGGGATGTTATTAATAATTTGATGGTTATTTTCCTTTACTTTAATTGAGACGTCCGCTATTTACCATTTAAAATGCGATTTATCTGTATTGTTGTGGAGATGGAGTAATTAGCTGAGAATTCGTGAATTCGCCCATCGGAGAGGATAGTGTAGGTGTCAATCACGGCCACTAGGATTGTGACATCTTCTATCTTCTATGTTATAAATAATTCAAATATATCAATTCATAATTAATGACTGCTATAAATTTTCACAATATTTTCGTGTGTAGTAATATTCATTTCAAATATATTTAATAAATTAATGTGTAATTATAATTATTAATTAAACTTAAGTAAACTTAATTGATTTTCATCACAATCAAGTGGCATAATTTTTAGTAATTGAACTAATAATATATAGAATTCTTGATTGTGATTTTTTAAGTTTAGAATGACTCTTGATCACGTGATTTTTTTTCATAT
>JACEIK010000179.1:121243-139821 GCA_018107945.1 Datura stramonium | reverse complement strand
TTCACCCCGTATTCCTATTCCTGTGGGTTCGACAATCCGGTTCTTCAAAAGAGCCACTGTATTACTTGTACGACCCGTACACTTGCGGGCTCATCAGTATCGTATCTTCGGGTGAGAAAGTTGATAGCAAAGGGTTGCATCTATCATATTGTCAGGGTTCAGGATGTCCAAGCAGAATTCCTGACTCTTCAGTCCATTCTAGTAGTTAATGAATTTCCAGATGTGTTCCCTGATGAACTTTCAGGTATTCCCTCAGAATGGAAAATCGATTTCTCTATCGACCTATTACCAGGTACTCAGCCTATATCCATCCCTTTGTATCGAATGGCTCCTACTGAGGTCAGAGAGTTGAAAGAACAGCGGAAAGATCTGATGGATAAGGGCTTCATCAGGCCGAGTAAATCACTGTGGGGTGTGCCGATTTTGTTTGTAATAAAGAAAGATGGCTCCCTCCGCATGTGTATAGATTATCAACAGCTAAATAAATTCACCATCAAGAATAAATACCCACTTCCCAAGATAGATGACTTGTTTGATCAGCTATAAGGGGCAAAGTATTTATCTAAGATCGACTTAAGGTCTGGGTATCACCAGGTGGGGGTTCGGGAGAGAGATATCTAAAAACGTCTTTCAGGACCAGGTATGGCCATTTTGAATTCCTAGTCATTTCCTTCGGGTTGACGAATGCTCCTGCAATGTTCATGGATCTGATGAACAACATCTTCAGGCCGTATTTGAATTTGTTTGTGATAGTATTCATTGATGACATTCTAGTGTATTCCCACTCAGAAGAAGAACACCGAGATAGTTTGTGAACAGTGCTCCAGATTCTCAGGGATCACCAATTGTACGCAAAATTTTCTAAATATGAGTTCTGGCTGAATTCGGTTGCTTTTTTGGGTCATATTGTGTCGGATGCTGGTATTCAGGTAGATTCACAGAAGATTGAGTTAGTAAAGAAGTGGCCTAGGCCTACAACTCCAACTGAGGTACGCAGTTTCCTGGGGTTAGCCGGGTATTACAAAAGGTTTGTAGAGGGGTTTTCTACTTTATCAGCGCCTTTGACAAAGTTAACTCAGAAAGTAGCTAAATTTCACTATACTAAAATGTGTGAACAAAGTTTGCAAGAGTTGAAAAACATATTGACATCAGCGCCTGTACTAGCTTTGCCGGAAGGGTCAGAGGGATATGCAGTGTACTGTGATGCTTCGGGCGTCGGGTTAGGATGTGTTCTGATGCAACATGGTAAGGTAATTTCTTATGCTTCAAGGCAGTTGAGGAAGCATGAAAAGAACTTCCCCACTCACGACGTGGAGTTAGCGGCAGTAGTTCACGCTTTAAAAATCTGGAGACATTACCTGTATGGGGTGCACATGGATATTTTTACTGATCATAAGAGCCTCATGTACATCTTTACATAGAAAGAGTTGAATCTGCGGTAGCGTCGCTGGTTAGAATTATTAAGGGACTACGACGTAAATATTTTGTATCATCCAGGGAAGGCTAATATCGTAGAAGATTCCCTTAGTTGTAGATCAATGGGTAGTTTGGCACATTTTAGACTGAACAACGGGAGCTGGCCCGAGAATTGCACCAGTTAGCCAGTTTAGCCGTTAGAATAGTAGGCTCGGGAGACAGTGGAGCAGTGATTTAGAATACCGCAATATCATCCCTGGTAGTAGAGGTAAAAGAGCAGTAGTATGAAGATCCTAACCTGGTACAACTTAGAAATAAAGTTCAGCGAGATGAAGTATCAGCTTTTGAGGTAACCGAAGACGGGGTCTTGAGATTTAGGGGTCGCCTTTGCGTTCCAGATGTGGCAGGACTTCGCCAGCAGATCATGGCAGAGGTACATTATTCCGGTTATTCTCCTCACCCAGGTTCAGCAAAGATGTATCATGACATAAAAGAGATTTACTGATAGTTGGGAATGAAAAAGGGTGTAGCAAAATTTGTAGCACAATGCCCTTACTGTCAGCAGGTAAAAGTCGAACATCAAAAACCCATCGGGTTGACACAAGAGATAGAAGTACCTATGTGGAAATAGGAAGCAATCAACATGGATTTTGTGATAGGATTACCCTGTACCAGGCGTAGATTTGATTCTATCTGGGTGATTGTTGACAGATTAACAAAATCAGCTCATTTCCTACCAGTCAGGACCACCTTCTCAGCCGAGGACTATGCTGAATTGTATATCATAGATAGTTCGATTAAATGGTGTCCCGACTTCTATCATTTCTAATAAGGGGCCACAATTCATAGCTAGATTCTGGCAGTCATTTCATAAAGGCTTGGGAACATAGGTTAACTTGAGTACATCATTCCATCCTCAGATAGATGGGCAGACAGAACTACAATTCAGACGCTCGAGGATATGTTGCGGGCATGTGTGTTAGACTTTGGGAGCTGTTGGGATGAGCATTTACCCCTTATTGAATTTGCCCTCAATAACAGTTATCATTTGGCAATCCAGATGGCACCTTATGAAGCCTTATATGGGCGGAAATGCAGATCCCCTATCGGGTGGTTCGAAGTAAGGGAGTCAGAGTTAGTAGGACTTGATATGATTCACCAGTCAGAAGAGAAGGTCAAACTCATAAGAGAACGCTTGTTAACAGCTCAGATTCGCCAGAAGTCCTACTCTGATGTGTAGCGTAGAGATCTGGAATTCAATGTTGATGACTGGGTATTTCTAAAAGTTTCGCCCATGAAGGGCATGATGAGGTTTGGTAAGAAGGGAAAGCTTAGCCCAAGATTTATTGGCCCATATCAGATTTTCTGGAGAATAGGCCAAGTGGCTTATGAGTTAGACTTACCCCTATAGTTAGAATCAGTTCACCCGGTCTTTTATGTGTCCATGCTGCGAAGATGTATAGGGGACCCGTCCCGAGTCGTGCCAATTGAGGATGTCCAGGTTACTGAGGAGTTGGCCTACGAAGATGTTCCAGTGGCCATATTAGATCAACAGGTTTGTATGTTGAGAAAAAAAGATGTCTCCTATGTTAAAGTATTATGGAGGAATAGGAATAAAGAAGAGATGACCTAGGAAGCTGAGGATGATATGAAATCTAGATATCTCACCTGTTCAAGGATTGATACAAATCATGCAGTTAAAATAAAGTTGTTGTTTAGTTGTTATTTTACTGCTTATGCAATCCGTTCTGTGCGTATCTACCCCTTTTTTATTGTGTAATGGTTGTTATAGCATCCTGCGAGGCGCCTATGTTGGACTTTTCTATGTTTCAGGTATTCGGATAGTCCACATTACAGAGGAGACTCTGCCGAAATTTTTCTAAATCTTGAGTTAAGAGAGTTACCTCCTTTGAGTTTGAAAATGACATTCGAGGAAGAATGTTCCTAATGGGGGGGATGTTACACCCTGTAAATGTTAGCAATTAGTTAGCGTATGTGTGGATTTTTGATGAATAAAGAGAGCGTGACACGTGTGGAAAAAGCCTCAAAAGAGAGATCAGACGGAACCAGCGGGAGCAGGGCCAACACGACGTGCTAGCCAATAGAGAACTGACCAACGCGGCGCGCCAGGCCTGCTAGCGACTTGAGAGGCGTGGCGCGGCAGGGTGGTTGGAGCTATGGGCAGCGTGACACACCCACTGCCACTACCCTATATATATATAAAGGCCCTCCTTTTCATTTAAATTTATTTTCGTCAAATTAGTTTCGGCAAGAGAGAGAAATAAATGAAGATTTCTATAGTTTTTCACCCGATTACACTATCAAATGCTGTCCAAATTCAAATTAACTTTAGGTATCGAATTCTAAGCCTGCAGGGAGCATTACTACGGAGTTAGTTTCTCGAAATACGCCCGGAAAATCAGAACTCTACCAAGTAGAAGTTGTCAGAATTGCTCCAAACCGATTCCTAAACGATCACAGACATCAAGTAAGCATTTCTCCCTTCTGAACCCTCCGGAAATGATAGGTTTTTGGCTGTATTTTACGTAGTTGAATTATAGTTGCTATTTGTATTAATAATTTATCATTTTAAGTCAAATTTGGAATTGAAATAGTCTCTTTCTCCCAGTATTATGATTATAGTTGGAAAGAGCGGTTGAATACAAGTTGAAACTCGTCGGTTATTTGGGAAACGTTAATCGAGGTATGTTAAGGTGAATTCCTTCGGCAAGTTAGTTTCTATGGCATTGTAATACCATTTGAATCCCAGTAAGGAGCCAGAAGTATTGTTATTGTGATTAGCTGTTGCTGTTAGTTGAGACTAGTGCGTTATGTTTAGTTTGGGATTGACTTTGCCCTGCATAGCCTTCCATGACCAACCCCAGGGTTACTAGCTGTGTCATTTCCTGCCAGGGGCTATATGACATCGCTCCAAGGAGCGGTATACTGTCCCAAGGGACGATGACGAGGCCCAAGGGCCCTTATAGTCCATTCCATGGCTGGACTACCAGCTTTATGCCGTATCGGCATCACACACCCGTCGAGCCTGGTGCCCGGGGTGCAGTTATCATGAGTCCACTGGACTCAGACACAGCTACAGTTTAGGGGCTGGGCAGGCTCAGTTGCAGACCCAGGGGACCAGTAGGTTAGCTATAGTTACTAGTTGACTCACTTGACCTTGTTAGGGGTATATAGATTGAAGTGTGCTCCCTAGGGCTTATGGGGGCCCCGAGTGGGTTATTCTATGCTGTTTGTACCTTTTAGCTTATAGGGGCCAGGTAAGGTTCTTGTTTGCACAATTTACTGATAGATTAGACAATAGGAAGTTAAGTTATTAAGGTTATATTCCTATCCCTTCTATTTAGTTACTTTTAGTTTCGTTTCAAGTTAATTTAGTTATTTTCCTTTCACAACCTTACATTTTTGGTACATGTTGTAGTGACGCCCATCCTTGGGGCGCTGCATTACTTGCCTGCAGGTGCAGATAGAAACGGATCAGGACCTTCTTAGCTTTCTGCTAGATTCAACAGTACAGTTAGTTCCCCTCCTCTGGAGCTGATTAGTTAGAAGGTTTTTACTTTTGATTGTATAGTACATGGGTAGGTTGGGGCCCTGTCTCGACCATTATTCCACTTCTAGAGGTTTGCAGATATACAGTTTCCCTGTGGTTAGTTTGTTGTTGGTCGTGTGGGGCCTATATATGTTTTATTTCGTGTGATGGTCGTGTGTGGCCTTGTTTAGCTGTTAGATAGTGGCCTTGTCAACTGTAGTATAGTTATAGTTTCTTGATTTTTGTTTCAATTATAACTAGACAGCATGGTGGTCTTGTCGGCCCGCATAGGATTCTCTTTTATCGCTTGTTGTTGGTTAGCTGTTTTCGTTTATAGGTGGCTATATGGACTTTTCGGCCGGAGGCTATATTTACAACCGATATAGCTCATTGTTTTCTTGAATTGAATTGCAGGCATGCACCAGACATGCATAAGCCTAGCCAGGTCAACCAGTTTCCAGTATAGCACTAGGTGCCAGTCATGCCTCCCAAGGTGGGGCGTGACATTTCTTTAGCTAGGATTGTGGGAACCATGATGAATTAATAGAAGTAGGCAAATAAAATAATGATTGTTGAATGGTGAATTGAGTGGATTGTTATTCTTTTTGCTTTAATTAATTTTAGCAGTTTCAAATGTTGAAACGTGCCTGTATTATCAACTTGCTTTACCAAAGAGGTTGAAGTTAGGAAAAGAGAAAACGATGAAAATTTTAGGCTACCAACCCTCATCTATTAACTCGAGCTCTAACCGAGGATAGCTAATCCAAGACATATGATGATGGCAAAATATGAACACCTAAAGTCCGAGAGGATTTAGAGTGAAATTCATTTATGTAGTTCGAGAGACATTAGATAAACTTAATCGCTAGTCTTACACAATATTCACCAGGATAGATTACTAATAAAATAATCCCACTACATTATGAAATCATAGGGAACACAGTCCTAGTTTCTTCTCATAAATTTGATAACAACAAAATCTCTGCTTAAAAATACTTTTTCTTTTATTGCAATCCCCTTCCGAAATGTTGACTACTAGTTGATTTACTTACTATTAACATATTATTTTTGACCTATTCCTTGTGGATCTACCCTAACCTAGTCGGGTTACTATATTTATCAGCGACCTCTTTATACTTTATTGCGTGATATAATTTGGGCGTGATCAATCTTTAGCACCGTTGCTGGGGAATATGGTTCAGAAATAGTTAATTGATGTTTAAATTCTTCTTGTAGTCTTTTATTTCAATTTATCACTCTTATTGTTGCTCTTGAGTATTTATAGGACATGACATACCATACCACACCATTTAACCTCCCCCATTGGGAAGGACTAATGGAGAAACAGCGAGCCGAAGCCTTGCAAAGGGCTGAACAGGCCTGACAAATTCGGCAAGCTAGGAGAAATGATTTATGTGAAGAAGAAATTGATCTAGATGAGGTTGGTTTCACCGAGGCAATATTACCACCTCCTCTGCCAGCAAACGCTAAGTTTGATATCACTAATACCATGATACAACTGCGGAGAATGAAGGAGTTGTTCAATGGATTGACTGAAGAAGATCCCAACCATCATTTGATAAATTTCACCGAAATTTGCAAGGCGTATTGATTTCCAGGAGTAATACAATAGGCTATCAAGATCAGATTATTTTCCTTCTCCCTAGTGAGAGGGAAGCCACGCTATGGTTGAATGAGCTTCCGAATGAATCTATTACTACATGGGAAGAGCTTACTGCAGCCTTATTGGAGAGGTTTTTCCCACTCTCACAGATGATTCAGCTGAGAGATGAGATAAACAACTTCGGACAGATGCCAGGTGAAGCTCTGCATGAGGCTTGGATCAGGTTCAATAAAAAGCTAAAAATGATGTCCAAATCATAAGCTTCCAGATGAAGTCCTTTTGGAAATATTCTATAGGTCACTCAACACCATGAGCAAATTGATTGCTGACAATATGGAAGAAGGCTCTATGATGACGCACACATTCAAAGAGGCCAGTGAGATACTTGACAAAGTCGCAAAGACCAACAGAGACTGGCACACCACTGAGTCTGAAGATACAACTATAAACCACTCAAGGGGAATAACTGCAGAATTACAAAAAAGAGAGAGAAATATGTGCGTGATCAAGACATGACCCATATAAAAGCTCAAATCGAACTGGTCACCAAGTATTTGGCCACTATTAACACATAGAATGTGCAAGCAGTTAACGCGTAAGAAAAAACACCCAGGTATGATGACTATTACTCCAATTATGAAGGGGAGGCTAATTTTGCTAACTATGAAATGGGGGATTTTCGAGCTTGCATCCAAGTGTCTAACTAAGGTACCTAGTTACATAGCCACGAAAAATAAGGTCAGAACTATTATGAGGACAATAACTATGACAAGTCAAATTACAGTGACAGAGAGTAAGGAAATTAGAGGAATAAGGATGATATCAGACATGACAGAGGTAGCACATATGAGCCGCCCAGAGGCAGGGGACTATCGACAACTGAATCTAGAGATGTCAAAATAGAAGCCATACTTAACCAAGTCTTGACAAATCTTGAGTCCACATAATTAGGTGATAATAGAATTCACAGAGAGTTTTCTAGTATGGGAAAGCTAGTAGAATCACACTCGACCTCTATCAAATAGTTGGAGCAACAGATGGGACAAATTCAAAAATATTAAATGAAATACATAATGATGAGTAGTGCATAGGTGTAGCAACAAGAAGTGGGAAGACCACTATCAAAAGAGCCATACCAGGTAAGGATCCCAACGAAGAAGAAACCATTCCAAACATCACAGAAGCAGTTGACTGCACACGAGGGAGGCGTGATGTGTCGCCAGATCAATGCAGGGAGGTCCGAGACGTGACACTAGAGAGCTACGATGCGAAGGAAGCAGTTACAGAGAATAGTAGGTCACCTGTCAGTGGAAAAGAGAGCGTAAAAGAGGAGGGGTCACAGATAAAGGAAAAAGAGGTGGAGGTAGAAAAGGAAAAAGCTAAAGAAAGCCAATAATTATAAAATTCGATTCCAAGACTTCCTCCTCCTTTTTCCCAGCATCTTAAAAGGAAGGTTTAATACTAAAAGTTTCACAAGTTTCTTTCTATGTTGAAAGAGTTGTCTATCAACATCCCATTGGTGGAAGCATTGGAACAAATGTTGGGTTACGCAAAATTCATGAAGGAACTGGTGACCAAAAAGAAAATAATAGATTTGATCCTAAGGATACTTTTTACCATTGCAGTGCAATAACATCACACTCCTTAGTATAGAAGAAGGTGGAACCTAGAGCTTTTATGATCCCTTGTACTATTGGGGCCTTAAAATTTGCCAAGGCATTATGTGATATGAGAGCAAACATTAATTTAATGCCCTTGGTGGTGTATGAGCAGATGGGTTTGGGAGCCCCTGACCAACTAAAATGCGATTATTGATGGCAGACCAAACAATAAAAAGGCCAGTGGGTATACTGATTGATGTGTTAATCAGAGTGGAGAGATTCATCTTTCCGATAGACTTCGTTATATTAGACTGTGATGATGACTATGAAGTACCTATTATTTTGGGCCGCCCGTTTCTGGACACAAGAAGAGCACTGGTGGACATGAAGAATGGAGAGCTGAAATCCAGGCTAAAAGATGAGGAGGTAATATTTGATATTTACAGGACCATGAGCCAGCCGAATGTTTTTAACTGTCATATCTGTAATCAATGTTGTTAATGAAGCTGTTATGAATTTGATTGAAGAGGGTTATATAACTGAAGCTTTGACATTAACATTGATGAAATTTATTGAATGGAATGAGGTTGGGTTCGATGAGACAATGAATGGTATAGTGGGAAGGGGTGCCTACTCATATACTCCTAAAAAGTTGGACCTTGACTTGAAAAATAGAGCAATCCCCCCTGCTAAGCCATCAATAGAAGAGTCACCAGTGTTGGAACTTAAGCCACTTCCTGCTCATCTTTGGTATGTATTTCTTGGTTCTCAAAATACACTACCTACAACCATCTCAGCAAAATTGTTGGATTGGCAGGTGGAAGCATTAATATCCATACTCAGAACTTACAAAAGGGCCATCAGATGGTCCATTATTGATATCATCGGTATCCCACTGGGAATTTGCACTCACAATATTAAGTTGAAAAAAGGCTGCATGCCTAGTATTGAACATCAGAGAAAGTTAAACCTAATAATGCAAGATGTGGTGAAGAAAGAGATTATCAAGTGGCTAGACGAAGATGTGGTATATCTAATCTATGATAGCTAATGGGTCAGTCCGGTGCACTATGTGCCAAAGAAAGGAGGTATGGCAGTAGTGCAGAATGAAAAGAATGAGCTTGTACCAACTAGAATGGTGACTGGATGGAGAGTGTGTATGGATTACTGAAAGCTGAACAGTTGCATAGAAAAAGATCACTTACCAATACCTTTTATGGACCAGATGATATACAAGCTTATAGGGAGAGCATATTACTGCTTCCTTGAGGATATAACCAGGTATCTATCGCACCAGAGGATCAGGAGAAAAAAACATTCACATGTATTTATGGTACATTCGCCTTCATATGGATGCCTTTTGGGATATGTAATGCACCAGCCACATTTTAGAGATGCATGATATCTATATTTACAAACATAGTGGAAGACACTATAGAGGTATTTATGGATGACTTTTCTGTGGTGGGTGACTAATTTGAAGATTGCTTGGCTCACTTGGCAGCAGTATTGAAATGGTGTGAAGAGAAAAATTTGGTGCTAAATAAGGAAAAGTGTCAATCCATGGTCACAGAGGGGATAGTGTTTCTCATGACCCTGGCATGGACCTTTGACCGTGACATGGGACCTAGAACCACGAATGGCTCCAAGCTAACCCATGACACATACATCACATGTTCTTGAGCATAAACTAAGTGGAAAGGAATACTGAAAATAACATAAGCAGAGTCTGAATATCATAGAGCATGAACATAGACAACAAGTCAACAATGCTGAACCATCTAATACAAAGTTGTCTGAAAAACCTCTAGTCATAGACGAGCTGATGGGACAACAGCCCCAGCTAGCTCTACCAATATTTGAAACAGAAAGATATAATGAAAGAAGCATGTAATAAAACTGATGTCCTTGGATCACGAGGACTCACCAAAACTAAAACGGGACTAAAGTGGTGGCGAGGCGAACGACAAAGCTGAGACTGATCACCCGAACCTATATCATGAGACTATATAACATAGAAATATGCGGTCAGTACTTTGAATACACTGAGTATGTAGGTTAAGAAAAACATTCTAGTAAAGAGATAGATTGAAATCATTAGGATAAAGTAAGCATTCAATATGAGAGTAAGGACAATATTCTAAAATCATGATGAAGAAGTGGTAACTGTTATTGTAGGCAAACTCGATGAGAGGTAAGTGATCATCCAAATTACCTTTGAAATCAATCACACAAGATCTCAACATGTCCTCCAAGGTCTGAATGGTCTGCTCGGCCCGACCATCTATTTGTGGATGAAAAGTTGTGCTAAGCTTTACCTAAGTACCAAGACCCTTCTGAAATGGTCTCCAAAAGTGAGAGGTGAACTTAGTACCCCTATTTGAGATGATAGATAATGAAACTCCACACAACCGAACTAACTCCTGAATGTAAAGTCTAGCATAATCCTCGGTTGAATATGTAGTTTTGACCTATAAGAAATGTGCAGATTTGGTCAATCTGTCTACGATCACTCTTATAGAGTCATACTGTCGGAGCGTATTAGGAAACCTTGTAATAAAGTCCATGTTGATCTCTTCCCATTTACAAGTAGGAATACTATTGTACTAAAGCATACCTCTAGGTCTCTAATGCTCAATCTTCACCAGTTGGCAATTCAGACACTCAGCCAAAAATTCTACTATGTCCTTCTTCACGCCATTACACCAATAAATTTCCCATAGATCACGGTACATCTTGGTGGCACATGCATGGATATAGTACCGAGAGCCATGAGCCTTGCTCAACATATGCTCTCTCAAGTCATCCAAAGCTGGAACATATAATCGGTCGTGATATATGAGTACACCATCTCCCCCTTGGGAGATAGCCTCCACTTTTTGATTCCGGACTGCTTCCTTCAACATCACCAAAATAGGATCCTCATCTTGCCGTGCTTTAACTTCCGTCACCAATGAATATTCAGACCCATTCTGAACAATAACACACCATCTATCGAATCTGTAAGGCAAACCCCCAAGAGAGAAAGCCTTTGAACATCCTTCACAAATTATTTCCTCCCATACTCAACATGGGACACACTCTTCATGGAAAACCTACTAAGAGCATCCGCCACTACATTGGCCTTGCTCGGATGATAAAGGACACTTATGTGTCCTTGAGAAGCTCAAGCCATCTCCTTTGCCGCAATTCAGATCCTTTTGAGTTAACACATATTGAAGGCTCTTGTGATCCATGAACACATCCACATGCACCCCATACAAATAGTGCATCCAAATCTTTAAGGCAAATACCATCGCTGCTAATTCTAGGTCGTGCGCCAGGTACTTCTTCTCATATGTTTTAAGCTGTCTCGAAGAATAGGCAAATACCTTTCCATGCTGTATCAACACATATCCAAGGCCAATCCGAGAAGCATCATAATATACAACAAAGCCATCCATGCCCTCCGGCAAGGCAAAAACTGGTGTTGAAGTGAGTTGAGTCTTTAACTCCCGAAAACTCTTCTCACAAGCACCGGACCACTGAAATTTGACCTTCTTCTGGATCAACTTAGTCAAAGGTGCCACAATGAATAAAAATCCCTCTACAAACCTCTTGTAGTGGCCAACTAAACCAAAAAGGTTCTAATATCATTAGGGATAACAGGTCTAGGCTGGTTCTTCGCCGCCTCAATCTTCTGAGAGTCTACATGCACACCCTCACTAGACACCACATGACCCAAAAATGCAGCAGAGTTCAACAAAAACTCACACTTGCTGAATTTAGAAAATAGTTGATGATCCTTAAGAGTCTGCAATACAATCCTCAAATGAGCGGCATGCTCCTTCTCACTTCGACAGTATATGAGGATATTGTCTATGAAGACAATGACTAATATATCCACATACTGCTCGAACACCCTGTTCACTAAATCCATGAAAGTTGTAGGAGTAGTCGTTAGTCCAAAAGACATAACCATAAACTCATAGCGACTACACTAAATTCTGAAGGCTGTCTTCAGAATATCACTCTCCCTAATGCTGAGTTGGTGATAGCTAGATCTGAGGTCTATCTTTGAATAGCACCTAGCACCTTGAGCTGGTGAAACAAGTCATCAATCATGGAGAAGGGATACTTATTCTTAATTGTAACCTTATTTAACTGATGATAATCGATGCATATCCTGAGAGAACCATCCTTCTTTCAAACAAAGAGGACTAGTTCACCCCATGGGAACTTACTAGTCCTGATGAAACCCTTACTAGGAGATCTTTCAACCATTCCTTCAACTCTTTTAGCTCGGCTAGAGACATTATTTAAGGAGGAATGGACATGGGCTATGTATTAGGGAGAAGATCAATACCAAAGTCAATCTTCCGCTCGGAAGACTCATGGTAGATCATCTGGAAACACCTCTTGATACTCACACATAACATGAACCAACTAGAGAGTTAGGGTCTCATACTTCAAAAACTTAATCCGAACTAGATGGTATACACAACCCTTGAAGATCATCTTTCTGGCCTTAAGATAGTAGAGAAAGCAACCTACAGACACAACTAAACTACCCTTCTCCTCTAGGACTAGCTCAATTGAGAATTTAAACTCTACTGATCGGGTTCTATAATTAACTGATGCATAAAAAGCATACAACCAATCCATGCCGAAGATAAAATCAAAATCTTTCATATCTAGCTCCAGTAAGTCAGCTGAGGTGACCTTTTGAAGAATTGTGATAGGATAATTTCTGTATACCCGTCAAGCTATAACTGACTCACCGATAAGAGTAGAGACTGAGAAGGGTTCTGAGAGGATTTCTGGACTGACACTATAACTAATAACAATATAAATAGTCAAGAAGGATAATGTGGACCCTAGATCTAGTAATGCATAAATATCAAGTTGGAATACTCGTAACATACCAGTGATCACATCTGGTGAGCTCTCCTGCTCCTAGTGAGATGATAGTGCATAGAACCTATTCTAGCACTGCCTGCAACTTGCACTAGAAGATATGCCCTGATGAGATGGGCGAGCTACTGAATCTGCTAAAGTAGTGGCTGGGGCACGACCTCTATCGTCACCCTATTTGGCTGAAGGGAAATCCCTAAGTCTGTTTCTGAGTTTCCACACCCATAGCAAGCATCGGAGCTAATAAAGAACTCTCTTGGGTTGTTCTTACCACACATCCTGTAATTTGGGAAAGTGCACTTCCTTGACATGCTCCTCTGACCCATAAAGCCTAGTGCTCTACCTCTTTGATCATCCCTGAGCCTGGATGGAACACTAGCTGATGATGGAGCTAGGGCTGACGACCTCTGATGGGACTGTGGGTGATGTCCACCACCGGACCTCTACTGAGAATACCCAAAGCTCCCTGTCCTAGCCAGCCTCTCTCTCCCTTTCCTTTATCTACTCCTCCTCTATCTACTGAGCATATATCATCAATCGAGAGATGTCCATGTCACTGATAAGTTTGGTGGTCCTGCACTCTTTGACCAGTGAATCTACAACCCCTGATAAAAACTTACTCATACGAGCCCTCGGCTCAGCAACCATCTCCAGAGCATAATTGGACAACTAAGTGAAATTCACGACATACTATTGAATAGTCATGTTATTCTGATTTAAATTGATGAACTCTACTGCCTTTGCTTCTCTCAACTCTCGGGGAAAGAACCTGTCCAAGAATTCCATGACGAACTCATCCCAACCAATAAGAGCTCTACCTACTCCACAACTTTTCTTCCACTGTCGAATCTAGATGTGAGCTACCCCTTCAGCTGATAGGAGGCCAAGTATGCACTCTTCTCTATCAAAACACCCATAATCTGAGTAATCTTCTGGATATCCTCAATGAACTCCGATGGATCCTTGTCCACCTTAGAACCATGAAACTCTAGTGGGTTCATCCTGGTGAAGTCTTGCACCCTAGCCACTGCCGCGTTCCAATTCATATGCATACGAGCCACTACCTATTGGTTGACCTGATCTGTCATGGCCTGTGCCAACATTTGAAAATTAGTCCTAAATTCAGCATGACTCACCTACTCATGCAAGGGATCAACTGGAGTTGGTGGGGCTGGTTGATGTCCATCTCCATTGCCATTCCCATGGCCATTGCCATTGCCATTTCTTCTTCCATTGACTTAGTGAGGATGCATATTTCTGGAAATGCATATTGTATGAGTTAGAGGGATAAAGAGAGTTGAACTTCATTGCACCACAGAGATCACGAGAGAAGGGATTGTTTCCTAAAACGTCTAGTAGCCTCTTCCTCATAAGTGTGGCGCGCTTCACACCCATATAAAACCCTCTACTAATGCGACTTTCAGACACCATAGGACACACCTAATTCTGTTACTCTAATCCTAGAATTTGGATAAAACATGCTTGGATACTTGCAATCATGAGATAAAGATGAAATTGGGCATGAGAGTGGAAGGGTTCCCCCATTCATGACCCTATATACCTAGGCATGGTGAAATTCTTTTTAGGGTTTTATGCGCAAGAGACTTGGAGAAGAGGGAGAACCTTGATGATTGAGGGATTGAGAGGATTGATCATCAACTTAGAGGTTTTAGGAGTAGAATGAGGGTTATGAGTAAATAAAACCCTAGAATATACCCTCTCAGGAGCTTAAAATGACTTAGTTTATGAGTTACGTACATAGGAAGTGGGGGAAAACCCTTAAAGACTTGGCTTTAAAAATCATCTCAACAGTCTAAATGGGTCACATAGTGACCCGTTAGTGGACTTCATGGATCTTCAAGTGCCACTTGTTACCACTGGGAAGAAATTCTAACTTTCTGGTTGTTTCTTAACGCCTTCACATAATGATTTTCCATGACACTTAATAGATCACTTCGCTTGTAATCAAGACTCTCTAAAACTTAAATTTTATGTAACTTCTTGCACCTAAAGAATCATATAATAAGTCATTAGGTGAATTAATGACTCACTTTACTATTCATTTCGTGATCTGGTGCAATTTTTGCTATTTTCTCCGCTTCATGCCTCAGGTCTGATCTAGGGACTTTTGAGGTGTTACATTACTTCCCATTTGGGAACATTCATCCTTGAATGTAGATTAAGAAGACTAGAAGGATAGGGATGGAACTAAAATACCAAAATTGAACAACTATCAATGTCGCCTCACCTACCTCGAACCATCCAATGGGTGATCTACATCTTCGCCCATAAAGAGCCTCAAATGGAGTCATCTGAATGCTGGAGTGGTAAATGCTGTTGTAGGCAAACTCGATAAGAGGTAAGTGATCATCCCAACTATAAATCAATCACACAAGCTCTCAACATGTCCACCAAGTTCTGAATGGTCCGCTCGGCCCAACAATCTATTTGGGTGAAAAGTTGTGCTAAGCTTCACCTAAGTAGCAAGACCCTTTTGAAATGATCTCCAAAAGTGAGAGGATGAACTGATCACTGATCTCGGGCAAAATAGCATGCCCGAGTGATGCTTTATAACTTAATTTAGTCTTTTTTATCGAATTAATGATATACATTTTCATGTAATTTTATATAAATGTGAATATATGTACTAACCAACATGATTAGTCTTTGTTTTGTAGGTTTAAATGAATTTCAGGAACTAATTCATAAGTTGGTGAAGTAGAGGAATGGAGTCGAGAGCAATGTGCGAAAGTCGGCAAGGAGCATGCCTTGACAAGGCTGGTCGCGCCAGGCAGCGTGCCACGCTGTGTGTGTTACACCCCATAAGATTCCCGGCATCTAGTTGGCTTATTCGCACGTTGNTGTCGGCCCGTATAGGTTCCCCTTTATAAGTATGTCTCTGGTTAGCTGAAATCATATGCAGGTGGGTATAGGCCCAGTCGGCCGGAGGCTGTATTTACAGTCGTTATATAGCCCGTTATTTCCAGAAATCTGAGATAGAGCTAGCCAGGCACCTGATATGCTTAGGCTCACCAGTAAGCAGTCCAGGTCCTACTAAGGCACCAGGTGCCAGTCATACCCCCCCAAGGCGTGGCGTGACACTCAAGTTCCAGTGAAGGTGCCCGATAGCGCCGTTGCATGAAGGCAAGGCTCCGCGATGCAAGCCGTGGCACGGAGGGAGTGCTCCGCGATACACTCCGTGCCACGTTGCTGTTATTCCGGGAAAAATTCTCAAGAGTATAAATAGCACACTTAGGTTTTATTTTAAATATTCTGACTTGGTTGAGCAAGAACGTGGGTTACAGGCAATTGAGAGGACGAAAATTTTAGGGTTCTTCTCTATCTCTTTCTCTTTTATGTCAATTTTTTGTATAAATTCTACTTATTTGATGATGTTTAATCCACAAATGAGTGGCTAAATTCACTTCTTGCTGAGGTTAAGAACAATTGTAGTGGAATGTAATTGTTTATCATNTCTTTTATCACAGAAATGTAGATTAAGGTTCATGATTCTTAAATTAGATAGGAATCGAAAGATCCAATCCATAGGCAATAATTCTTGACTAGCAACCGAAAAAAAGATTAGCTAAATTGTATTGATAAATTAATTCCCTACATGTTCGTTTTAACCTCAACTTGCTCATTACTATTGTTCAAACTCAAATTATAATTTTGCCTTAGATTCTTATTACTTAGTAAACTCAACTCTCAAAATATTATTTATTTGGTTGTCTGCATTTTTAAAGATATAGTTCACTGATGCTTAAGTTAATTAGTACCGTAGCTCAGTCCCTGTGGGATCGATACTTGGTTTTAATTAAGCCACTTTACTACTTGTTCGACCAAGTGCACTTGCATGTAGTTACCACAACACCGAATAGTACTCAGATAACCTAGTAAACTCCAGAGCATACTCCTCCACGGTCCCGTTGTCCTATCGCAAATTCATAAACTCCGCCATCTTTTCCTCCCTCAGCTTCTGAGGGAAAAATCTGTCCAAGAAAGCTGTCTAGAATTTTTCTAAAGCCATTGGTCCTGCGCAGCTGGCCGCCCCTCTTTCCACTGGTCATGCCAGACCTGAGCTACCCCTTTGAGGTGGTAGGTAGCCATATCAACACTCTTTGAGGAGTTGACACCCATAATGCAGGTGATCTTCCTGACCTCATCAACGAACTCTTGGGGATCCTCCCCTACTTTGGATCCCTAAAAAGATGGAGGGTTCATATGGGTGAAGTCCCACACCCTCGTAGCCACTGCAAACCTGTTGGTGTTCATCGGTACCACCTGCTGGTTCACCTGGTTGGTGACTATTTTGGCTGGTAGTTGGATGGCCACCCTAAATTCAGCGGAAGATATGGAATCATCTTGGGGAGCCGTCGGGGCTGGTGGGGCAGGTCTGTTGACATTACCTTCCCTTCTTCGATTACTACGTCTGGGAGGCATGGTTCAATGAAACGAAATAACATACGAATTAGAAGGGCATTTCTGGAATTGAACTTTAACACACGATAAGGAATATAAACAAAAGAGAGTTTTCCTAACAACATCTTGTAGCCTCCTCCTCATAAGTGTGGCGCACTTCACACCTATGAAAAGGATTCTACTCGATGCAACTTTCAAACTTTCCGAGGATACTCTAATCCTAGTGCTCTAATACAAAGTTTGTCACGCCCCGAGACTACACCCTGGACGTAACACGGTACTTGAAGTCACAAGTGAACCCAAGTCAATCCTTGGTCTATCATACACTGGTATTCTAAGTACAACATGCACAACAGAATATTGAATTAATAACATAAAAACATTTCTATGAAATTAACAGTAAAACTTAAAACGTGAAATGTGAACATCTGCAGTCTGAAAACCTTATCTAACTGATGAGTTGCTGGGACAAGACCCCAGCTAACTCTAAGTCTAACTGAAAATAATAACTCAGCTGAAAGAAAGTAAAACAAGGCCCTCGAATGATAAGGACTCACACTTTGGCTGCAGCAGAGAAGGATTTGGATCGCAACGGCTAACGATGTTGGGTCTGCGAACCTACAGTTGTATCATGAAATGACACAACATAAAAGTATGCGTCAGTACTTTGAATGTACTGAGTAAGTGGTAGAAAACATATCTGAATATAAAGCCTGAACTAAAATGACAGCCAATGACAAATAGGTAAGCTGAACTGAACTATTAATGTAAATTGAAATGATCAAGATGACCCTATCTGATGGACAAAGACATGCCCTAAGTCTGAAATACTGAGTCTGAGAGATCACAATAGACTGATTTGAACTGAACTAAATTGTCAATAACTGTGACTGAATTGAACGGACTAGTGGGAGAGTCCATAACCGATGATCACGGGCAAAAATAGCATGCCCGTGATACGCTTTATAACTTAAATGAGTCTTGTTGTCTAAGTTATTTTATATATTTTCATGTGATTTAATATAAATGTGAAGATATGTGCTAACCAACATGATTAGCCTTTGTTTTGTAG
>JACEIK010000179.1:0-66028 GCA_018107945.1 Datura stramonium | reverse complement strand
GATTTCTCCCAACATGCATCTTAGCTTCATAAAATTATATTTTTCCTGCAAAACAACGCTAATCATGTTGGTTAGTATAAATTCACATTTAACTACAATTGACATGAGAATGTACAGACATCGATGGATAAACAAGATGAAATGACGCATTTGAGTATCACTTGGGCATATAAATCTGCCCAAGATCAGTTCCCACGCTCGTGGGGACCCTTTTTCCCCAAACTTCCCAACTCCTCACTGGCCTTCCCCATGATTCACCTGACAACTCGTGGGCTGTCCTCACGAGTCATCCCACGAGTCGTCCTGAGTCTACAACATCACTTTTACATTTCCCCCGTTTAAACTCCCTTGTCCGATCTTTGAGCTCACGGGGTATAACAGTGGGGTAGTTCTTCTCATGCACCTTTAGCTACCTCAAAGCATACGCAATAACCTATCATTCCTACATTAACATAGCACCTAAGACAAACTGTGAGGAATCACTATAAACCATAAAATCTTTACTTTCTATCAATAGTGCCAAAATAGGCTTGTGGTTAGCAAGGTTTTGAGCTTTTTGAAGCTCTATTCATATTCTTCGAACCATTGAGATGCAATGCTCGTGAAGCCTTGTCAACTAGGGGGAAATGGCCATGAAGCCCTTCACAAAATGGCAGTAATAACTGGCTAGTCCCACAAAGCTTCAAACCTCTGCCACCGTAGTAGGTCTAGCCCAATTTCAGACCGCTTCCACCTTCTGTGGATCTACCTTAATCCCTTCCTTGGAGACAACATTCCCCAAAAAGGACACTAATTCTAGCTAAAATTCACATTTAGTGAACTTTGCATAAATTTGCTTCTTCTTTAGAAGTCTCAACACAATCCTAAGGTGATTCTTATATTTCTGCCTCATCTTGTAATACACCGAAATATCTTCAATACAAATGATTACAAAGGAGTCTAGATAAGGTTTGAAAATACAGTTCATTAGGCTCATGAATATAGTTGGAGCATTAGTAAGTCCAAATGGCATGACGTTCGAAAAGTTGTCTTCAAAATATCCTCTGCACGAATTTTTAGCTGATGATAACCCGACCTCAAATCAATCATTGAGAACACTATTGTCCCCTATAACTGACCAAATAGGTCATTTATTTGGGGAAGGGGATACTTGTTCAGAGGGGCACCTTGCAGAGAGACGCTTAGCCTGATAAACCACTTGCTAATTGTAATACCTCAGAAGTGCCTCAGACTAGACCCGAGATTTAAAAATGAAAGTTGGCAGAAATCAGGGAAATTTCCACAGAACGGGTCATGTAATGGATCGTTGGTCCAACTAATGATTTATAGGAAGTGTCTGTGGTGAGGTTCTGCCAGGTTGTAGTTGGAAGTAACGGGTCACATAATGACCCATTGTTTGATTTCATGAGTCGTGACTTGTGGTCATGGTGAGGCTGGTCCTTAGTCTAGGAGGAAGTAATGGGTCATAGGATGACCTATTGTGTCACGACCCGAGAGTACACCTAAATCGTAGACACGGGACAAGGAGTCCTGAGGGACCCCAAGTCAACCCATGGCATGATCATATAACTAAACAATTCACATAAGGCGGAAGAATTAACTTAATAGTCATGAACTAAATAAAGTCGTGACATCATATATAAGAAAAAACAGTACATGATCTAAGCGTAAATAGCTGACTACTACAAAATAGGTCTGAAAGCCTCTAAGCATAATAGACGGGTTGAAGGGACAAGAGCCTAACTAACCCCAACATTCTAAAAACTAAAAGAAAGACAATAATAAAATCTGAACATAAAGCCCCCGAATCATGATGACTCACCTCTGATATTTAGAGCAGAACCGAGAGCAAGCTAAGAGTGATGCTGAACCTGTGAACCGGATCTTGTATCATAAAACGATACAACAAAGAAATATGCGGGTCAGTACTTGGAATGTACTGAATATGCGAGATATGCAAGATGATACTTAAAACATAAAACTTATAGGAGTGGGGACATCTTGATCATAAAGACTGAAACCATAAGTATATCGTAAGGCTCAAGATTTTTCAAAAAATATTTGTAAACCTGTCATAGACATAACATGAGAGAAAAAAATTTCAAGAACATAACTTGAGTAAAAAGAACATAATCATACATGCATTAAAACAATGAGGAATATTGGGAGATTTCTATAACCGACTTACCCCACATGAGCACATATGCAGCCCAACCTGTAAGCTTAGTCCGGAGGCCATTCATACCTGTATGAACCATGAAAGACGTGATATTACTCATGAAGGCCCCATAGGGAAAAAAGGGACAGTCACTGAGGAGGTCCCAACATAACCTACGATGGCACGTAGTTCTGAGATTCGGGTCGAAACCTAGGCCATGAACCTACTCGGTGTTAAGTACTACTCCCAAAACATGCAAAGTGCTCATAGAAAATTCATACATGACATGCATGGCTAGTTAATTCATGATAATCATAACATTCTTGAGAGTTTGAAATACTAGCCATGGAATTGGGCCCGTGGATCAGCAAAAATCATAGATCATAAATCATAAGCGACATGTGGACATTGCCCATAATTTCTATCATACTCGGAATGCTTAAATTTATGGGAAACATGATCATAATAACATGAGTAATTGAAAACATGCTAAAAATTAAAAAGTTCATGTCATGCTTGAGAAATCACCATTACCATGAATTTTACTAAAAACCCCATGATTTGGGCACATGTGCTTTTAGGGATTAAATCATCAATTATTGACTAAAATAAGTGAAAACAACCCAATAATTCGAAACCCATGATTTTAGACATACTACAACAAGCTCATATCGATTTTTGAGGGAACATGCATTTGGGTTATGAACCATCAAGAATTTGTAACTAAACATAGAATTAGGAAGAAATTAGGCATGGGTAGGGACTAAACCACCCATCCAAAACCCAACATACCTGGAAATTCTCGCTTCTTAACTCCTTTGAAAAGCCCTAGATGGAATCTTGAAGAACTTGAAGAAGAACACTTGAATCCCTTTCTTCTTCTCTATCTACTCTTACATGCATCAAATGAGATTTATCATGAATGATTTCCCCTTAAAAGACCCTATCCCAACCTGAAAACAACGTAGTTTAGGTCTTTGGAGCATAGGAAATTATGAGAAGGACCTTACTAATTAGCAGAAAATAACTGTCGGGAGACCCCAACGGGCGACCTGACGACCCGTTCCCAGGGGCAACAATTCATTGGGTCGTTTCATCAAGTCTACTAGAATTTTTCACCAGGGCTCCTAATAGAGGACATGACGACTCGTCCCCCGAGGTAAAGATTCATTACCAGCTTCCATCAAGGACACTGCTTCATCCTTAATTAAATTCCTTGGCTTGCTCACGACCCACCTCACGAGTCATTAGGACAGACCATGACTCGTGGGGTGCCATCAGTTAGGTACACTGCCAGACCTTCTATTAAATCCTCAATCTTACCCCACGGTGGACATGACGACTCGTGGTACCTGGCCACGAGTCGTTCCCACGCCTGTGGGGACCTCAACTCCTCAGCTCAGTCTAACCTTCCCACGAGCCACCTGACGACTCGTAGGGTCTCCCCACGAGTCGTCTAACGACTCATCCTGCACTGCCGCAACATTTTCCAGATTTTTCCTCGTTTGACTCCCAGGTCTGATCCTTGGGTTCTCGGGGTATAACAATATCTCCCCCTTGGGAACATTCATCCTTGAATGTTAGAAACATGCATAAAAAATAGACACAACCAATCACGATATGCAAATACTGATCATTTAAGCTGAAAACTTATGGAACGACTACCCCCAAAAAGAACTACATAGCTTTACTGAATTCAGACATCACATACATATATCATATCATAAAACAAATTTGCACGCATGAATGGAACATGAAAACTTAATAGAGGTTTAGCGAAAAAATTGATACCTCAAACTGAAACTGAGTCGATAGGGAACAAATTGGGGTATATAGCTATCATATCCGCTTCGGCTTTCCACTTAGCTCCCTCAACATGCTGATTTCTCCATAACACCTTTACTGAGGCTATCCTTCACACCAACACTTTCCAGCGGAACCACTAAGGCTGGATCTCCCAAGAACTTTTTCAAGAGCGATACGTGAAATACGGGATGAACTGAAGCTAACTCTGAAGGTAACTCTAACTCATAGGATATTTTACCCTCTCGTCTCACAATCCGGTATGGACCAATATAGCGGAGGATGATTTTTCCTTTCTTTTTGAATCTCATTACTCACTTCAAGGGAGATACCTTCAAAAACACTCAATCATCGATCTCAAACTCAAGCTCTCTTCTCCTCACATCCGCATAAGACTTTTGGCGAATTTGAGCCATTTTCAGCCTTTCTCTTATCAACTAAACTTTCTCCATAGCCTCATGGACTAAATATGGACCCACCAACAAAGCCTCACCGACCTCAAACCAACCAATGGGCGATCTACAACTTCGCCCGTAAAGAGCCTCGAACGGTTCCATTTTGGATGCTAGAGTGATAACTGTTGTTGTAGGCAAACTCAATAAGAGGTAAATGCTCATCCCAACTACCCTTGATATCAATAACGCAAGCCCTCAACATGTCCTCAAGAGTTTGAATAGTCCTCTCTGCCTGACCATCTATTTGCGGATGAAATGTCGTGCTAAACTTGACCTGGGTACCAAGTCCCTTTTGAAAAGATCTCGAAAACTGAGAGGTGAACTGAGTACCTCTATTCGATATGATGGAAAAGGGCACTCCATGAAATCTAACCAACTCTCGGATGTATAATTTGGCATAATCTTCCGTTGAATCGGTGGTTTTGACTGGTAGAAAATGAGCAGTCTTGGTCAACCTGTCCACCACAACCCAAATGGAGTCATACTGTCTACGAGTGCGGGGCAAACTATTATGAAGTTCATGTTGATTTCTTCCCAGTTCCAAGTAGGAATATTGATATCTTCAAGTACACCTCCGGGCCTCTGATGCTCCACTTTCACTTATTTGCAATTCGGACACTTGGCTACAAATTCTACAATGTCCCTCGTTATGCCATTCCACCAATAGATTTCCCGCATGGCGTGATACATCTTGGTGCCACCTGGATGGATAGAATATCTGGATCCGTGAGCCTCATGCAACATCCGGCTCCTCAAATCACCCACATTGGGAACACATAAGTGACCCTGGTACCGAAGTACCCCATCTCCCCCTTTGGAGAAGACTTCTACCTTTTGATTTTGAATAACTTCTTTCAACTTTACCAATGTTGGATCTTCATCTTGCTTAACCTTCACCTCCGTTACCAAGGACGACTCTGATCCATTCTGGACAACTACACCACCATCAGTTGAGCCAACTAACCTAACCCCTAACCGTGCAAGTCGATGCAACTCATTCACTAGTTCCTTCTTGTCTTCACTCACGCGTGACACACTCTCCATAGAGAGTCTACTAAGGGCATCCTCTACCATGTTGGCCTTACCCGGGTGGTAAAGGACATTCATGTCATAGTCCTTAAGTAGCTCCAACCACCTCCATTGCCAAAGATTGAGATCCTTCTGCGTGAACACATATTGTAAGCTCTTGTGGTCCATGAATACGTCTATGTGAACTCCATACAAGTAGTGTTGCCACATCTTCAAAGCAAACACCACCAGCCAACTTAAGATCATGGGTTGGTAATTCTTCTCGTGAATTTTCAGCTGTCTGGAAGCATATGCTATGACTTTCCATGCTGCATCAATACACATCCCAGTGCGACTCTCGAAGAATCACAATATACAACAAAGCCATCGGTAGCCTCCGGTAAAGTCAGCACCAGTGTTAAAGTGAGTCGGGCCTTTCATTCTTGGAAGCTCTTCTCACAAGCCTCTGACCATTGGAACTTTATCTTTTTATGAGTCAACTTGGTCAAAGGTGCCGCAATAGATGAGAAACCCTCAACAAATCTCCGGTAGTACCCCGCTAGGCCCAAGAAACTCCAAATTTCTGAAGGATTCACCGGTCTAGGAAAATTCTTTACCTCTTCGATTTTCTAAGAATCCACCCTTATGCCCTCACTCGACACCACATGGCCCAGAAATGCCACCGAGTCTAGCCAAAATTTGCACTTACTGAACTTTGCATATAGCTGACGATCCTTGAGGGTCTGAAGTACTACCCTCAGGTGAGCGGCATGCTCCTCCTTGCTCCGCGAGTATATAAGGATGTCATCAATGAACATAATTACGAACATGTCCAAATATTCCTTGAACACCCTGTTCATCAGGTTCATAAAAGCTGCAGGGGAATTGGTTAGTCAAAAGACATAACAACAAATTTGTAATGGCCATACCAGGTCCTGAAGGCTGTTTTGGGATATCACTTTCCCAGACTCTTAGCTGGTGATTCCTAGACTTGTTATCTATCTTCGAGAAACACCTGGTACCCTTGAGATGGTCAAATAAGTCATCAATCCTGGGCAAGGGGTACCTGGTCTTGACGGTGGCCTTATTATGTTGCCGATATTCAATACATATTCGAAGGGATCCATCCTTCTTCCAAACAAATAGAATCGGTGCGTCCCATGGAGACTTTCTCGGTCTAATGAAACCTTTATCCAACAAGTCTTTCAACTGCTCCTTTAACTCTTTTAGCTCGACTAGGGCCATCCTGTAAGGAGGAATCGAGATAGGTTGCGTATTCGGCAGTAGATCAATTCCAAAATCAATTTCTCTTTCCGGAGGAACACCTAGTAGATCATCGGGAAACACCTCTGGATACTCTCACACCACTAGAACTGACTAAATGGTCGGGTTCTCGAACGTGGCATCCTTAACCCTAACCAAATGGTAAATACAACCCTTAGCAATCATTTTCCAGGCCTTGAGATAGGAGATAAAGCGGCCTACAGGTATCGCTGAACTACCCCTCCATTTTAAAACTGGTTCACCTATAAACCGAAACTCCACCGCTCGGCTTCTACAGTTAATAGAAGCATAACATGCAAACAACCAATCCATACCTAAAATAATTTCAAAATCAGTCATAGCCAATTTCACTAATTCTGCGGAGGTAACCTTATGAAATATTGTAATGGGGAAACCTCTATATACCCGCCTTGCTACGATTGAATCCCCAATCGAAGTAGACACAGACAACGGTTCTGACAAAGTTTCAAGAATAACTCCAAAGTTACTAGAAATGTAAGGTGTCACAAAAGACAATGTAGCTCTCGGATCTAACAAAGCATAAACATAAATATGAAAGACTCGCAACATATCCGTAACCACGTCGGGAGAAGTCTCCTGCTCCTACCGAGATTCAAGTGCATAAAACCGGTTCTAGCACTAGCCGCCAGCTAGACTAGTCGAAGTACCCTGCTGAGTAGGAAATGCCAATGGAGCTGCTGAACTAGCTGCTGGAGTGCGGGCTCCACCACCCCTTGACCTGGCTGCGAGGCAATTCCTAAGCTTGTGCCTGGGTTTGCCACACCCGAAACAAGCATCTGAGCCCACCAAACACTTCCATGGGTGGTTCTTTCCATAACTAGCACAAGATGGGAATGTGCACTCTGTGCGAATGCTATTCTGACCCCTCAAACCTGAGGCCCTGCTTCTCTAATCATCTCATGGCCTGGATAGTGTACTGGCTGAATATGGTGTTGGTGTAATAGACCTCTGCTAGGACTACTGGTGAGGCCCACCTCCTGGCCTCGGCTGGGAAAACCTGTAGCTATCAGTTCTGGCCCTCTTAGCCTCTCTCTGCCTCATGTGAGCTGCCTCCATCTGCTGGGCATAAAGGACTATCTGTGGGTAGTCCATATCCTGATGAAGCATGGCTGTTCTGCAGTCCTTGCCTAGATACTCCGCTACTCCCTGCACGAATCTACTCACTTGTGCCCTCTAGTCCATCACTAACTCCGGGGCATACTTTGACAGGTGAGTAAACTCAAGTGAATATTCTAACATTGTCATATTTCCCTGTTTGAGGTTAAAAAACTCAGTTGCTTTCAATTCCCTCATCTCTAGAGGGAAGAATCTGTCGAGAAAGGCCATGTGGAACTCATCCCAGCTGATCGGACCTGCTCCCACTGTCGTGCTGTCTTTCCATTGCTTGTACAAAATATAAGCGACCTCCTTTAGCTGATAAGAGTCCAAATCAACACACTCCTCATTTGTCACCCCCATGACCTGAGTGACCTTCAAGATACCTTCAATGAACTCATGTGGATCCTCGTCCACCTTTAAACCTATAAACTCGGGAGGGTTCATCCTTAAAAAGTCTCTAATACAAGCTGTCGTTGCGTTGCCATTCTGTGGGACATGCGCAAAGTCTGCTGGTTGACCTGAGCGGTCAAGGCCTGCGCCAACATCTAAATAGCTGCCCGAAACTAAGCGTGGGCAGCTCGCCCTGGTTCTTGGGGCTCCTGGACAAGTGGGGCTTGCTGACGCGCATGATCATTGCTACCTCCGTGGCCTTCATCATTTTTGTTCCTCCTTTCATTTTTTATTCTTGGAGCCATAATTTTCTACAATAGCGAATAGCACGAATAGAAGGATAGAAGGACTTTTCATCACACGACATGGATCATGAAAGAAGAAAACATTTCTTAAAATGTTTAGTAGCCTCTTCGTCATAAGTGTGGTGCGCTTCACATCCATGAAAAAGACTCTACGTAACGTGGCTTTCAGACTCCCTAGAACACATCTGAACCTATTGCTTTGATACCAAGTTTGTCACGATCCCGAGAGTACACCCGAATTGTAGACACGGGACAAGGAGCCCCAAGGGACCCTAAGTGAACCCATGGCATGAGCATATAATGAAACCATTCGCATAAGGCGTAAGAATTAACATAATAGTCATGAACTAAATAAAACCATGACATGAGATATAAGAAACAACAGTACATGATCTAAGCGTAAATAGCTGACCACTACAAAATGGGTCTGAAAGCCTTTAAACATAATAGACGGGTTTAAAGGAAAAGACCCCAACTAACCTCAACATTCTGAAAACTAAAATATAGACAAAAATAAAATCTGAAAATGAAGCCCCAGAATCATGAGGACTCACCACTGGTATTTGAGAGCAGAATTGAGAGCAAGCTAAGAGAAATGTTGAACCTGCGAACCGAATCTTGTATCATAAAATGATACAACATAGAAATCTGTGGGTTAGTACTTGGAATGTACTTAGTATGCGAGGTATGCAAGACTATACTTAAAACATAAAAGTTATAGGAGTGGGGACATCATGATCATAAAGGCTTAAACCATAAGTAAATCGTAAGGCTCAAGATTTTCCCATAATATTCGTAAACCTGTCTTAGTCATAACATGAGAGAAAAAAATTTCATAGAACATAAATTGAGTCAAAAGAACATAATCATACATGCATTACAACAATGAGGAACAATGGGAGATTTCTATAACCGACATACGCCACATGAGCACACATGAAAGGGTATGAACCATGAAAGGCATGAAATCACTCATGAAGGCCCCATAGGGAAAAAAGGGACAATCATTGAGGAGGTCCCAACATAACCTACGGTGGCAAGTAGTTCTTAGATTCGGGGCATAACCTAGGCCTCAAACCTACTCGGTGTTAAGTACTACTCCCAAAACATGAAACGTGCTCATAGAAAATTCATACATGACATGAATGGCTAGTTAAATTGTGATAATCATAACATGCTTTAGAATTCGTAATACTAGCCATGGAATTGGGCCCATAGATTGGGAAAAATTATAGTTCATAAATCATAAGCGACATGTGGACATTTCCCATAATTTTCATCATACTCGAAATGCTTAAATTTATAGGAAACATGATCATAATAACATGAGTAACTGAAAACATGCTTAAAATTCAAAAGTTCATGTCATGCTTGAGAAATCACCATAACCATGAATTTCACTAAAAACCCCATGATTTGGGCACATGTGCTTTTTGTGCTTTTAGGACAAATCATCAATTATTGACTTAAATAAGTGAAAACAACCCAATAATTCGAAACCAATGATTTTGCCACATACTACAACAAACTCATATCAATTTTTTAGGGAACATGCATGTGGGTTATGACCCATCAAGAATTTGTAACTTAAATATAGAAATAGGAAGAAATTGTCGTGGGTAGGGTCTAAACCACCCATTCAAAAACCCCACAAACCTCGAACTTCGCTTCTAACTCCCTTGAAGGGCCCTAGATGGAAACTTGATGAACTTAAAGAAGAACACTTGAATCCCTTTCCTCTTACCTCTCTACTCTTACATGCATCAAATAAGGTTTATCATCAATACTTCCCTTAAAAGATCCCCTGTCTAAACCTCAAAACAACATAGCTTAGGTCTTATGGAGCGTAGGAAATTACGAGAAGGCCCTTACTAATTGAAGGAAATAATTGTCGGGAGACCCTAACAGGCGACCGATGACTCGTTACCAAGGCAATGAGTCATTGGGTCATTTCATCAAGTCTAATCGGAATTTTTCACCTGCTCCTAATCTGGGAGGACATGATGACTTCGTTACTAAGGAAATGAGTCGTTGGGTCGTTTCATCAAGTCTACTGGAATTTTTCACCTGCACTCCTAACGGAGGACATGACGACTCGTCCCCCCGAGGTAATGACTCATTACCAGCCACAAGCACACTCGCCTCATCCTTAATTAAATTCCCCAGGCTTGCTCTCGATCTCCACCTCACGCAGTCATTGGGACAGACTACGACTCGTGGTGCTATCCATTAGGTACCCTGCCAGACCTCTAATTAAATCCTCAATCTTACCCCATAGGAATATGATGACTCATGGTGAGCTGACCACGAGTCTTTCCCACTCCCGTGGGGACCTCAACTCATTAGATTAGTTCAAACTTCCACTGAAGACACCCACACCGGCCCCTCATTGAGTCGCTCTGGAATCACTGGTCCACACGCAAATATTTTCCAGATTTCCTTCCGTTTGACTCTGAATGATCCTTGGTTCCTCTGGACATAACACACTGAGCACATTTAACAGAATGGTGGAGCAACCATGGAAAGGAGTAGGAAAACCTCTAGTAGAGGTAACAGACAGTAAACCATGACTCACGAAGAGGTGCAATTGTTCGTGGCTCATGGAAGGCCAGGTGCAATGTCATTTAGGGGGAAACAATTCAGGACACAACGGACCATCATCTGATGCAATGACTCATCTTGTCAAGTCGTGGATTTAATTTGAGAAAGTGAAGTTTGGGCAAGTGGATGCAACAGATGGATACTAGAGTCATGGTATCCAAGAACAACCTGTTAGGGCTGGGCGTTGTAACTGCCGCCGCAGAATTTTTTAGAAATTCATGAAGGGTATATTCATCATTCCTAAGTCCTAGGGGTCCTAACCACGCTGCTTAAGGCTCAAAATGTAGTGTTTTATGATGGGAAAGTCTATCCTTGGGAAGTTCATTTATAACTATGCATGCATGTTGAAGTAGTTTAGAGGTAATCAAGTGAGACTTCTTCATGTTTTCCTTCACCCTTCATTAGGGCTTCAAGAAGTGATAAACAAGATCTTTCCCCATGTATATAGGATTATGAATAGGTGAATTCGTTCCCACCCATGCCCAATCTCTCTCTAAATCATGAAAATTCCTACACTGATTCTATGGGGGTTTTGTTCCAATACATGAGATTTCTAATTTCTCACATGGGTATGATTTAAATGACTTTTAATTATTGAATTATGAGTCATGGGAAAGTTTTACGTCTTTTTCCATTACAATCATGTTTCAAGCTTTATAACTTAAATTGCCCATTTATGAGAAATTCATGAAAGTTAAGATTTATGATGAAGTATTAATGATGAAAATATGGTTTCAAGTTACCCATGTTTATAATCATGTTTTCAAGTGAATTGAGTATTTTTAAATGTGTTAAAGTATTGGGAAATGCCCACATGTTCAAGTATGATTTATGATTTATGATATGGATTTCATGATTGATTTATTTTGACGCTTGGCCGATTCATGGGCCCACATATTTTCAAGTGAATTGAGTATTTTTAAATGTGTTGTGCTTATTGGCAATGCCCACATGTTCAAGTATGATTTATGATTTATGGTATGGATTTCATGATTGATTTATTTATGACGTTGGCCGATTCATGCCCTTGATTCATGGCTACATGTATATAAATGGGGATCACTGATGTTAATGTTTATTTGACCATGAATCTCTTATGAATGATGTTTAGATTCACATATGAGCCTACGTGCTTCTTGGGAGCAGCAGCCTAGCACCGAGTAGCTCGCGTTCAAAGGACTATGCTAGTGTCTCATAACTATGTGCCACCATAGGTTCATGTTGATACATTACAGAGTTAATGGATACCTTCTTTCATGATATCACATAATGCACTCCCTTTTCATCAGTGTTTCAGTGACTGTGCCCGCCCTGAGATGATAGTTGAGTGCATCCATGCAAGACCTACCATGATAGTGTCGCTATGATGAGTCCTCTCATTTTTCCATATGTTTTTATGCATTGTTACATTTATGATATTTTAGCTCAAGTTATGATATGTGAAGTTTCTCTTATGACTATAATAATTAATGGATTTCAAATGTTTTTTTTGAAAACCTTGAGCTTTATGTTACATATGATATTTATGTTATGAGCATGTTGTCCCACCTATGATCTCTTAAGAGCTTTTATGTATTTTGAATGTCCGCTTTACTTACATTGCATACTCGATACATTCCATATACTGATCGCATACTCTTATGTTGTATCATTTTCATGATACGTACTCCCATCTTCAAAACCTAGTACCATCATTAGCTCGTTTCTGATGTAGCATCCAGCTCTTTCATTAGTGATTCCTCATACTTTGAGGAATAGTGGATATCAGTTATCTCTTTACGTTCAATTTATATACTTGTCGGGTTAGCTGGGGGTGCTGCTCAATCAACCCATCCAGGTTGGGAGGCTTTTGTGACTATGTGTAGTATTTTCACTGCTATAAGTGAAGTATGTTTAGCATCCCATGTTATTCTATGATTATGCTTCCGCCATGTCGTTATGCTTAGTATTCGCTTTATTTATATTGAAAGTTAGATGTATGATCACGCCATGGGTCAACTTGAGACTCTCAGTGGCTCCTTGTCCCGTGTTGCGATTCTGCCCACGCTCAGGTCATGCAGCACCTGGTATCGTATAAATAGCTTGAAGTGTCCTAGGTTTTCTGAAAGCCACATTGCAGACTCTCTTTTTCATGGGTGTGAAATGCACCACACTTATGACAAAAAGGCTATGAGACATTTAGGAAATGGTCCCTTCTTCCATGATGTGCGTCATGCGATGAAATGCCCTATCCTTCTAACTCATGCTATTCGTGATTGCGTAATCATGGCTCCCCATAGAGTAAATGGTAGGAGGAATGTAAATGGAAATGTCCATGAAGACGGCAACAGAGACGGGCACCAAAAGCTCTATCAATCCAAGAGCACCATGCACTAGAGCCGATTGCCCATGTTGAGTTTTAGGCAACTATTCAGATGCTCGCTTATGCCTTGACTCAAGCCAAAGTCAACCAATAGGCAGTGGCACATATTCCACAAACATAAATGCAGGCAGCTTGAGTTAGAGATTTCTTGAGAATGAATCCGCCGTAGTTCCTTTGGTCAAAAGTGGATGAGGACCCGCATGAGTTCATTGATGATTGTGAAGATCACCTGTGTCATGGGAGTGAATGGAATTGGGTGTGCCGAAGGGCCTCATATCAGTCGAAAGGGGTCAAGCACACATCTGATTTCTTGACAAATGAAAGGATAGTAAGGCCACTGCAGCAGCCCTTTCACTGGGAGGAGTTTCATATTGCGCTCCTAGATACCGATTTTTCCTCATGAGATGAGGGAGCTGAAGGCACCGAGTTCGTAAATCTTATGTATGGGAAAATAATTAAAGGAGTATTCTTTGAGTTCACTGCTTATCGCAAAAGTACTCCCAGAGTTAGTGGTTGATCGTGAGAGCACGAGTGAGCAGTTTTTTGCATGGGTGAGATTATTTGGAAAGGGATTGTAGCACCACTATGCTCCACTGTAGATATGGATTTCCTCAAATAGTTCGGTACGCCCAGCAGATAGAGGCGCTACATGTGAGGGAGAGAGAGGCCAAAAGGCACGGATAAACAACATGGCTTACCCAGCAAAGATTTGGCGGGTGGTCACCGCCCCTCGCATTTAGTAGAGGTCACTAACTCCAATACAATCATCAGCCGTTGTTCCATTCAGACCTGGCAGGATAAGAGGAGTAGTCTTTGTGTTGAGGGATCAGAGGGCATGCGTAGAGCGACCTTTCCAGCGTACGAAAAGTGTGGAAAGAGTCAAGCGAGGAGTGCTTGCTCGGCTCAAATATATGTTATGGATGGTGATCCCGCCACATGCACCGAGCTTGTCCATTTTCTAAATGTGATGATGATAAAGGCCATGCACAAACTAATAAAGTCAAGAGTGTACTTCCAAAGATGCATAGCTCCGTAGGGGGCATCCACTAGTGGGGGTGGCAAGACCAAAATAGATTCTTATGCCCTCACCTCGCATAAAGAGCAGGAGACTACTGATGCGTTTATAGTATGTTACGTGTTTCACCTTGATGCTTATTCTTTTAGATCCGTGGGCTACTTTGTTTTTTGTGACACCTTATATTTCTAGTAGCTTGGAGTCATTCCGGAAATTGGTCAACCATTCTCGCCCTCTACTTCGTTGGAGATTCACAATTGTAGCTAGGCTGTGTATAGAAGTTGCCCAATCACAAAGATTGCATAAAGTCACCTCCACGTACCTAGTAGAGTTAGCAATGACCGACTTTGATATTATTCGACATGGATTGGTTGTATGTGCATGTTATGCTTTATTAATTGTAGAACTCAAAAGGAGTTCCGTCGTGTGAGCCAGCTTTAGAGTGGAAGGGTAGTACAACCGTGCATGTAGGTTGCTTTATTTCCTATCTTAAGGCCAAGAAAAGGATTTCCAAAGGTTGTGTACCATCTAGTTAGGGTTAAGGATGTTGACTCCGAGACTTACTATCCAACCGCCTCAGTGGTATGTGAGTATCCTAAAGTGTTCCTTGATGATTTACCGGGCATTCCTCCCGAGAGGGAAATCGATTTTGGTATTGCCTTCTTCTCGACATACAACCTATATCTATTCCTCCTCACAAAATTTCTCCCAGCCAAGCTAAAAGAGTGAAAGAGCGCTTAAAGGATCTTTTTGGATAAGGGTTTCATCGTAACAAGAAAGTCCCCATGGGTGCACCCGTTCTCATTGTCCGAATGAAGGATGGTTCTCTTTGTATATGTGTATGATTATCGACAATTGAACAAGGTCACCGAAAGAATAGGTACCCTTTACCTAGGATTGATGATTGATTTGACCATCTCCAGGGTGAAGTGTTTTTTGAAGATAGATCCTTATCCGGAAAAATTATTAGCTCAGAGTTCGAGAGATTGACATCCCGAAAAATGCCTTCTGTGGACACAAAAACATGGTCATTATGAGTTTTTAGTTATTTCTTTTGGACTAACAAATGCTCCTATAGCTTTTATGGCCTTGATGAACAGGGTGTTCAAGCCATACCTGGATATGTTCATGATTGTGCTTATTAATGACATCCTCGATATACTCGAGCGAGGAGGAGCATGTCAGCCATTTGAGGGTGGTACACGTACTCTCCAGATCGCCACTATTTGCTAAATTCAGCAGTTGGGTGAGTTATGGTTGAACTTAGTGGCATTTTTGGGCCATGAGGTATCAAGTGAGGCATACAAATGGACTCTCAGAAAATAGAAGTGGTACAAAAATTGTCCTAGACCGGTGAATCCTTCATATCCGGCTTTTAGGGCTTAACAGGATACTATTATCGATTTGTTGAACGTTTCTTTATCTATTGCACCCTTGACCAAATTAACCTAAAAAGAAGGTGAAATTCAAATGGTCGGAGGCTTGTGAGAAGAGCTTCCAAGAGGTTAAGACTGACTCACCCTCGAAGACAAGTCTTAACCCTACCCGAGGGTACCGATGTATTCTTGCATGTTGTGACGTTCAAGGATCAACTGAGTTTGTATTGATGTGCAAACATTTAAAGGTTATAGCATATGCCTCCGTGACAAACTTTGAAAGTCCATGAGAAGAATTATCCGACCCATGATCTTGAATTGGCCTTGGTATTCGCCTTGAAGTTATGGAGACACTATTTGTACCGGGGTCCACTGGGGATATGTTTACTGGGATCATAAAAGTCTATATAGTGTGTTTACCCGTATGATCTCAATCTTCGACAAAGGGGAGGTGGTTGGAGCTGCATAAGGATGACACGAAAGTGTTCTTTATCATTAGGGAAGGCTATCAAGGGTAGCGTATTACATTTAGTAGAATTTTGATGGAAAGTGTGTCCTATGTAGATGAAGGAATGAAGGAGTCGGTGAAAGACGTGCATCACTTGCAAGGTTGGGAGTTCCTGCTGGTTTACTCGACCGACGGCGGTGTTGTTGTTCATAACGGATCCGACCATCCTTGGTAACTTATGTAAAATCTATACAAGACGAGTATCCAATCTTAGCAATGATAAAGGGAAGTTGTCAAAAATCGATGGTAGAGGTCTTCTCCAAAGGAGGAGATGGTGCGCTTTGGATACCAGTGGTCGCTTATGTGTTTCGTATGTTGGTGATTTGAGGAACGGGAAGTTGTACGAGGCTCATCGATCCAAGTATTATATCCATCCAGGTGCTACCAAGATGTACCATTAATACGTAAAGTCTATTGGTGGAATGGCATGTAGAATGACATCGCATAATTTGTTGCCGAGTGCCCAAAATTGTTAGCAAGTAAAGGTTGAGGATCGTAGACCGGAGGTGTGCTTGTGATATTAGTATTCCCACTTGAAAGTGGGAAGAAATCAATATGGACCTCATCATTGTATCTCGCACTCACCTAATAATATGACTCCATTTGGGTTGTGGTAGACTCAAGACCAAAGCAAAGACATTTTCAATCGGTCAAAACCACGATTCGATGGAGGATTATGCCAAACTATACATCTGTGAGCTAGTTTGATTGGATGGAGTACCCTTGTCCATTATATGAGACAGAGGTACCCACCTACCTCTCTTAGTTTTGGAGGTCATTTCAAAAGGGCCTCTGGGTACTCGTGTTAAGCTCTCAAGACAAAAATTTCACCCACAAAATGGATAAAGTCAAGAGGAGCAGATAATTCGACTTCAAGGACATGTTGAGAGAATGTGTGATTGACTTCAAAGTTAGTTGGGATAATCATTTGCCTCTTATTGAGTTTGGCATACACAATGTATACCGTTCTAGTAATCGATGGCCTGCTTTCAAGCCTCTCGATGGGCGGAGATGTAGATCACCTATTGTTGGTTTGAAGTTGTGAATTTGCATACAGGCCAATTGTTCATGAGGCTATGGAGAAGGTTCAGCTCATATAGATGTTGAAAATGTACCTAAGTTGCCAAACACCTATGCCGATGAGAAGGAGAGAACTCGAGTTCGAGGTGGTTGATTGGGTATTTCAAGGTGTCTCCCATGAAGGAGTGATGCGGTTTAAAAAGAAAGGAAATCTAAGCTCATATGTTGGCCCCGCCCGCATCTAAAGCGGTTGGCAAGGTGGCATATGAAATTGAGTTTCCTCCTACTAGATTATGTGCATCCCGTATTCCATGTATCATTATTAACGAAGTGTTTGGGTGATCCAAATTTCTAGTTGTCCTTGGTGGACAAAGAAGGTCGGTGTGGGGAAAGACAGCCTTAGTTATAAAGAGGTTCCAATAGAAATACTGGACATCGTGCTTGAGGTTAAGGAACAAGGAAGTAGCTTCTAATCAAATGTTTTATGGAGGAATCAACATGTCAAGGAGCTACGGGAATGGCAGACATGATAGCTAAATACCCACATTTATTCTCTAAAGGCTCAGTTCCAAACTTCTTGAGGTATAAGTTTTTGCCCTAAAACTCTATTTAGTTTTCTAGTTCGCCTATGTGCCCCAGCTTCTTTCATGTTGTGGGATGTGCATATCAGTCATGAATACAGCCTAGCCTAGGTGGCTTGAATCGAGAGATAGTCATTCGCGGCTGGCTTAAATGATTTTTGCTAAGGATGATTGCATTTCTTGTTTTTTGTATGTTTTCTCACATTCAAGGATGAATAATCCCAAGGAGGAGATATTGTAATACCCCGGAATTGCCTAAGACTAGACTCAAGATTTAATGGAAGTTGGCGGAAATCTAGGATATTTCCATAGCACGGGTCATGTAACGGATCGTTGGTCCAACCAACGATCCGTGGGAAGTGTCCATGCTGAGGTTTTGCCGAGTTGCAGTTGGAAGTAACGGCCGTGAATCTAACCTGTGTTTGTGACTCTGTGGTCGAGTGAGGCCGGCCCTAGTCTAGAGGAAGTAACGGGTCATAGGATGACCTATTGTGAGCAGAACGATCGTGGCAGGCAAACCGTGGAAGGAGTAGAAACCTCCGCTGAGGCAATGTAAGGAAACCCTCTAACCCGTTGGAAGGAGGCAACTAATCATGGTGTAACTCGTGAGAAGGCTAGGCGCAGGTCATCGTGGGAAACAACGGGAGGACACAACGGATCGTTGTTTGATGCAACGACTCATCCTGTCAAGTCGTGGGATGTAATCTGAAGAAAGTGAAGTTTGGGCAATGGATGCAATGGATGGATACCATGAGTCATGGTATCCAAGCAAACGACCCGTTAGGTCGCCGTTGTCACCGCTAGTGCGTAATTTTAAGGAAATTTATTAAGGGTATTTTTGTCATTCCTAAGTCCTAGGGTCCTAAACTACGCTGTTTATAATTTATGATATGGATTTCATGATTGATTTATGACGTTGCCGATAATGAATGGATTACGAATGTCTTTGAAAACCTTATGCCTTAAGTAAGCTACATTATGATATTTATGTCATGAGCATGTTGTCCCAATTTTATGATCTCTTATAAGCTTTTATGTGTTTTAAATGTCCTTTTAACTTACCTTGCATACTTGGCATATTCCACGTACCGACTGCATACTCTATGTTGTATCGTTTCATGATACAGCTCCCAAATTTTCCTGCACTCCGCACGGTCATTAGCTTGTTCTCAAAGGTAGCATCCAGCTCATATTGGTTAGTCCTCATTCTTCGAGGACCAAAGGGATATCACTCTCACGTTCGCTAGACTTGTCGTGTTATTTGGGGGTGCTGTCCCATCAACCCATCTTATATGTTTGAGGCTTCGCACTATGTGTAGTATTCAAATATCATGTATGAAGTGCGTTTAATTTCCCATGTTATGCTATGATTATGCTTCCGCCATGTAGTTATGCCGAGTATTCCACTTAATTGATACTGAGTTAGATGTATGCTCACACCATGGGTCGACTTGGAGTCTCTCAGGGCCTCTTGTCTTGTGTTACGATCCTGCCCACGTCTGGCCGTGGACACTAAGAAACTCTTTCCACTTCTTCTTGAGTTCCCTTTAACTCGCCGGTGGCATTCTATATGGCGTAAAGGAAATAGGTCACATCCCCGATTAATTAAATCTATGCAAAAAATCAATATCGTGGTTTGGCGGCATGCCATGAAAATCCATGGCAAACACCTCTAGAAACTCACGAACTACTCCGGACAAACTCTATGGAGGAACCTCTAAACCGCATCCCGAATGTGGGCTAGGTAAGCCGGACACCCTTGCCCTAGTACCCCAAGAACAAGATAGGAGATGAGCTTCGAGGAGCAGGGCCACAATTCCCTTTCCACTCTAGTCTAGAAAATGCTGGCATCACTACAGTGACTATCTTAGCATGGTTATCCAGGATGGCATGGTAAGGAGACAACTAGCTCATTCCCGTGATAACATCAAATTCTACCTTGTCTAAGATCACTGTGTCTTTTGCATTTCACACAAACTCCGTCCAAAGAAAGAGAACAAGACACCCTATCCACAACATCCCCAACAGGAGTAGAAACATGAACAAAGACAAGAACATCACAAACAAGATCCAATCACACAAGAAAATAGGCAGACATTGGAAAAGTAGAACTAGGATAAAATAAAGTCATATCCATTTCCGTCATACAATGCAGTAATGTGATAACCGTGTCCGAAGCCTCTATTTTAGGCTGACCGGGGAATGCATAGAAGTGGAGCCTGACCACCTGCTTGAGACCCGCTCTTGCTGGGCTATACCCCTTGCTAGACTCGAGCGCCTATCCCTCTCTCGTCTCGTGCATCCTCTTACTAGGCTAGTTATCAAGGCCTACCTACAAAATAACCGCCCTTCCCAAGCCGAGGCGCTACTTGCTAAATGCACTACCTCCCCTTCTTGTCGTGGCTGGAGCTGGGGATGAGTGTGAAGAATCTACCCAGCCTATCCAAACATGTGACACCATCTACGAATGTGGCCATGCTCACTACACTCATAACACACCTTGTCAAGTAATCGCTTAGCGAGTTGGGACAGAGGAGATAGGGTGAGCCCCAAAATTTGAATGTACCTATTTGGGTGCTCCCAACTGTACCTGAAGGCCGAGGGACATCCCCAAAATAGTGAACAATATGGGTGCTCCTAACTGTACTTGGCGGTCGTTGCATTATCCTCGGTTGACCACGATACCTACATAGCCGATTGAACAAGGCATCTCGAGTACCCTAGGAATCGAAGCCCTACCAAAAGATCCAATTGAAGTTACCTACCTTTGGAGCTGTTTTCTCAAAATGCCTTGCGTAACCATCCTGCTTGAACCTGTCCACATTCTTCATGAACTCCACCACTTTCTACAATGTCCAACCCGCCGAAACCATATGGAGTTGATTATTGAAGTCCTATGTTCAGGCCCTTAAACAACCGCCTTATCCTCTCCTCCTTGCGGGCACAATGGTAGGGCATACCTAGAGAGGAAATCAGCCCTAGGTTACAATAGAGGAGGTTCACTGCTCATGTTGGATAACTCATCTCACCTCCGATCACGCAGATACGCTAATATTTCACTAGGAAAATGGAGTATAACCGAAGTCCATGTCAGTGGTGGTGACTCCATCGGTCTGCACTCCCCTGACAAAAACTCTCCACCAAAGCTTGGAATCTCCTATCAATCGAATGGTGACAAATTCCCCACCCATACTTCTCCATTGCCCCCATCTTATGGAGTCACTTCTGCGCCACGATGAACTCATAGACGTCCTTAGCCTTAGTGCCATAGAAAGTGGGAGGCTTCATCTTTGTGAACCTCCAGATAAATTCATGTTCATCCCTAGTCATCACCGATTCAGCCATCTGTCTTGGAAACATAAGCACCACTTTAAAGGTTATCACGTAAAGAGCTACAACTGCCGCATGTTGCACTTCGAGTGTCAAGGCCTAATGGAAAGTTGCCGAAGCATTCGTTACCCCCAAGGCCACTCAGAAGATTTAGCACCTAACCGAGAACCTTAGAGAAAGACGGAGTCGCTGTCACCTCTCCCTACATCGGGACCCTCAACTTCCACTACTACTCCATCCGGAATTGCCGTGAGGCATTGGGGATTTATATCTCCCGCATGGGACCAAGCATGGGCCCTATCTCTATCAGTAGCAGCCTCTCCCACATGACCTCGGCCTCATGCTCAGCCAATGCACTGCGCTTCTACTACCACTAGTTCTCGTGTGCTTCCTCTCTAATTTGCATGTCCTCACCATCTGAGAGAAAGAAAGAAAGAAGCTATTAATACCAATATGGATCACTAGATAGCAATTGGAATTAGGTAATTGCACGAATGAGAGAGAAGAAGGGAGTTTTGCTAAATTTCTTAGCCTATTAAAGATAAGTAATGGATGTCAGCCGCACGATCCGCGAGACTCACTAGAGTCTCCTCATACGAAGAGATCAACGAACCTAGGGCTCTGACACCATCTTTCTTACGACCGGCGGGCCGTGATTGCCACCCACATTATTCTCCCCGGTGCTAACCAACGTGTCACAAACTTGCTCATCCCATTACAACATTCATTCTTAAATTAGCACCTACAAAATAAAATAATGGAAGACTTATAAAACCGAAAGAATTTTAACAACCTCCTTACATACAACCCAAGAACTGAAATTCATCATGTAGAGGACATCTATCTAAGTATAGTCTAGAGGAATAATAGAAAATATATAACCCATGTTCGAACAAAAGACATTTCTTCCGGAGGAGTTGCGCCGCCAAAGAAATCATATCACCCGATGTCCAACAACTTCTACTACAAATGGGTTGAGATGAGCTCTCGGGATCGCAACAAGACTTAAAAGAAGTTCAGAAGTAGCATTAGTACGACATCATGTACTAGTACGCATCATCAGCCGACCTTAGAAAATAATGAATACGCAAGTAAAACAACAACATACATTCATGAACAAAATTAATCATTGCATAACCTTATTTATAAAATCATTTAGAGTAAGGTTAAAAACAAAGGGACTCTGCCACCGGATAGGGCCCCGCTGCAACGAGGATGTGGCTGTAGCAGCGGTATCGCAAATGGGTAAGAGGTCCGCTAAAATGGTACTGCAAGTAGTAGCTCGGCCAAGCTATAAACCTCAAGTTCCCCAATTAGCGCTCCTAGTCGGGCTTCATAAACTTCTTACCAACTACATACATCACAAAGCTCAACAATCATTTATCATTCTTTCACAAGGATTATAAACACAGGAATTTTCAACAATCAATCTATTAATTTATCATAGGGAATATATACACCTCAATCCCCACTAACAATTCATCTTTACCGAAGTCACATTGTTAATGTGTCGTGCACACGCCTCCACACCACCACACATTCACCACACTCATTGCTATACACATATGCCAGATGTCTATTTCTGCCCTTTCGCCATGACCTTCAAGGAACTCTAGAAATCCATGTACTATATCGACATGGTATCCTTGTTCGAATTATTCCCTCATACACGATCCTCTCAATCATAATCGCTTCGTTCCTGGATTCTCCTCCCCGCACTAGCCACTCATCTCAGGATAAACGTGTTATCCACTTTCATCCTCATATTATATATAATACCACTCAGTGATTTAAAATGACTTTTTAAGCATTAATTACTCACGCCTGCTTATATTTACCAATGTTTAACCACTTACATGGAAATGGAAGAACCCATAAACATCTCAAGTATTCAATTTCACAACAACATTTAACAACAATCATCTTCATGTTTATTTTACAATCAAATTTAACATGTCATGGCATCAAAAAAATTGTGTTTGAAGACCAAAGAAGCATGTTATCACTTCACACATATACACATGATTGTGTAATATCTTAACTACTTATAAATTATAACTCTACCTCGACAGTGTGGCAGAAATCAGCTACCCCTCGAAGCCTGCCTTTCTTAAAGCCTTGGAATGCTCGAAATATACTATAATAATCCCAAGAATACTTTATTATTTACTCTTCAAATAAGGGTCTTGGGAAGTTAACCCAACCCCAAACTCACCTATTATAACAAATTTCTCCGTTGTTATCTTCCAATTAATTCATCATATTCTATTCTCACATTGAATATTCCAACCTAATTAAAGGGGTTTCCATTCATTAAACCCTTCCTAATTAGTTTATAGTGCTAACTATCTTAATCTTATCAATTTCAGGGTCTCAAACTACCCTAAGATTGAATATATGTCTTCTCAATCTCCTAGGAAGTGTTCATTCCCCACTTTTAAGCCTAGGAATTATTTCCTCGTTGTTCCTCTAACTCTAACCCTAAGCCACAACCCTAGGGTTCTTGGACAAGATTCCATTATTATAGGCCGTCCTTGGAGATTCTTAGGGTGTTAGGAAATCAAATGGAAAGAAAAGCTAGGAATCTTACCTTTGAGAGGAAAACTGTTTGCTTCTAAAAATTGCTCTTCCGATCTAAAAAATTCATGCCTTGAGTAATGGGTTGAAAAACCCCAAAATTCTACCATATACCCTCATTCCCGCCCTCTCCCATCGTCCACTGCAATGGTGGACCCGCTATGGCGGCCAGAGCCACGCCATGATGGACCCGATGGTTATCTTTTCTACCCCGCTATAGCGGACATTTGACCATCATGTAACGGCTCCTACGTAACAGAATCCCACCGCTATAGCGGTCGCCTACACCGCAGCCCACCTTCGGCATACATTCACCATTTCTAATCCCGTGTACAATTGTCGCTCACCCAACACTTTCCGTCACGTGTATTTAGGCAGCATAGGGTATTCTACACTTACTTCCCCCATAATAATCTTAATTTGCTCATTACATCAAACCCTTTAATTTTTACCTAACAAAACCTTCCAAATGATTTAGGAACTAGACGCCTATGACCGCCCTTGTTCGCACCGAGAGCGCGTCCGGGCAAGTGTACAGGTCGCAATATAGTGGTTTTTTTAAGAACCTAATGTCAACCCATTGTGGACTGACCCATTCCGCTAACTATCCATTTCTAGTGTGATTTTCTATACCTAAAGTGTTGGTTATAGACATTTTCGATGGAGAATAATTAAGTCTAGGTTTGGTCAACACAGATTCTCACCCTCTTAGGAGCAACATAGAGTTAAAACCGATAATCATGCGATACTACGATTTGCAATGGTTTAAGTACGGAACTATCAATTGTTATTTCACATAATTAAATTATGTTTATGGTCTTTCGAGCCTGTAAACACAGCAATCTAGCCTCACTACCGCATCATTGTGAGCGAGGATGCTAATTTCTAGTCATGAGCAATCAATTATGCTGTGGCTAATTGGGAAACACAGGGGACTTTCGTGCGTCTAACCATTTAACTCAACTTAGCCTCGCAACTACTTTTTCGAGTGGTGATGCACATCCCAAGTTGGTCTTTCATAACCCCCGCTTTGTCAACCAAGCAAGGTAAGGTGGTATTTCATCCCCGAACACAAAATTATATCGCTAGATACAAACATGCTCCTAAATTCTCATGTCCTCGACCTAGTTAATGCTTTCTCAAGCTATTACCCAAGTTAACATATATGCTTTCATGGTGATCAATCATAAAAACAACCAACAATCCGTAATGCAAGACGATAACAACAATCAATAACTTAATTCCAAAACAATATCATAAAATCACAATCATAATTCATGGCTTCAACCCTAGAGGAAGGGTTCTAAACATTCATGTTAGTAAACTACAACCAATCTCTACTACACTACTATTAAACTACATACTTACAAGAATTTGGTAGATGAGAGGGAATTTGCCAAACCCTAGATGAGTTCTCCCACTTCTCCCTTCATTCCTAGGTAGTTTTCCAAAATAAAATCGCACTAAATGGAATTAGATAAGGGTCCTATTTATAGTGACTGGAGAAAACGTGGCGTAGTTTAGCCTGTCAGGATGGCTCCGTGTCACGGAGTGTATCAGTGGAGCATTGCCTCCATGACACGGAGGTAACGCGAGTTTCCTGAAATCACCCGAAAATAGACCTCGCAGCACCTTGCCACAAGAAGGCGTGTCACGCCGTTTGGGTACAAGGTTGGCACCTCTATGCCGAGCACTGCCACCGTGGGCACGCTGCCATCAAAGTGTGGGTCACAGTGCGTCACTTTTACCGCCAAGTGTTAAGCTGCAGGTGAGCTGTTTGCGTCTCCTCTTTGCCGACGATCGCGTTTTAATTCCGATTCCAAGCTCTACTATCAACTCATGGATTAGTCCTCAAATCATGGAAACCTACAAAACAAGGACTAATCATGTTGGTTAGCAATACATGTCTCTTTTCACATTTATATAAAATTACATGAAAATGTATAAAATAACTTAGATAAACAAGACTAATTTAAGTAATCGTGAGCGTAGCTCGGCATGCTATTTTGCCCGCGATCACTTAGGAAGCAATGAAAATACACCAAAAAAATATACCGGGAATTCTCGCATCGAGTCCTAATGAGTCGTGCAATGAGTCTTTCCATCACTCCACAACTATGGTTTGTACTGTGGTCACTTAAGCAATTTGAACACTTGTAGAACCTCCTACCACAACCACTCAAGATGAATCATCCTTTAATACCACGAGTTGTGCTTTGACTCATAGTGTTTGGGTTTGTTTTGGGTTATGGATTGCTTAGGTGACCACAACTCGTGCTCATGAGTCTTCCTTTCTCACCATGACTCGTGGCTTGGACTTGTGGTAACTAGGAGAAAAATTATAAAGTTGCGGACTTTTCAAGATTATCGCACAAGCTTCCCTACTATCTTTACGGCCTCACACTACTACCGTGGTGCACATGGGAAAAGTCCTCGTTTTTCTTCCTTGTTTTTTCTTCATGTCTAGGATCTGATCTTTAGGACTTTTGGGGTGTTACATTATATCTCTCATGGAATTATTCGCCCTCGAATGAGATTGAAACTAGACCGACAAGGAATAAGCTAATAGCCTAACCCAAATATTGATTTCGAGGTCCGAGTTACCGACATGATAATCGATTGACCAAATATGTCTCAACCGATTCAAGTGGAACAAGTATGCATACGAAGGATTTTAAGAAATAACCAATGTAATATGAAACTAATAAGAATAATGTGAGAGGAGACTGTTACCTTAAGATGACTTTGAACTAGGAGGGAACAAATAAGGGTACTTCCTTGGCCATCATATCCGCTTTTTAGCTTCCAAGTAGATCCCTTGTTCAACTGATTCCTCCACAAAACATTCACGTAGGCAACTTTCTTTATTTCTCAACTTACGAACTTGATGGTCAAGAACCTCAATCGAAACTCCTTCAAGCAGAGAGACTATCCTTCGCCACCACACAATCAAAGGTACAACTAGAGCCAGATCATCGACAGTAATCTCTTCAATAAGGACACATGAAAGACTAGATGCAGTGATGCAAACTTTGCAGGCAATTCCAAATCATAGGGCCAATTTCCTAAGTACCCTGTAATCCTCAGAAGGACCAACATATCTGGGGACAGATTTTCCCTTTCATACCAAATCATCACCTCTTTCATGGGTGAAACTTCTTTTTTTTTTTTTTTTTTAGAGATCTGGGGTCATAACTGCAAACACAAGCTCTCTCTCGTCTCACATTTTATAGGGATTTCTAATGACTTCCGAGCGGTTTTCAAGCTCTTCGATTACGAAACCTTCTCCATAGCCCCATGAATAAAATATAGCCCTATCAAGGTAGACTCACCTACCTCAAACATTCTAATAAGTGATTCATGTCCGCTTGTAAAGTTCCTCAAAAGGGGCCATCTGAATAATAGAATGAAAATGTTGTTGTAGGCAAATTCTAAGTGAGAGTTAAGTGATCATCCCAACTTCATTGAAGTCGATCACACAAGCCTTCAATGTGTAACCCATGGTTTGAATGGTATACTCTGTATGACTGGCTATTTTTTGGGTGGAAAGCTATCCTCCAGATTCATCTGGGTACTGAGACCCTTCTGGAAGACTTCAGAACTAGGGAGGTGAACTGGGTACCTCATCTGAAATAATGGACAAAGGGACCTATGCGACCTTAGTAACTCCCCGAATGTAAAGATTAGCATATTCCTCTCATGAATATGTAGTCTTGACTCCGGCAAGAAATAAGTTGACTTAGCTATCCGGTCCACTACCACCCACATAGAATCATGTTGCCGACGCGCATAAGGTAACCCTATAATGAAGTCCATGTTTATCACTTCCCACTTCAAAGTAGAAATAGTAATATCATGGGTCACACCTCCTGGCCTCTCATGCTCGCCTTAGCTCGGGCCGATAATTTGGGCACTTAGCCAAAAATTCTGCAACATCTCTCTTCGTACCATTCCACCACCAAACTTTCTGTAAGTCGTGGTACAATCTTTGGTGGCACCTAGTTGAATAGAATATTGAGGGTTGTGAGCCTCTACAAAATTTGCTATCTCAGGTCACCCATAGCCTAAACACACAACCAACTCTGATATCAAGCACACCATCTACCCTTGGGAGAATACCCCACATTCTGACTTGAATAGCTTCCTTCAACATTAGCAGAAGAGGACTCATCTTGTTTTGACATAACTTTTTCCATTAACAAGGATTCTGAGCCATTCTGAATAGTGAAACCACCATCAGCCGAGTTTGCAAGATGAACCCCTAAGTGAGCTAGCATGTAGACATTTCTAACCAACTCCTTCTTTCCCTCTTCAACATGAGCCATACTACCCATGGATGACCTGCTAAGGGCATCAGCCACAACATTAGCTTTACCCCAATGGTGCGTAATACTCATGTCATAAATCTTGAGACGATCAACCCATCTTCGGTCAGATTCATGTATTTCTAACTAAATACATACTAGAGGCCTTTAAGTTATTAAAATATTTATCAACATGGACATCATACAAATAGTGCCTCCAAATCTTTAGGAAAACTACCCTTGCTAGTTCAAGATCATGAGTCGAATAATTTTTTTGACGGGCCTTAAGTCAGTTTCAAGCATGTGCGATGACCTTACCGAGCTTCATCTACACACACCCAAGGCCAACTCTTGAGGAATCATAATATATTACAAAGCCATTCGTGTCCTTTGGCAGCATCAAGATTGAGTAGAAGAGAGTTGAGTCTTAACTCCTAGAAGCTCTTCTCACAAGTGTCTGACCACCGAAACTTAACTTTCCGAGTCAATCGAGCTAAAGGATAAACTAAGACAAAACCCTTCTACAAACTCTACAAGAACTAACTAACCTAAAAAGCTTCTGATGTTGGAGGGAGTGATGGGTCTAGGCCAATTCTTCTCCACTTCTATCTTCGAGCTGCCTACTTGAGCACCGTCACACACCACATCCAAGAAATGCAACTAACTTCAACAAAACTGCACTTGCCGAACATTGCAAATACGATGTTCCTTAAGAGTTTGCAGTACAATTTTCAAATAGTCAGCATGCTCCTCCTCACCCAAGAGTATATGAGAATGTTGTCCGAAATAATGACGAACATATCCAAGTACTACTTAAATACACAATTCATCAAATCCATAAAATTCGTAGGAGCATTCGTCAGTCCAAAAGACATAACTACAAATTCACAAAGTGACTATACCGAGTCTTGAAGGCTATTTTCAAAATGTTATTCCTCTACTCTAAGCTAATGGTAACAGGATTTGAGGTCTATTATAGAGAAGCGACTAGTACCCCGATGTTGATCGAACATGTCATTAATCCTGGGAATGGGATAGTTGTTCTTTATTGTGACTTGTTCACTGATGGTAGTCGATGCACAATTTTAGAGAAACATCTTTCTTACGCCTAAAAAGGACTAGAACTGCATGGGAAACACAGGGCCTAATGAAACCCTTATCTAGAAGGTCCTTTAATTGTTTCTTCAACTCCTTAAGCTCAGCTAGAACCATTCTATAAAGAGGAATGGATATTGACTACGTATCTAGAAGGAGGTCTATCCCAAAGTTGATCTCCCATTCGTGAGGGACTCCAAGCATCCTCTAGGAAACAATTCTAAGAATTCACAAACGACTGGGACTGACTAGAGAGTTGGGTTTTCAAACCTAGAATTCCTCACCTGAATCAAATGATATATGTCATCCTTGCAAAATCATCTTTCTAGCCTTAAAGCCTTAAACAAATGACTTATCTAAGACCGTGAAACTATGACTTATAGCTATGCACCAATAATTTGAAATATGAAACTACAATTCCAAGAGGATAAAGGATGCCATTACTGAATAAAATGAGACAATAGCTGAACTTAGGAGGGGAAATCAACCCGTTGTACCACCCAAAATAATACTAGACCTAAAATAGGAGAAACGTGACCCCATGCTCCATGGTGAATCAAGAAAATACTATTTAAGATTTGGTTAATGATTTTGATGTAAATCTAGATAGGATGGGGAGAGATATATAGACAACGAGTTAGATTGAAGATGACAACATAAATAGCATAAAGATGAAGATGCCATCTTTCAAGGGCACAAGAGATCCAAATTTGTAGGGGCTCACCTGGGAATGGAATTCTACTACTCTTGTTTTGTGGTTGACTGAGGCATAATAGAGTATATCCAATCCATACTAATAGTATGACACCAAATCAGCCATCTCTAACACTACTAAATTCAGCTTTGGTGATTTTCTAGTAACCGACACCGGCAATTCTGTAAATCCTTCTTGCAATAATGGACTCACCGATTGGAGTGTAGACTAAGAAGGGTTCTAAGAGGCATTTGGGACTTACACCAAAATTTATTACAACATATGGGGTCACGAAGGATAATGTGGCTCCTAAATCTAACAACACATAAACATCAAGGTGAAATCTTCTAACATACCAAGGATCACATCTAGCGAGCTCTCCCGACTCCCGGTGCAAAGAGAACGCATATAAATGATTTTGATGTTATTTTCCACTCCAAATCCAGATGAGGCCCCCTTCTGGGATGGGAGAGCTGTTGAAGAGATGGCTTGGGTATGACCACTCACCGATATCGCCCTATTCGGTTGATGGACAGCCTCGTAGTCTATGATCGCTTACCACATCCAAAACAACCTTCCTTATCGAGAAAACGCTTTTTTGAGTCGGTTTTTCCCACACATCTTGTAAACTGGGAAGGTATGACCTCCTAACATGTTCCCCTGAAACCTCGAGCCTGGTGCTCTACCCCTCGTTCCCTCGAATTTGGGAGATGGGACACTTGCTGATGAGCTCCGATGGGAGTGTGAGAAATTTCCACCACTAACCTCTCAGAGAACTCAAAATTTCTAGCTTCGGCCCTCTTTATTCTCTCTTTCCTTTTCCTTCTACTTCATTTCCTCAATATATAGGTCATGGATCATAAATCAAGAGATATCCATATCCCTGATGAGCATAGCGATAATGCACTTCTTTGACCACCAAATCATAAACGCTTGACATAAACTTGCTCATTCGAGCCCCTCAACTCGCTAGTATCTCTAGAGCATACCTAGACAATTGAGTAAATTCTAAGGGTGTACTTTAATTGACATGGAGTTCTGCTTCAGGTTAATGAACACTTCAGCCTTCGCTTCCCCGCCTCGAGGAAATACCATTTCTAGGAAGTATGTAACAAATTATCCAACTCAACCGAGGTTGCACCTCCCGACGACCTTCTTTCCACTGCTTGAGCCATAGGTATGCTACCCCCTTGAGCTAGTACATGTAGACTTCTAGTAACATGCCAAGTCTGCACTTTCCTCCTCACTAATACCTATGATCTACGTGATCTTCTAAATCTCATCTATGAACTCTTTGCGGATCCTTATCCATCTTTGATCCACGAAACTTAGGCGGATTTATTCCTGGGTGAAGTCTCAAACCCTAGTAGTCCGCAGCATTTATTCACAACAGGACTGCCCTACTTGAACTGTATTGGGTCATGGTTTATTTGACATCTGAGCAGCCCTGCAACTGCATTAGTGACCTGGATTATTCACAAGCTATGTAAACACTAGTGATGGTTGGTTTCCATTTCTACGTTCGTTAGATCTTCTGGGAGGTATTTTCTATAAGCGCATTGATGTACCCAAGCGCACGTGGTCATCAATTTATATAAGATGGTGAAGCCTCGATTATCAATCCCTCAAAGACTTGTCAGATTACTCATTTAAGGTTAACTCTTTATTTTGCTATTTTAACAATAGATTTTAAAAATGGGGAATGATTTGGAGATTAGACTACTAAAACTTGAAATGAAAATGAAGTAATAAACTAAAGCTTTTATTGTAAACTTGTTTGGTACTTCAAATGATGATGAAAATCTTCGGGAAATGGCACTTTCGCTATTGTGCCGCAAGTATCAAGACTTGATTATGCTAGATTAATTTTCCCAAAGTTGCTAGTTGCAAGCTATCAGTCCCATTTCTTGCCACTTTCTCGAGCATCCAAGAACTATCTCATGAACTCTAATGCCTATATCCTATTAAGTCATAGGAGAAACATAAAATGACTAAGTATGCCTAATTGTATATCAACTAAACAAAGCTTAAAGGTATATCCCTATCCTCATCAACAACTTCTAACTCCAACCAATGGGCCAAAGGATCTTTGAATTCCTATTTTATATTACTTAACCCTTTCAGCCTCCTCTCCCGATGTTCAACCAAAATCCAAATGCATTTATTCACAAGGTGATCAAGATAGCGAATACAATTAAAATGGGGCAACATAAACAACCTTTATTGAAGAATCAAAACTAGAGTTAATCAATCTTTTAAACTTCAACCATAGCCGTGACCAAAAATCCTAGTACGAGCATTTCTAGCCACTCATGTCTGCCGAGAACGAAGATATCATCATCATCTAAAGTAAAACGATAGATAAAAGAAGAACCTAAGTTAAGAACTTGTCTCTCCTCCAAATATACATTACAACCCTACTACAATCAAACAAAATGATGTAAGATAGCTAAATAAAATGACCTACATGCTATTTCTATAGGTGAGTCCTCAAATAATGCTTTTGCTTCATGAAATTAGCTTCAAAATTAGAAAATCAATTATGGAATGGGTTTGGCACACCGTTCCTCCGCATCCCAATGTTTCTAGCTCAATTTTCCTAAAATTTGTGCTTCGGGCGCCCCACGCCAGCCATAGCACCAAGGTGTTAGCCAAATTTCTGAGCATTATAACCCTTCGGGCGCTTCTCCGGGTGCCTCACCACTCAAAGCATCAGGGTGATAGTCAAATTTCTGAGCATTAGAACCCTTCTGGTGCCCCACTCCATCCAAAGCACCAGAATGTTGGAAAGTTTTCCTGCTGGGGATGCTTGGGCACTCCACGCCTCTCATCTTGCCCAGGTGTTGATCAATTTCTCCTCCAAAGTTCAGGACCTAATGCCCCAAAACCACCCATAGCACCAACTTTGTGCAGATTTCTCTGATGTTTAGGTTGGCATGTTGCGCGCCTATAGCCCTGTGTCGACTTTCGCAAACTCTTCTTTCTTCACACCTTGCATCATTTTTTGGATCCTTTTCCGTGGTTTCCTACTCAAAACATCTAAGAACATTTGTTAGCTCAAAAGCATGAAAATATGAGTTTATGCATTTCATAAGGATTATGAACTCAAAACAAGGCAATATATTGGTCAAAATATGGCTAATGAGCATAAGAATATACCCAATATCACTACTCCTACATTTAAACCATCGCTCATCCTCAACAATCCCTTTTCAACTCCTTGGCGCATAAACTCATATTTTCTCACCACATGTCACCTCTATCAATTCACATTCAACCAACTAGCATAGAGCATATAATTGAGCAATTCAATAGCTTATAATAATTCACATCAAGCACATGCATAGTTTTCACATTCAAGATTACACAACTTATATAACCCACTCATTCTTTTTCAAATTGTGGCCAACATGATTAAATATGAAGCATGCCACATATAGTACTCCGACATAGACATTTTATTCCCCTCACTTTTAGTGATGTTCCTCTCTCAAATTATCAATGCAAAGCATGAAACATAATAAGCAAGGGACACTCACACTCAAAAAAGATGGATCATACATATGCACCATATCATGTTTGCCTTCATGTACACTTAGACTACTTAATTGTTTTAATAGATTAAGACTATAAGGACTTTTGTTGGTTGTAATGTAGCTAAGGGATGGGTAAGAATAATTTTCTTTGTAGCACTACCAATCCTAAGCACTTTTAAGACATTTTTCATCTTTCAAGTCCACCACTTCTCTTTATTATTCACCTTCACACTACTAACCTTTTTCTATTCTTCATGCCCCTTATGCACTACTTGACTACTAGTTTCTGCTTGTAAGCACAACAAAAATAATTAACCATTAAAATCTTTTATGGATGTTCTAGCATCGAGTAGACAAACATGTTTTGTGGGCACCCCTCTTCTTTCCTCTTCTCATCCACAAAATTTTCATTCTTTCCTTTATCAATCATACATTGTGACCTTCACTTTGTAAAGTTTGAAAGTGCATAAGACTACCTTTGTATCAACAATTCGAGGTCACACAAACAAAAAGACTTATGGATCAAGAAGGTTAACTAGGGAAAATATTTAGGAAGGTACATCAAACATGGAAAAATGGCTTTTTTCAAAGAAACACCTTAATCATCTCTAACTCTCTTTAACCAATAGCCATCAAACATACACTAAGGAGAGTTCTAGATGCTGCTAACATGTACAAAACACAACAATTAAACTCACCTTACATGGAATTAAGACTCTAGTTGGTTTCTTATAGCTACACATCCATACAATCATATTGAATGACATTTCACATGCTCCTAAAAAAATATTTATCTGTTAAAGAATCACAAACTCTACAATTTCAATGGGTATTTAACTCACCTCTCTTCATTACTTCAGTTTAGTGTTCACACGCCAAGATACACACAAAGTGTTATGTCCACCAAACGCAAAATAAAAACGGACTACTTCCCTTAAGATGGTCGTAATCCATCCATCATTGAGACCATCCATTACCTCTCCTAGAACATTTAAAACTACTCCCACAAAGGAAATTTTTTTACCCGGGCCAAAGGTTCCCACTTCTGAAAAAGAATAGAGGCCATAAGAAAATTGAAAGGGTAGTCGAGATCTCGCCATTTTAAAAATTCTTCAAACAAAAACTTGATGACAAACTCACCCTTAACCTCAAAATATTGGAAGATATCCCGTCACCCCACACTTATAGTCATTCTTTTTCCTTAGAGCATTTATAAAATAAAAATCATATAAGGGTGAGCAATACTCCCTAAGGCCCTCTAGGTCCTTGCTAAAAAGATGTCTCTGGATTTGCTGTCGTACAACCTATACTTAAGATCAAGACGTTCTCCTTAGCTTAGCATCGGGTACTCGCACTTTCACTTTCCCCGCACAACAAAAACAAACAAAATTTATATTATAAAAAATATAGGAAAAACTACATTATTATGAAATGGGTTGCCCCCCAATAAGTTGACCGATTTAATGTCACGAGACGACGCCATCAAGTTTCACCACTTTTCCTTCCGCTTGGGCTTATAAATTTTTCCCTAATTTCTTTTCCTATTTTTTCTATTATGCTTGATGTCGCCCAGGCGCACACAAGTTGTTAAGTAATATAGGATAGTAAAATCCCGATCATCGATCCTTAGAGACTTGCCGCTACACGTTTAAGGTCAACTCTATTTCTCTATTCTAACAAATACAAATAAAATTGAGGAGTGGTTTGGAGATTAAAGTACTTAAGTTTGAAATGTAAAACTAACTAATTAAACTAAGATTGTTGCAAACATGTTTGTAATTCAAATGATGATGAAAATCTAGGGAAATGGCATTTTCGCTTAGGTTGAGTTATCAAAACTTGATTACACTAGATTAATTCTTCATAAGATTGCTAATTGCAAGTTACAATTCCATTTCTTTAACTCACGAGCATTCAAGAACTATCTCAATGACGCTAATACCTATATCCCTATGTCTGCAGTGAAAACAAGAAACGACTATCATGCCTACTTGTATTCAATTCAAATGTGGCTGGAAGAGTATATCCATATCTTCATAAACAACTTCTAACCTTCAACCAATGGGCCAAAGGATCTTAGCCTCGCTTTTACATTTAATTTTAACCCTTTCAATTCCCTTTCCCGAGTTCAACCAAAAGCCAACAGATTTATTTACAAGGTGATTAGTCTAGAGAATAAGCAATTAAAATAAGTAAATATAAACAAACTTTAATGAAGAATCAAAACTAAAAATAATAAATCTTTCAAAATTCAACCATAGTTATGGCCAAAACCCTAGAATGGGAATTTAACCATTCATATAAAGCGGAAAAACAAAGATATCATCATCATTCAAAGTAAAATGATAGAGAAAAGAAGAAACCTAAGTTAAACTTATCTCTCCTCCAAATTTCATTATAACCCTTACTACGCATCAAAAACAAACTAATGTCGATAGCTAACAAATATCCTAGATGTTATATTTATATGTGAACCCTCAAATGATGTTATTTGTCTTCAAGATATTATCTTCAAAATCAGAAAACAATCCGTCTTGAAATGGCCTCCATAGCACCAAATAGCTCACTTCCTCTCGATGTTTACCGGGGCGCCCCATGCCCGCCATAGAACCAAGGTGTTAGCTAAATTTCTGAACTTCTGGACCCTCCGAATGCCCCACACTACTCAAAGCACCAGAGTGTTGGAAATATTCCCAACTGGGATGCTTCGTCGCTCCACGCCTCATCTCACCAAGGCGTTGATCAAATCTTCTCTAAAGTTTGGGATTGGCGCCCCACGCGACCCATTGCACCAACTTTGTGCGCATTTCTAAAGTTCAGGTTATGCATCACGCCAGTTATAGCCCCAGGACGACTTACTTCAACTCTTATTCCTTCACACCTTGGTGTCATTTTTTGATCCTTTTCCTTGTTTCCTCGCTCAAGACATCTAAAAAATTCTTAGAGCTCAAGAGACATATGTGAAACATGAATTTATGTATTTATTAAGGATTATGAATTCAAAAAAGGCAAAATATGGGCAAAAAACATGGCGCATTGGCATAAGAATATACCTAACATCACCACCCCACACTTAAACCATTGTCCGTCCTAAAAAATCCTACTCTATGCACAAACGTATATTTTCTCACCACATGTCATCTCTATCAATTCATACCAAACAACTAGCATAGAGCATATGATTAAGTGGTTGATCAACTTATAGGAATTCACGCTACACATGTAGAGTTTTCACATTGAATACTACACAACTTTTATAACCGCAATTTATTTTTCAAAACAACGCCAACTTGATTAAGTACCTTAACATACCATATATGGTACACCGACTTAGACATATTGTGCTCCTCACTTTTAGTGATGTTCCTCTCTAAATTATCAATGCAAAGCATTGTCATAGTAAGTAAGGAACACTCACACTTAGAAAAGATGTATCATACACATGTAACATACCATAAGCTTTCCCTTTGATAACATCAATGGCAACTCATTATCAAATAAGGAAGCTTCGAAAGTTCCAACAGGATACATGACAAAATCCCAAAAAAGGAAATTTGAAGACCAACTTAATGGGATAGAATTAGCTATTAAAAAGTGTATTGTGATTGAAGAATATCTCAAGCCCAATAAAGATATTTCCTCAAAGTATTACATCTATTTGAAGGCCCAAATTAAAGTCCACGAGGAGATGAATGGAGCTCAAATCGACTAAAATGGAGAAAATATCGCAAAGATTTTTAATTAGTTTGTGAATTATATTTAAAGTTGTTTTATTTTATGTTGATTCCTTTGTGACTTAGTGTGTACATCCTTTATGCCATTTAATAGTTGTTTTGTCTTCTATGTTGACTTTATAGGATAATGTGTGGTAGTTTTCAGGTCCTAGGAAGCATCATTTCCATTTATCATATCTTTTGACCAACCCTTCTTCTGGCTACTATATAAAGAGGTCTTTGTTCATCTACGAAGATCAGATTTTGAATATTAATATATTTGAGAGTTCTTTTGAACCTTTGTGGCAGATTACATTAGGATTTATCTTGCAATCTAACTAGTTTATAGTTTATGGTAGTAAGATAATTTTCTTTCTTAATATCTTTGGTTTCTTCTGCTATTCCTAGAGTCGATCAAGACACTTACTAATTGTTGTCTAACATTACTCACAAAGCGGTCAAGATCTGATTCTAAACTTGACTAGTTTCTCGCTAAAGGCGTTTGGTTTACCTATAGCCAATTCGTTGTTACTTGGATTCGTCAAATCAGACTTTAGTTCTTGTTTAGTCTTTTCAATTAGTCTCCTAGTTTTTCTTCCGCATCTTGTTTTAAGTTCATACTTTGGTTTTGGGATTCCCAACCTTTTGTTAATACCTTTATGTACACTTAGACACCTTAGTTATTTCAAGTGATTATGATCAGAAGGACTTTATTTGATTGTAATGTTGGCTAAGAGACGGGTAGGAATGATATTTCTTGTATAGGACTACCAATCCTAAGCACTTTTAAGACATTTTTCATCTTTCAAGTCCACCACTTTTCCTAATTGTTCACCCTTCATTCTACTCACCCTCTTTCTTTTCTTTTTATGCCCTTTTATTCACTACTTGCCTACTAGTTTCTCGCTATAGAATCAATAAGATATTCACTATTTAAACTCTTTCTTTCATTGTCCCAGCAGCAAGTAAATAACATATTTTGGGCACCTCCTTCTTCCTATTTTCATTTCTTACCTTCCACATAACTTTTTCTTTCTTTCCTCATCCTTCATACATTGGTGAACTTCACTTTTCGTGTCTCAAAGTGCCTAAGACTACTTTTAATCAATAATTGTAAAGGTCACACAACAAAAGGGAAAAGTTTACTTTTATGGCTAAGAAAAGAATAAGGCTTAAGTCTCATGGGGTCAGCTAGGGAAATGCTCGAAGGCAAACAAACATGAAAACATGTCTTTTTCAAAGGAACACCTTAATTATCTCTAACTCTTAACAACTAGCCATCCACCATATACTAAGGCAAGTTCTAGATTCTACAATATGTACAAAACATAACAATTAAGCTCAACTCACATGGCATTAAGACTCTCGTCAATTTCCTATAGCTACACATCTCGTATAATCATATTGAATGACATTTTTCATTATTAAGTTTCCTACAAGTGTCTTGAGTCTAGTTAAAGAACTATGTGTGTCTCTCATGGAATTCTCAATTAAGATGACCACTTCATTGGCTCTAGCTTAGTGTCTAAGTGGAATGTCAAAGAGCACAATAAGTGATTATGTTACGAATCAATCCTAAAAAAAACGTGCCTAATTTCCCTTAAGTTGGTCGCCATCCATCTATCATAAGAAAGGGTCACTACTATATGACGACACAAAAATAAATAATTGACTCTAAAATTAAATAAAACAAACCATGCCAACTACTAAGAGACGAACAAATCATCCAAACATCATAAGGAATCATCCAAATTATCAAGTAATATCAAGAATACTTTCTATTACAAACCAGACCTAATCAATCACAGAGCTACTACCACAAATAATGACAATTAATGCTACAGTCTACTACGAATATAGTAAACAAAGAGTAAACAAGGAATCTTTCCTCCACCAACACTTGAACGGTGCACTGTGCACACACAAATATATCAAGTAGGTAGAGAAAAGGACTTCATGGGCCGCTATGCATAAATATCACCATCCTGGACATACCCGATCATCATCGCATCATCATCCATGCCACCAATCTGCATGGCTCCCATTGCATCATCATCCTCCTCGCCATTGTCCAATTCATCAACCTTATCAGTAGGCACAAGGTCTTCATCATCATCTAGTGCCTCAAAAGCTAGTCCTACTCGACACATCAAAATCACACTCTCCATGAGTGGGTACCGTGCCCTCTAGACACCATCTCATCATCTGTGGTAGGTCGGCCTCCGATCATCAACTACAAATCTAACATGCTGAGTATGCGGCCTCTCCAGCTTGGTGATCATCTACAATAAGAATTGGAGCTGTAGAAATGATGAGCTTTACCTTCGTCACATCTATCATCTTCGTCGCCAGAGAAGGTCTACCTCTTTCCTCACTGCCAACCTCTCACAAAAACTGGGTCAAGAGACTGCCACAATAGTATTTGCACCTACAGTTGTCCCTTGATATCCTCATATTGCCTCTAAGCACTGCACCAAAATTCGATTGGTAGCCCTTCATCAACATATGTCACCAACACGACTCCACTCTCTAGTGATGTCCATTATGTGTCGTAGGGAAAAGAACATCATAAATAATTTCACCAAACTTTCACCCTCCTTATTCAAGTAGAAGAATGAAAGTTTAGAATGAGTTCCATTATGATCCCTTGCCTAACAGGCAGATGAGTGCTCACCACAAAGAGTATGGCAAATGTCGCTATATAAAGGCATCTCTAGCAAATAATAAAGTACTCGAATGGCCTACCGCAGGTGTTCTTAGGAAGGCATTAAATCTCTTAAGAGTGAAATGAACCACCTGACCCTGTATTTTGACTTAGGTTCTCTTAAGGGAAGTGTCCTGTGACAGTATAAAATTCCCTCACCAAAGTGAGCCGCACTCAGCTCAGAAAGGTATAACCTAATCCCAACTCATGGAACTTGTCGCGATGGTGGGGAACACAAGTGCGAGGCAGCCTTCATCAATCCAATTCTCAGGAGCATATCAGCCTTCTTTTGTGTGTTGAACTATGTTAGTCCATGAGGCTCCACCGCTTTTGCTCCAAACCTTCTGTAGCTGTGGGATCCTCGTCGATGAACTTGGTCCTTTGTTCATTTTTGAAGCAGCTTGAAGCCCTTGTTAGCTACCTCTATTTTCTTTCCTTTTTCAGCTTTTTGATGCCACGACACCTGCCAATCACAACCAAGAGCTCACCATTAGTTCGTAAATAAAAAGGTCGGCTAATTAGGTGTAACCGGTGCAAAACACCCCACACTTCATTCGCTAGAATACTCGTGGGAGAATTTGTCAAATAGGGTACCTAAACTTTCCCCATTAGAATCTTCTCAACATCAAAATTATTCACTAACTTCACATTACAACAAATTTCAAGGAATTTTTCACATCTCTCTTCTTCTCTCATCTTTTTATTTTCTTTTCAAGAATGCCTCAATTCTCGACATTCCTTTCAATTCTCTACCTTAATTCATAATTTAAGTAACCCACGCACAAAGTAGTTGCAATCAATTCATTCAACAACCAACATGAAATTTACTACAATCCATAATGAATTAACATAAATTTTTCAACAATCAAGATTCTTCACATTTAAGAATCTAAGAACTATGCACTTTTTCTCTCTCAGAATCAACATTCTACCCACCAAATTCATGAATTTAAATTATCAACCCCTCATCCCCACAACTTCAATCACTACATTAAACCAAAATAAGCAAACGCAACAAGGATAACACACTACCATAGAAGAATTTAAGAGATTAAAGCTAATGAAACCCCCATTATGAATTCAAGCTTTTTACCAACAATAGTGATTTTGGGTCCTTAACTTGGAGAAGAAGGGTATGAGGGAATATTTTTTAGACTAAAAACCAAGAGAGAATAAAAATAATTACTTGAGTTGGCGAAGATTAGCTTCACCAAGCTTCTTTGAGAAGACAACGATGGAGGGGAAAAAGGGAGAGGCAAGCACGGTTAGGTGAGGGAAGATAGAGAATTTTGTTTTTTCTTTTATTTTTCACTTTTTAATAAGAAAGGATGAATGAGCATTTAAAATAAAGGTTTGGGGCATGGTTTTTTGGTAATTGTAAGGTCCTTGGGTCAAATTTGACCCATTGGACCAAACCCACCCCCGCGCCGTGCGCTCAGTCACTCCTCGCCACATACTTAGAAAAATATTTTTCGGGTGGATCAGGGTCCGCGTAGTGCGCTCCCACAAAGACCAACCCGAAATTTTTTTTTTTTGGAGGAAAACACATAACCTTTTTCAAATTTTATTTTACCTTTTCTTTTTTTACCCAAAGCCCTATTCATCCCGCTAAAACGAAAAATATTAGAGAGATAAGTTTCCTCCTACCAAGCATCGTAGTTATAGTCGTGGCATGACATTCATGGGTTTCTTCCCGTCTGCTCCTGATTTAACATTGCACCATGATGAAAGTCACTTCCGACTCTTCATTTGAGTGAAATAGATAGTGTATCCTAAAAACATTTATATTCTCATTCAAGACATGCCGCTCAACTCCGCCCGCTTAAACCTCTAGGCTCTATCTGATTCACCGTGGAAGTCCTATAGTAAGGTGGCATCCTTGTTGCTCCAAACACATCAAAGACTTCTTCCTGACCATCCAAAGTCAAGTGGGCAGCACAACATTTTCCTTTGATATTTTTTGGTACATATCTTACACCAAAAAGAGGGGAATCCATCAGATCTCTTTGTAATCTAGGATTACGAAGTCCACCTAAACAAAGAAAAGTCAAACCTTGATCAAGACGCCCTCATGATTTCGCTGTGGATAAGCAAGAGACCACTGGCAAGCTGCAAAGTTACAGTGGTAGGACGTGGTTCACCTAAACCTAAAATTCTTAAGAAGGATGCGGCATTAGATTAACGTCGCGTATCCAAGTCAGCCACGCTTTTAATCAACTTCTTCGCTTCCCAATAGAAACCAAAATAGTGAAGCTCCTGGGGTCTTTCAGCTTCTTTGAAATTTTGTTTTGCACCCGAGAACTGCACTCTTCCGCAGAGCCACAGTCTCAAACTCCATAAGCCTCTTTATTTGGCTACAATATCCTCAGATACCTAGCATACTTCAACTTCCCGCAAAAGCTCCACCAATGGCAAGTTAACATGTACTGCCTAACACATCAAGAAATTTCCTGCAAGTTGTGTCCTCCTTCTGCTTCTTAAACCTTTGTGGAAATGGAGGAGGTGGTATGGTTTCTACCAATCCTTTGAGTTTGAGTTTCTTGACTCATCAAACTCCGTCCGTACATCACTAATTGCTTTTCATCAACTTTCTTATCTCTGGATCACTCACCCAACTTCTTACCACTGCGCAATGAAAATTGCACTCATATTTTCTTTAGGTTCTTCTAGGTATTACTGGAAGTGCCCCTTACAGTCTGTTGTTCGTTGATGGCCAATAGCCCCATTTGTCTCTCTAACTCATGGATGGACTTACGTATCTCATTAACCACCCGAGCCCCGCCAACCATCCACTACTTTATTGTTTCTTCTAATGAACTGTTTCAGCTATTGGCCTTGGAGAGGCCTTGGATAGGATGTTTTGGGGCCTGGAGATTCAGACTTCTCCCCATGAGGCATTGGTTGCATTCCTATCCCTGGTTGTAAGTATTACCTGCAAAACTGCCACCATGACCTCGCTATCCCACAAAATATAGACTCGGGTTTAGTGGACAACCTGAATAGCGTGACCTTCTCCACATCTTACATGATGGTGGTCGAGTGTGAACCCAATGGACCTACTAAACCTAACTTTCTCTACTAGTGTGATACAAGTTTGTCGATCATATCTTCACCAAATTTTACCGATATCTACTCGCATTGTTGCTACACCATCTACCTCAAGCTTCCTTGCACCTTGCTGTTGTGAATCCTCTATTTGTATCCTGATAGTCTTGACTCCCCCACTAGCATGAGGTCTAAAAGAGCTTCAATTTCATTATAGCTCTTGAACAAAATTTGTCCCCGTGAGGTAGCGTTGAAGCAAGATCTTTTGACTCCGATTTTTTTAGCCTCTATAAAATTTTGCCCGATAATCTCCTTCGCTTGCATGTGATGCGGCAAATCTCTCAAGTAGCCCTTCTATCATTCCCAAGCCTGAGCCAAGGTTTCCCCATCTCTCTGCACAAAAACAAGAGATCTTCCTTCTCAACTTGTCCTCCTTGAAGAGAAGAATCTATTGATGAAATTTGTTGGAAAGAACCTCCTAAGTTGTGGATGAACTCGTCGGCTCATTCTAAAGACACTCCTTGGCCTCATACCCAGTCAATGAGAACGGAAACAATGTGAGTTTAATATACTCATCTGATACATTCTGATAGTGGTGTGCTCACTTATTCCATGAATGCTACTCGATGTCCAGGCGCATCCTCGTGTGGCTTTCCCCTGATATTGGCAAGTATTTTGGACCAATCATACACTCCTTCCTTCAATCCGAAGTTTTGAGTGATATCCGGCTTGATGATTACTTTAGAAGCATTTTCCAAGTTCGGCCTAGCGAAATTCAATACTAGGACCCTCTCCTAATTGTTGCCCTATGCTTGCTTGTTATTCTCCATACTTAACCCATGCAAGGTTCTCTTCAATTTCAAGATTAAAAGAAGCCAAAGGTGGTCCTCAACTTCGTAGTTGCGGCCAAACTGGAGCACACAACACCTATAAACATCACAATGAACAAACAAAAATGTAAAGAAGAAATAGCGAAAGAAAATCCTAACCTACAAATGGATAATCAATCTTCAAGTCCCCTCGGGAACAACACTAATAACTTGATGTCGCTAAAGTGTACGCAAGCTGTTACACCCCATAAAAGGTAACGAATAGTAGGCGAACGCTATGAATTTAAAGTTGATGAAGATAGTACGACGCGTGTAAAGAAGTGTCGGAAGTCGGGTCGAGCAAGGCCAGCCACACAGGACAAGCGTGACGTGCCAGCCTAAGCAGTGGCACCAAAGACCTTTACGCACACCCTGTGCACAACGCGACACCAAGGCAGGTGCAATGGATAGCGCGAGGCTCCTCCCTGGTGGCTTACCTTCCTATATATATCGGGCTTTTCCTTGTTTTATTTCATTTCCAAAAAGGAGCATGGCCAAGAGAGGTTGGGGGAATGAAGAAATAAGTAAATTTCACTCGTTTATGCTATGAAACCCAACCCGAATTCAAATTACTAAATTGGTATTGAAGCTTAAGGTTACGATATTTCTACGGAGTTATTTTCACAAAATTATCCCGAAAAACCGTAACCCCGCCGAGATAAAGTTGTCGGAGCTTTCAAACTAATTTCCACACATCATTGTGCTTCAAGTAAGCATTTCTCCCTTCTAGACTTTCGAGAAATTATGATTTTTCGACCGTGTTCCGTTAAGTTGAAATATAGTTAATATTTATCATATAAAGTTATTGTTTTTGCCGAATTTAATGAATAGTTATATTCCCCTAGTAATACCCATTGTCGTTGAGAAGAGCGCTGAATACTACGAAACTCACCAGTTAATCAGTAATCGGCAAACAGGTATGTTAAGGTAGTTTCCTTCTGCAAGTTAGCTTCTTTAGCATGATAACTCGCTTGAATTGAATAAGGATACCAAGCATGTCTATTGTTAGTTCTGTTTTAGTAAACCCGTATTCCATGTTTAGTTTGGATGGATTATACATGTATAGCCTTCATGAATAACACAGGGTTATTAGCTTTGTCGAATGCTCTGCCAGGACGAGATGACATTGTTGTACTAAGCGGTATGTCAGTCCGCAAAGTGATGAAGATGGGGCATGTGTCTCGCGCGCCCATTCCATGGGTGGGCTATTATATGTAGTGGCGTTGGCTTTACACACCCTCGAGCCTGGTGCCGAAAGTGCAGATATCAGGAGCATCTCACTGGACATAGACATAGCTATAGTCAGGCCTAGCAAAGCCTGGCTATACTCCAAGGAACTCGGGAGGATGGCTATAGCTACCAAATGACCCATCGTGACCTTGCTAGGGGTATGTAGATTGTGGTGTGTACTCACTAGGGCTTATTAGGGGCCCAGGAGGGTTATTCTGTGCTAGTTGTACTTCCCGCTTATAAGGGCCAAGTAAGGTTCTTTTTTGATTTAGTTATTTATAAATTAGATAATAGAGATTTTAATTACTCGTATGATTCTATTCCTCCATTTCAACATTCTCAATTCTATTCCCTTATTTCGCCATTTACAGTTATTGCCTTTTACATATTCAGTACATAGTTGTACCGACGCCTTCCGGGCGCCCGGCATTACTTGGCCCGCATATACGGATAGACGAGTAGCTGGTCCCTCTTAGTCAAAGCAAAGATTGTTAGAAAGGTCAGCCTTTCTCCGGGAGCTTGCAGATGTAAGGTTTACTTCATTTGATTGTGCAAGTTTTTTGGGTAGGCTAGGGCCGTGTCCTGAGCATCATATTACTAGAGGCTTGCGTGTCGTTTTCTATTTCCCAGGGTTAGCTGTTATTAATCGGTGGGGCCCATATGTGTTTTAGTTTTTCACGTGGTTGGCCGTGTGAGGCCTTGTTTAGTCAAGCGCTTACGGCCTTGCCGGCCATAGTTTAGCTTAGCACTAGATTTACTTTACAACTATAACTAGACATCATGGTGGTCTGTTCGGCCCGGATAGGATTCCCCCGTTATTACTCTATTTCTCGGTTAGCCGCTTTTCCTTATAGTGTCTATAGGCCTTGTACTGAGGTTGTATTTGGCGCTGAGATATAGTCCGTTGCTTTCTTGATTTAGAGAAATCTTCACCAGAGTGCACAGCCCTAGTTAAGTCAGTTCAGATCCTAGTAAGGCACTAGTGCGCCTGCCTCCTAAGGTGCGGCATGACAAACTTGTTATCGAGCAAAGTTGTATCCCCCTGAGTCTGCAAGCCGTGCTAAGTAAAGCCTTGTCTATGGATGTGTTGTGCACTACATTCTATAGGTAGAGGCTGTGAGGCATGACAGATGGTTACTTATTCTTCTTATCCAAATAAGTATAGAGCTTACAAGATAGGGTTGAGTACTTATTTACCATATTCTTAATCTATATAGAAAATGGCAGTAATCGTGCAACACACCACGACCGGCTGAGATTGATGTTGCAGCAGGAGAGGGCACTAGCAGGGTGCCTTAGTCAAATTATCCCACCTGAGGGCAACGGGGAGACTGCATTCGGTCTCTCCCCATCCTCCTCCGCTATGCCGTGAGTCGCCCAGAGCAAGCAGATATGCGCCGCGCCACTTCCAATGGGCCTTGAGAAGGTACTTCGCGATCGAGGTTAGAGTGCGTTGTTGTTATGCTAGCTTAGATTATGGCTGCACAGTGTCACCTAGTGGCACCCGCAGTCGCGGAATCTTTAGGAGGACCGGGTAATTCAAGGGTCCGAGAGTTTCTCGCATTGAGACCCCCACACCATAGGGATAGATCAGCGTAGGGCACCCTAGAATTTCTCGATCGATGCGATTTTAGGTGATGCATGCCACACCTGCAGATTCGGTTGAGTTAGTAGTATTCCGCTACGGGACATCGCAGTACTGTGGCAATGAGTGGTTGAGAGAGGTCCCGAGGGAGGGGTGTTTCCCTCCGACTTGGTCTAGATTTTCAGAGGCTTTTCTAGATCACTACCTCGCTGCTGGAAATTGATAGTCCTGTTATCAAATTTCTACATTTAGACCATGGGTTGATGAGTGTCCGGGGAGTATGTGTTATGAGATTCACTCTGTCCGATATACACCACAGCTTTTAGATACCATGTGCCGCTAGGTGCCCCGACTTTACAGGGTTGAATTTTTGGAATATGTGATATTTGTATTACGCCACTCGCGAGAGGACATGGATATTGCACGTATTCAAACTTTTGCTCAGAATATTGAAGGGATCAGGAAGCTGCAACGGGAGATAAGAAGGGAAATCAGGAGTATCGGCACCGTGCCAAACCTAGTGACATGCAGGCTGAGTCCCGGTGGTGGACCCAAAGGCGATTTTCAGACATACCACCTAGACCCCAACCCCTACAACAAAGAAGAAGAGAGTGGACCTGGTCATCAGGGGCAATTAGCCAGGTGAGAGCTCACGATCAGCAGGTTCACAACAGTAGAGGAGGGTGGAGTAGAGCAGATTTATTTTACCACTTTGCCCTATCTGTAATCGACGTCACTCCGGGGCATGCTTGTATGGTTCCACGACTTGTTATACATATGGACAGAGGGTCATCGGATCGAAGTGATCGGAACCAACAGGATAGATCTTCGGTAGGGGTTACGTGCCCTAGTATCTCCAGTAGGGCGTAGGCCCTCAGCTCCAGCCGCTAGAGGCCGAGGTAGACCAGGGGTATCTAGTTCAAGTACCGGTCCAAATCGCACTTATGCCTTATCAGGACGACAGAGCCGAGTTGTCGCTGCATGTGGTGACAAGTATGCTAGACATTTGCTCTCATTATGTTTATACATATATCTAGGGATCCACCTTGTCTTATGTTACCAAATTAGTGGCTCAAAAGTTCGGTATTTTAATCGCTCCAAATACCTTTTCAAGGTTCACACCCGTCTGACTCTATCAGCAGCTAAGAGGTCTACTAGGGACGACATTAGGAGGTTGTTGGTCATCGTACTTTAGTAGATTTGATGAACTAGAAATGATTGATTTTTGATGCAATTATGGGTATGGATTGGCTACGCCATGTTATGCCAATGTAGAAATGTTGACCAAGACTCGTATGATTCCACATTCCAGGAGGTTGTACGGAGCTTAAAGGTAGTGCACTCCATGCCAAAAGGTAGTTTATTTCTATCTTGTTTCTCTAGAAAATCTGATTGTGAAAGGATGTGTTTATCATATTGTCAGGTTCAGGATGTCCAAGCAGAATCTCTAACTCCTCCAGTCCATTCTAGTAATTAATGAATTTAAGATGTTTTCCTGCATGAACTACTCCGGTATTCCCCGTAACGGAGATCGACTCTTTCAATTGACCTATTATCGGGTACTCAACCTATATCTATTCTTCCGTACCGAATGGCTCCTGCTGAGCTCAGAGAATTACAGGATCAGTTAAAAGATGTTGTAGATAAGGGCTTATCAGGCCTAGTACTTCACCGTGGGGTGCACCAGCTTTTTTTTTTTGAGAAAGCAGGATGGTTCCCCCGCATGTGTATAGATTACCGACTGTAAACAATAAAGTCACTATCAAGAACAAATACCCGCTTCAGAGAAGCAATAAATTGTTTGATCAGTTACAAGGAGAGAAGTATTTCTCAAAGATTGGTTTAAGGTTTGGATACCATCATTTTCGGTTCGGGCGAGGATATTCCAAAACTACTTTCGTGACCGTGTATGGCCACTTTGAATTTCTAGTCATGTCCTTCGAGTCGACGAATGCTCCAAGAGTGTTCATGGATTTGATGAACAACATCTTTAGACTGTATTTGGACTTGTTTGTGACAGTATTCCATCAATGATATTCTTGTGTATTCCCGTTCAGAGTGCGCATCACCGAGATCATCTATGAACAAAGGCTCCAAATTCTCCTCCTCCTGGATTGCCGCTTGTATGCGAAGTTTTCTAAATGTGAATTTTGGCTGAATTTAGTGGCCTTTTTGGGTCACATTATGTCAGATGTGGGTGTAAAGGTAGATTCGCAGAAGATTGAAGTAGTAAAAACAAGGTCTAGACCTACCACTCCAACTGAGGTACGTAGCTTTCTGGGGTTAGCCGGTATTATAGAAGATTCGTGAGGATTTTTTACCTTAGTAGCGCCTTTGACCAAGCTAACTCTGTAAAGGCCTAAATTTCACTAGATGAAGCATGTGAACAAAGCTTCTAGGTGTTGAAAAACAGATTGACCTCAACACTACGTATTAGCCTGCCAGAAGGATCAAAGGGTTATGTGCATAATGCATGCTTCGCATCTAAGTTAGGGATGTGTTCTGGATGCAACATGGTAAAGTAATTGCTTACACTTCCGCATACCGGAAGAATGAAAAGAACTACCCAACCTATGATTTGAGTTTGCCGCGGTAATTCATGCCTTGAAAATATGGAGGCACTATCTTTATGGCGTTCATGTGGATAATTTTACCGATCACAAGAGTCTCTAGCATTTTCACAATGTATAGTTGAATCATGGCAGTCGTCGCTGCTAGAGCGTTGAAGGACTACGATGTGAACATTTTATACTGCCCACGAAGAGCCAATGTTGTAGCAGATGCCTCAGTCGAAAAACCATGGGAAGTCTGGCATATTTGAAGCTCCGGAATAAAGGGAACTGGCTTGAGAATTAACAAGTTAGCCGCTTGGGCCGTCCGTACGAAAAAAGAGATTCGTGAGACAAGTGGAGCAAAGAATCCAATATAACAAGTAAAGATCATCATTGGTTGTGGAAGTGAAAGAACAGTAGGAAGACCCTAAACATGGTTCAACTTAGAGATAAGGCTTAGCGTAGGGGAAGTAGATTTCAAGGTAATCAAGATGGAGTTTTGAGGTTTAGGGTCTCCTTTGTGTGCCTGATGTATGTGCTTCATCACAGATTATGGGCGAGGCACATTATTCCCATTAATCTCTTCACCTGTGTTCCAAAAGATGTATCATGATATAAAAGAAGTTTACTGGTGGCCAGGGAATGAAAAAGAGGTAGCGAATTTGTAGCTCAATATCCTAATTGCTAGAAGGTGAAAGTCGAACATCAAACACTTAGTGGGTTAACACAAGAGATAGCAAAGTGGGCGCATGTGAAATGGGAGGCGCTTATATGATTTGTGATAGGATTACCCCGTACCATACGCAAATTTGATTCCATCTGCAAGATTAAGTTGACAGATTGACGAAGTGAGCTCATTTTCTTCGGCGCCAAACCACTTTCACCGAGTATTACTGAGCTCTCAAATCAGTGAAATAGTTAGGTTACACTAGGTCCTAGTGTCTATTATTTCCGATGCAGTAGCACATTTCAAAGCTAGGTTCTAGCAATCCTTTCAAAGAGGATTGGGAACACAAGTTAATCTGAGTACAACATTCTATCCTCAGACAGTGGACAGGCAGAACGTATCATTCAGAGGCTTGAGGATATGTTACGGGTGTCGCGTGCTAGACTGGGCACTGATGAACATTAGCCCTTATTGAGTTTGCTCTACAATACGCTTATCACTCAAGATCCAGATGACACCTTATGAAGCCTTATATGGGAGGAACTGCAGATCTCCAGTTGGTTGGTCTAAGTTGAGAATTAGAGTTAATCCGACTCCACATGATCCATCACGAGAGAAAGTAAATCTCATTAGAGAACGCCGTTGATAGCTCAAAGCCGCCATAAATCTTAACATGTGAGATGTACGATGTATTAATTTGGAGTTCAATGTAAAAAACTGGGTATTTCTGAAACTCTCACCAATGAAGGGTGTAATGAGGTTTGGAAGAAAGTGCTAAGCTTAGCCCAAGGTTTATTGGGCCATACCGGCTATTCCTGAGAATAGTCCGTGCATCATAAGGAGCTAGATTTGGTTTCGCAGTGGGAATCCATTCACTGGTCCTTCATGTGTCGATGCTACGAAAGTGGGAGAGGTTCCAGAAGTTATATTGGATCGATGTGTTCATAGGTGGAGAATCAAAGATGTCACTTCCATTAAGGTATTGTGGAGAAACAAGTAATAGAGAAGAGATGACCTAGGTAGTCGAGATGATATGAGATCCGATATCCTCATTTATTCCAAAGCTTAGTTCGATTATGTAGTTAGGATGTTATTAATTCAGCTTGTCAAGTTTCATGTTTGTGTTATATATATTGATCATGACTCCTCTAGCCTTATTGTGAAATAATTGTTATAGTGTTATATAAAGTAAGGTTCGTATTGGACTTTTTTTGCGTTTAAGGATTTTTGGATAGTCCATATTATAGGAGACACTCGCCAAAAGTTTTCCAATAATAATAGTCCTAAAAGAGATAAACCCCTAAAAACCAAGTAGGCATTTGAGGAGGAATGTTCCTAAGGGGGTAGGATGCTACACTCATGTGCTAACGAATAGTAGGCCTACACGCACTTGAAGTAGATAAAGAGAGTACGACGTGTGTAAAGAAGCCTCAAAAGTCAGGTCGAGCGAGGACAGGCCGCACAGGGCCAGCGCGGGAGGCCACCGGGTAGGGCACCGCCCAGCACCATGGAGGATGCTGGCGCGGTGCGGCACCAAGGCCGTCGCGATGGTCGGGCGTGAGGCACCCCGTGCCTTGCCCTCTATATATATGGGCCTTTACTTGTTTTATTTCATTTCAAAAGAGAGCACGACCTGCAGTGGTTGGGGAACGAAGAAATTAAGTGAAATTACCGCCTTACTCTACGAAACGCCGTTCGAATTCAAATTAACTTCGAGTATTGAAGTTTAAGGCTGCAGGGAGCATTGCTATGAAGTTATTTTCACGAATTTGCCCAGCAAATCATAACCCTTATCGAGCTAAAGTTGTCGAAATTGCTCCAAACTAATTTCTATACGATCACAAGCCTAAGTAAGCATTCCCTTCTAGACCTTCGAGAAATTATGAGTTTGACTGTTCGTTAAGTTGAAATATAGTTAATATTTATACATAAATTTATAATTTTTACCGAATTTAAGACCGAAACTAACCATATTCCCCAAGCATTTACGATTGTAGTTAAGAGGAGATGTTGAATACGAACCGAAACTCACCGCTTAATCAATAATCGCCGAACGAGTTATGTTAAGGCGCCTTCTGCAAGTTAGCTTTAGCATGATAACGCAGCTAGATTCCAAGTAAGAATACCATAAGCATGTCTATTTCGATTAGATCTTGTTATTAGCCGAAACTCGTGACCCATGTTTAGTTTGGGATGGATTATGCCTGTATAGCCCTAATGACCAACCCCTGGTTATTAGTCAGGCTTCCATTGCCCACCGGGGGCGAGATGACGCTTTTCTCTACGGAGCAACATGCCGTACGCAAGGGACGCAAGACGGGTCCTAGGTCTGCTACGCCCATTCCATGGGTGATATATTATATGTCATGGTTGGCTCTACACACCGTCAAGCCGGCGCCTAATGCCCTGGTGCAGATATCGTGAGTCCACTAGACTCGCATACGCCTACAATGGGGGTCGAGCAGTTCGGGCCATGCACTCCAAGGGACTAGGGAGGATGACTATAGCTACCAGTTGACCCATCGTGACCTTGCTAGGGCAGATTGTAAAAGGTACTCACTGTATTTATGGGAGCCCTGTGTGGGTTATTATGTGCTGGTTGTACCCTTTTGGCTTTTTGGGGGCTAGGTAAGGTTGTTTTTGCTTTAGTTATTTATAAATTAGATAATAGAGAGTTTAATTACTCAGATATGATATCTATTCCTCCATTTCAGTATTCTCAGTTCTATCTCATTATTTCAGTCATTTACACTTATTGCCTTACATATTCAGTAGATATTGTACTGATGCCCTTCCTGGAGCGCTACATTACTTTCCTGCAAGTGCGAATAAATGAGGAGCTGGTCCCTCTTAGCCTTCAGCCAGGATTGTTAGAAAGGTCGGCTCCTTTCCTCCGGATCTTGTAGATAGAAGGTTTACTTTTTTTTATTATATAATTTTTGAGTAGGTCGGGCCCCTGTCCGACCATCATATTACTCTTAGAGTCTTGCAGATTATTTCTATTTCCCTGTGGTTAGCTGTTATTGGCCGTGTGGGGCCAATATGTGTTTTAGTTTACGTTTTAACCATGTGGTGCCTTGTTTAGCTGTCAGTTAGCAGCCATGTCGGCCATATTTTATCTTAGCATTGGATTTGCTTTACAGTCATAACTACACATCATGGTAGTCTTGTCGGCCCGCATAGGATTCCCTGTTATTACCTGTTTCTAGTTAGTTGTTTGCCTTTACAGTTAGCTATAAGGCCTTGTTAGCTGGAGGTTGTATTTACAACCGAGATATAGTCCGTTGTTTTCTTGATTTGGGGAGTAAGCCTACACTAGGAGTGCACAGGCCTAGTTAAGTCAGTTCAGATCCTAGTAAGGCACTAGGTGCCAGTCATGCCTCCCAAGGTGGGGCGTGACACAAGTGCACATGATCGTCAAACAATATAGGACAATGAAGTCCTGATTATTGGTTCTTTAGAGACTTATCAGATTACTCGTTTAAACACAACTCATTATTTCGATATTCTAACAACACAAATAAAAATGGGGAATAGTTTAGAGATTAAACTACTTAAACTTGAAATGTAAAATTAACTACTAAATTAAGATTGTTGCAAACTTGTTTGTACTTCAAACAGTGATGAAAATCTAGGGAAATGGCAGTTTCTCTTCAGGTTGAGTTATCAAGACGTGATTATGCTAGATTAGTTCTTTCTAAGGTTTCTAGTTGCAAGTTACTCTCCTATTTCTTGCCACTCTCCCGAGCATACAAGAACTATCTCATGAACCTTAACGCCTATATCCCAATTGTCATAGGAGAAAATGAAACAACGGTTATGCCTACTTGTATTTCAACTAAACATGATTGAAGGGTATATCCCTATCCTCATCAACAACTTCTAACCTTCAACCATTGGGCAAAAGGATCATGGAATTCTTGTTTTACATTTACTTTTAACCCTTTCAGTTCTCTCTTCAAAGTTCAACCAAAAGCCAATAGATATATTCATAAGGTGATCAGTCTAGCGAATAAGCATTTAAAATAAGAAAATATAAATAACCTTTAATGAAGAATAAAAATAGCAATAATCAATCTTTTAAACTTCAACCATAGCTATGGATAAAACCCTAGAATGGGCATTTTCCACTCATAGACAAGTGGAAAACAAAGATGTAATCATCATTCAAAGTAAAACGATAGAGAATTGAAGAAACCTAAGTTAAGACTTCTCTCTCCTCCAAAGCTGCTAACAACCCTTAATATGATCAAACAAAATGAAGTCAGATTGCTAAGCCATGACCTAGATGTTATATTTATAGGTGATCCCTCAAATAACACTTTTTCCCTCAATAAATTAGCTTCAAAATCAGTAAAATTCATTACGGAATAGCTCTGGCACACTACGCCCTCCATAGCCCCAAGTTTGGCTTAATGTTTCTCTAAAGTTTAGCTTAGGGCGCCCCACACCAGTCATAACACCAAGGTGTTAGCCAAATTTCTAAACTTCTAGATCCTCTGGGAACCTAACGCCACTCAAAGTACCAGAGTGTTGGAAAAATTTCCTAAGTATGGGATGCTTCAGGCGCTCCACGCCACTCTTCTCGCCAAGATGATGATCAAATTCTCCTCTAAAGTTTGGGACCTGGAGCCACACTACCCATAGCACCAAATTTGTGTAGATTTCTCTGAAGTTTAGGGGTTGGCGCGCCACGCTAGCTATAGCCCCAGATCAACTTTCGCAAACTCTTCTTTGTTCACACCTTGGGTTTTTTTTGGTCCTTTTTCCTTGGTTTCCTGCTCAAAACATCTAAAAGCATTTGTTAGCTAAAAAGACACATCAATTAATGCATTTCATAAGGATTATGATCTCAAAACAAGCCAAAATATGGGTAAAAATATGGAAAATGGTCATAAGAATATGCCCGAAATCAATACTCAAGGGGCGGTGGTGGAAGCATGAAGGGACCATGTAATAGATATTGCATCACTCCCTTTTTGTCTCTTAAGTGAGGGATGTCATTGTGTGTCTCTGGAATAATAAGTTTTAGAATATAGGGGAATTTTTCCTCATCTACACATCTCTCCTTAGGCTTTGAAGGCTCTATTTCGAGGTTGCCAACCAAACATATTGTCGAAAAGTGTTTAGAATGAGGATCAATACACCCGAACTGCAAAATTGAATTATGCTTGACATCCTAACTTTTACCCACCTTCTTAACATCGACATCAACCAACAAATAATAGTCTAATGGTTGGGATTCTTCTTACTATTCCATGCATTGGCTAGTTTCCACACGTCGCGACTCGAACATAAGCCCGGATCGAGACACGAAACAAGGAACCCCGAGAGTCCCCAAGTTAACCCATGGAATAATCATAGCATAACACTATCAGAATAACAACTAATAGAAAACATAACTAAGTAGAAGCTAATTGTAATGCCCCAAAAATCCTACGATCAGACCTGAGAGTTGAAACGGAAAATATAAAATTCTCTGCACCAGGTCAAAGAACGAGTCGTCCAGTGACCCGTCAGGAATGCCACGAGTCGTTAAGTGACTTGTGGGGAGGGGTCTGACCATGTTAGGAAATTTCAGGTTTGGGGCGACCATGAGTATGACCATGAGTCTTGGTCAGCCCTACAATCTGTTGGGTCAACTGTGGTAAAAAAGGGTCTGAAGGATGAAGGGAAGCAAGCAGTGTTGGAAACGGGTCATCACCATGAATCATCGGATACACCATGAGTTTTGGTGTCCCTCATGGTGACCCTAAGATGAGAGATGGCAGTGCAGGTTACAATAGGCAGGCGACGAGTCCTCCCCCAGACCACAATTCGTCTAGTCCCTCATGGGGACTGGCAGTGTCTATTTTCCTGCGAATTTAATAAGGGTTTTTTCATAATTCCTAAGTTCCTAAGGTCTAAACTACGTTGTTTTAAGCTCAGAATAGAGTGTTTTAAGAAGGGTTGAGTCATTTTAAGCTTATTCTAATTCATGCATGCAAATTTAGAGGGTTGAAAGGGGATCAAACCTAGTTCTTCAAAGTTCTTCCTCAATTCTCATTAGGAAATCAAGGAAGTGGTGAAATCAGATCTATTCAGGTACGTAACGCTATGAATGGGTGCAATAATCCATACCCATGCCCAATCCCTCTCTATTTCATGAAATCCTTATTGATGAATCAATGGGGTTTTAACACAAATATGTGAATTCTATAAGTTCTATCATGGGTCTGATCTAAGCATGTTCAAAATGTTGAATTATGATTCATGGGCAAGTTACAAGGTTCTCAATTACAAATTTATATCTTCAAGTTTTACAATTTATATTGCCATTCGTGGAAGTTCAGGGCAACTTGAGATTATGATATGTATGTTCAAATATGATGATATTTATATGAGAAAAGCATATTTTCAAATTACCCATGTCTATGTTCATGTTTTCAAGAGAATCAGGTTGATTTCAAGCATGTTAAGTATTGGGAAAGCCCATATGATCAAGTATGTTTTACGATTTCATGTTAATTAGCTTACCACAAGGTTTGGAGTAAAGACTCCCAATTATGTTCAGCTTGTGGTATGGTTTGATCCAAGGCTCCTCATGTTATGACTTTAGATTTATGTATCTATGTTATGAGTCAGCTTCGTCACTAGACGATGGTCAACTTCATTGAAAAACGATAGAAAGAATATGCATATTTTTGGGAGTAGCACTTAGCACCTAATAGGCTAAGGGTCAGTCAAACCTATGCCTCAGAACTACGTGTCAACGTAGGTATGTTTAGATTATTTAAAACCTCCCTTGTAAGCTTCCCCTGCCCCCAAGGGCCCTTCAGCTTGATATCGATATCATGGTAGCGTTCTTAGCCCTAGCAAGGCTTTGGATGGCTCTGCCCACTTGAGTGTGATAGTCAGGATCACGTAAGCTCTATCATGGTAATGTCGGTTATATGACAAGTCTCCCATTATTCCTCATAATTTCAGTTATGCATGTTTATCAGTCATGATACTATGTATTCAATAGGTTTGACCCAATGTTTAGTTTTACTTACGATTATCAGTTTTTAGCTTTGGGTCATTCGATTCAGTTATGATGTTCAGTTATGTTTAGATCATGATTTTAGAAAATATCATGCAAGACCTACTCTCAGAATCTTATCTTGATTGTGTTTTATAATATGCATTATTTATGATTTTTACTTACTTAGCGGTTTTATTTACCATGCATACTCGGTACATTTCACGTACTGACCGCATACTCTATGTTGTATCATTTTATAATACAGTCTCTGATATCCAGACTCAATCTCGCCGCTAGCCAGATTCCCAGCATTAGTACTTCCCTATCAGAGTTGTTGAGTCCTCATATTTTTAGGGTCTTACTTATGACGAAGAGGCTATGAGACGTTTAGGAAATGTTCTCTTCTTTCATGATCTACGTCATGTGATGAAATGTCTCTCTACCCTTCTACCTCGTACTATACGCATTTGCAGGATCATGCCTCCTCGCAGAGTTAATGGAAGGATCTTCCCGCTGATTCCCCCCGACAATCAAGCTGTTAATGGAAGGATAAACGGAAATGGGAATGGCCATGAGAATGGAAATGGAGATGAGCACCAGCAAGCCCCACTAGCCATGAGGAGAATATACCCGAGCCAGTTGCCCATGCAGAGTTTAGGGCAGCCATTTAGATGTTAGCCCAGGCCTTGACCGCACAGGTCAATCAGTAGGCGGTAGCACATGTCCTTCAGAATGGGAATGCGCGGTGGTAAGGGTTAGGGATTTTCTGAGGATGAACCCTCCGAAGTTTCTTGGATCAAAGGTGGACAAGGATCCACATGAGTTCATTTAGGAGGTTTTGAAGATCACCCAGATTATGGGGTTAATGAGGAAGGAGTGTGCCGACTTAGCTTCCTTCTAGTTGAAGGAGTTGCACACATTTAGTTCAAGCAAGGGAAGGATAGTAGGACAGTTGGAGCAAGCCCTATCAGTTGGGATGAGTTTCATACAGCCTTTATAGATCAATTTTTCCCTTGGGAGAAAAGGGATATCAAAGTAGCCGAGTATGTGAATCTGAAATAAGGGAAGATGATAGTTCAGGAGTATGCCTTGGAGTTCATTCGTCTGTCCAAGTATGCACCTGAGATGATGGTGGATCAGACAGCCCAAATGAGTAGGTTTGTGCATGGGATAGCAGACTACTTGGTTAGGGATTGGTGGACCATGATGCTTCCTCAGGACATTGACTTTGCTCAGATAGTCCTGTACGCCCAGTATATGGAGACAATGCAGATGAGTGAGTGGGAGAGGGAGGACAAGAGGGCCAAGACCGATAGCTGCGGATTCTCCCAACAAAGTCCTAGTGGGAACCGTCAGCAGTCCCATCAAAGATCTTCAGCCTCGGCGCCTTTAGTTATGAGTGTGCCATCCAAATCCAGGTGCGATCAAAGGGGACGAACGTCAGGCTCTAGAGGCCAGAGTAGCAGACCCATAGAGACCGGATCTCCTTAGTGTAGCAGATGTGGCCAGAGACACACAGGTCAGTGTTTGGCAGGTTCAGGTGCTTGTTTCGGGTGTGGGAAGCTCGGATATATGTTAAGAGATTACCCAACAGCCATACAGGGTCAGGACAGGGGACGAGGCCCAACCTCCAGTTCAGCAGCTCCACCAGCACGCCTAGTTTATCAAGGGGCATCCACTATTGCGAGTGGCGGACAGCGCCAAAATAGATTCTTGGCCTAGTATGCCGTCAGGAGCAGGAAGTATCCCCAAATGAAATCACTGGTCTGTTATGAGTATTCCAACTTGATGTATATGCATTGTTAGATTCAGGGGCTACTTTATCTTTTGTGACGCCCTATGTTGCTAGTAGTTCCGAGTCTGTGATTTAGTAATAGCTAGACAGATATATAGAAATTTCCCTATCATAGTCCTTTAGAACATCACCTCAGCAGATTTATTAGAGTAAGCCATGAGCGATTTTGATGTTATCCTCGTCATGGATTGGTTATATGCATTTTATGCCTCAGTCAATTGTAGAACCCATGCAGTAGAGTTCAGATTTCCAGGTGAGACAGTCCTAGAATGGAAGGGTAGTTCAGTTGTTCTTGTAGGTCGCTTCATTTCCTACCTTATGGACAGAAAGATGATTTTAAGGGTTGCGTGTACCATCTTGTTAGGGTTAAGGATGCTACGTCTGAAACCCCGACTATCCAATCAGTTCCTATAGTATGTGAGTATCCATAAATGTTCCCAGATGATCTACTGGGAATCCCTCCCAAGCGGGAGATTGATAATGGTATTGACCTTCTTCCCGATACACAGCCAATATATATTCCTCCTTACAGAATAGCTCCAGCTTAGCTAAAGGAGTTGAAGGAACAGTTGAAAGACCTCTTGGACAAGGGATTCGTCAGACTTAGCAAATCATCGTCGGGTGCACCAGTTCTCTTTGTCCGCAAGAAAGGTGGTTCTCTTTGTATGTGCATTGATTATAGGCATTGATTATCCTCTTCCCAATATTGATGATTTGTTTGACCAGCATTAGGGTGCTAAGTGCTTTTAAAAGATAGACCTCAGATCCAGATACCACCAGCTCAGGGTTTAGGAGAGTGACATTTCGAAGAAAACCTTCAAGACTCGGTATGGTCACTATGAGTTTGTAGTTATGTCTTTTGGACTAACGAATGCTCCTGCAACTTTTATGGATTTGATGAATAGGGTGTTCAAGCAAAACCTGGATATGTTCGTGATTGTGTTCATAGATGACATCGCATTATACTCTCGGAGCGAGGAGGAGCATGCCTCTCATTTGAAGGTGGTGCTACAAACTTTGAAGGATCGTCAGTTGTATGCTAAGTTCAGTAAATGTGAGTTTTGGTTGAACTCAATGGTGTTTTTTGGTCCATGTGGAGTCATGTAAGGGTGTACAAGTAGACTCTCAAAATATAGAAGTAGTGAAGGATTGGCCTAGACCAGTGAGTCCTTCAGATATTAGGAGTTTCTTGGCTTTATCTAGTTATTATCGGAGATTTTTTTAGGGGTTTTCATCTATTACAGCCCCGTTGACTAAGTTGACCCAGAAGAAGTTGAAGTTTCAATGATTAGAGGCTTAGGATAAGAGCTTTCAATAGTTGAAGACTCGACTCACCTCAGCACCTGTGTTGACCCTACATGAGGGCAACAATGGGTTTGTGGTACATTGTGATTCTTCGAGCATCGGCCTTAGTTGTGTATTCATGCAGCACAGTAAAGTTGTACCCTATGCTTCCAGGCAATTGAAAGTCCATGAAAAAAATTATCCGACTCATGATCTTGAATTGGTGGCGGTAGTATTGGCCTTGACGATTTGGAGAAACTATTTGTATGGGGTCCATGTAGATGTGTTTGCAGACCACAAAAGCCTACAATATTTGTTTACCCAGAAGGATCTAAATCTACATCAAAGGAGTTGGTTGGAGGTACTCAAGGATTATGATATGAGTGTCCTTTACCATCGGGGAAATGCTAGTGTGGAAGCAGACGCTCTTAGTAGGCTTTCTATGGAAAGTGTGTCCCATGTAGATGAGGGGCGGAAGGATGATAATCTAGTTCATAGTTTATGGTAGTAAGATAATTTTCTTTCTTGATATCTTTGGTTTCTTCTTGGTATTCTTAGAAGGCGGTTAGTACACTTACTAATTGTTGTCTAACATTACTCACAAAGAGGTCAAGATCCAATTCTAAACTTGCTTAGTTTCTCCAGTAAAGGCGTTTGGTTTACCTATAGCCAATTTGTTGTTACTTTGATCGTTTCAAATCCATATCTCTTAGTTCTTGTTTAGTCTTATCAATTAGTTTCCAAGTTTTGCTTCCACATTTGTTTTAAGCTCATACTCTAGTTTTGGGATTCCTAACCTTTGTGTTATCAAGTGGTAATAGATCGGTTCTATCAAGATTCCATTCTTGATAATCATGGGAGTGTTTTGAACAAAGAGCAAAAAAAAAAACGTCACTGTAGCAGTGAACAGTAACGTTAAAAAAAAACACTATTGTTTGCATGTGGAATACCTATCTTCATCAACAACTTCTAACCTTCAACCAATGGGGCAAAGGATCTTTGAATTCCTTTTTTGCATTTACTATTAACCCTTTCAGTTCCCTCTCCCAAGTTCAACCAAAAGCATTTAGATATATTCACAAGGTGATCATTCTAACAAATAAGCAATTAAAATAAGTAAATATAAATAACCTTTAATGAAGAATCAAAACTAGCAATAATCAATCTTTAAAACTTCAACCATAGCTATAGCCAAAACCCTAGAATGGGCGTTTTTCCACCTATAGACAAGTGGAAAAAAAAGGATATCATCATCATTCAAAGTAAAATGATAGAGAATTGAAGAAACCTAAGTTACGACTTCTCTCTCCTCCAAAGGTGTGTATAAACCCTTACAATGATTAAAAAAAATGATGTCAGATTGCTAACAAATGACATAGATGTTATATTTGCTTAAGAAATTAGCATCAAAATCAACAAAATTCATTCTGGAATAGGTTTGGCACACTACGCCCTCCATAGCCCAACATTTGGCTCAATATTTCTCTGAAGTTTAGCTTAGGGCACCCCACGCGAGTCATAGCACCAAGGTGTTAGCCAAAATTTCTATACTTCTAGATCTTCCGGGTGCCTCACGCCACTCAAAGTACCAGAGTGTTGGAAAAATTTCCTAAGTTTGGGATGTTTCGGGCGCTCCACGCCTCTCATCTCGTTAAAATCTTGATCAAAATCTCCTCTAAATTTTGGGACCTGGCGCCCCACACTACCCATATCACCAACTTTGTGCAGATTTCTCTGAAGTTCAGGGGTTGGCACACCATGCCAGCTATAGCCCCAGATCGACTTTCGCAAACTCTTCTTTCTTCACACCTTGCATCATTTTTTGGGTCCTTTTCCTTGGTTTCCTACTCAAAACATCAAAAAACATTTGTTAGCTCAAAAGACACATGAAAACATGAATTCATACATTTCATGAGGACTATTATCTCAAAACAAGCCAAAATATGGGTAAAACATGGTAATTGCCATAAGAATATGCCTGACATGAATGCTCAAGGGGCGGTGGTGTAAACATGAAAGGACCAAGTAATAGATATTGCATATCTCCCTTTTTGGCCCTTAAGTGACGGATGACAGTGTGTGTCTTTGGTATAATAAGTTTTAGAATATAGGGGAATTTTTCCTCGTCTACACATCTCACCTTAGGCTTAGAAGGCTCTATTTCTAGGTTGCCAACCAAACATCATGTCGAAAAGTGTTTAGAATGAGGACCAATACACCCAACTTCAATATTGAATTATGATTGACATCCTCACTTTTATCTACCTTTTTAACATCGACATCAACCAACAAAGAATAGTCTAATGGTTGTGATTCCTTATCCTGTTCCATGCATTGGCTTGTATCCACATGTCACGACTTGAACATAGGCCCGATTCGAGACACGGGACAGGAAACCTCGTGAGGCTCGAAGTCTACCCATGGAATAATTATAGAATAATACTATCAGAATAACAACTAATAGAAAACATAACTGAGCATAAGCTAACTGTAATACCTCGAAAATAAGATCAAACCTGAGAGTTGAAATGAAAAAAATAGGATTCTCTACACCAGGTCATAGGATGAGTCATCCAATGACCCATCAGGAACACCACGAGTCGTTAAGAGACTCGTGGGGAGGGGTATGACCATGTTTGGATATTTCAAGTTTAGAGTGACCACGGGTGTGGCCATGAGTCATGGTCAGCCCCACGATTTGTTAGGTCAGCCATGGTCAAAAGGGTTCTGAAGGATGAACGGAAACAGGCAGTGTTGGTAATGGGTCATCACCATGAATTGTCAAGTACACCACGAGTCGTGGTGTCCCTCGTGGTGAACCTCATATGAGAGATGGTAGTGAAGGTAACAATAGGCAGGCGATGAGTCGTTCCTCAGAGCTTGAGTCGTCTAGTCCCTCGTAGGGACTGGCAGTGTATATTTTCCTGCAAATTTAATAAGGGCCATTTCGTAATTTCCAAGATCCTAAGGCCTAAACTATGTCATTTTAAGGTCAGAATAGAGTGTTTTAAGAAGTTTTAAGTCATTCTAAGATTATTCTAATTCATACATGCAACTTTAGAGGGTTGAGAGCGGATCAAGCCTAGTTCTTCAAAGTTCTTCAAAGTTCTTCCTCAATTCTCATTGGGCAATTAAGGAAGTGGTGAAATCAGGTCTCTTCAGGTATGTAAGGTTATGAATGGGCGTAATATTCCATACCCATGCCCAATCCCTCTCTATTTCTTGAAATCCTTATTGATGAATCTATAGGGTTTTAACCCAAATATGTGAATTCTATAAGTTCTATCATGGGTATGCTCTAAGCATGTTCCAAATGTTGAATTATGATTCATGGGCAAGTTACAAGGTTTTCAATTACAAATTTATATTTTCAAGTTTTACAATTTATATTGCCCATTCATGGATGTTCATAGCTAGTTGAGAATATGATATGTATGTTCAAATATGATGAGATGTATATGAGAAAAGCGTGTTTTAAAATTACCCATGTCTATGTTCATGTTTTCAGGAGAATCAAGTTGATTTCAAGCATGTTAAGTAATGGGCAAACCTATATGATCAGTATGTTTTATGATTTCATGTTAATTAGCATACCACATGGTTTGGAGTCAAGACTCCCAATTATGTTCAGCTTGTGGTATGGTTTAAGCCAAGGCTCCTCATGTTATGGCTTAAAATTTATGTATCTATGTTATGAGTCAACTTCTTCACTAGATGATGGTCAGCATGATCTAAGTCGTGCGATGAAATATCTCTCTATCCTTCTAACTCGTACTATACACGTTTGCAGAATCATGCCTCCCCACAGAGTTAATGGAAGGAGAAACGAAAATGGGAATGGCCATGAGAATGTCAATGGAGACGAGCACCAACAAGCCCCACTAGCCCATGATGAGCATATACCCGAGTCATTTTCCCACGCAGAGTTTAGGGCAGCCAGTCAGATGTTAACCCAGGCCTTGACCGCTCAAGTCAATCAACAGGCGGTAGCACATGTCCCTCAGAATGGGAATGCGACGGCGGCAACAGTTAGGGATTCTTTGAGGATGAACCCTTCGGAGTTTCTTGGATCAAAGGTGGATGAGGATCCACATGAGTTCATTGAGGAGGTTTTGAAGATCACCCAGATTAAGGGGGTGATTGGGAAGGAGTGTGCCGATTTAGCTTCGTACCAGTTAAAGGGGTTGTGAACATTTGGTTCAAGTAAGGGAAGGATAGTAGGGTAGTTGGAGCAGGCCCTATAAGTTGGGAAGTGTTTCATGCGGCCTTTTTGGATCGATTTTTCCCTCAGAAGATGAGGTAGATCAAAGCAGCAAAGTTTGTGAATCTAAAACAAGGCAAGATGAAAGTTCGGGAGTATGCCATGGAGTTCACTCTTCTGTCCAAGTATGCGCTTGAGATGGTGGTGGATCAGACAGCCCGATCGAGTAGGTTTGTGCATTGTATAACAGACAACTTGGTCAGGGATTGCTGGACCATAATGCTTCCTCAAGACATTGACTTTGCTCAGATAGTCCTTTACGCCCAGTAGATGGAGACAATGCAGATGAGTGAGTGGGAGAGGGAGGCCAAGATGTCCATGTCTGATAGCTTCGAATTCTCCCAGCAAACACCTAGTGGGAACATCAGCGGTCCTATCAGAGATCTTCAGCCCCGGCACCTTCGGTTATAAGTGTGCCATCCAGGTTTAGCTGCGATCAGAGGGGACGAGCGTCAGGATCTAGAGGTCAGAGTAGAAGACACATAAGGCCAGCCCTCCCGAGTGTAGCAGATGTGGCCGGAGACACATAGGTTAGTGTTTGGTGGGTTCAGGTGCTTGTATCGGGTGTGGGAACCCCGAACATATGCTTAGAGACTGCCCAACATTCAGACAGGGTCAGGATAGGGGCTGAGGCTCAACCTCCAGTTTAGCGGGGGATATCCACTAGTGCGGGTGGTGGACAGCACCAAAATAGATTCTATGCCTAGTATCCTATTAGGAGTAGGAAGGCTCCCCAGATGTAGTCACTGGTATATTACGAGTATTCCACCTTGATGTATATGCATTTTTAGATCCAAGGGCTACATTATCTTTTGTGATGCCCTATGTTTCTAGTAGTTTCGGAGTCAGTCCTGAAATCTTGTCAGAACCCTTATCAGTCTCTATTCCAATCGGCGATTTAGTAATAGCTAGATGGATATATAGAAATTGCCCTATCATAGTCCTTCAGAAAATCACCTCAGCAGATTTAGTAGAGTTTACCATGACCTATTTTGAGGTTATCCTCTGCATGGATTTGTTTTATGCATGTTATGCCTCAGTCAATCTTAGAACCCATGCAGTAGAGTTTAGATTTCCGATTGAGACTGTCCTAGAATGGAGGGGTAGTTCAGCTGTGCTTGTAGGTTGCTTCATTTCCTACCTTAAGGCGACAAAGATGATTAATAAGGGTTACGTGTACCATCTAGATAGGGTTAAGTATTCTACGTCCAAAACCCTAACTATACAGTCAGTTCCTGTAGTATGTGAGTATCCAGAAGTGTTCCCAGATTATCTACCGAGAATTCCTCCCGAGCGGGAGATTTACTTTTGTATTGACCTTCTTCCCAAAAAGCAGCCAATATATATTCCTCCTTACAGAATGTCTCCAACTGAGCTAAAGAAGTTGAAGGAATAGTTGAAAGACCTCTTAGACAAGGGATTCATCAAACCTAGCAAATCATCATGGGGTGCACCAATTCTCTTTGTCCACAAGAAAGGTGGTTCTCTTTATATGTGCATTGATTATCGGCAATTGAACAAGGTCACAATCCAGAATAGGTATCCTCTTCCCAAGATTGATGATTTGTTTGACCAGCTTTAGGGTGCTAAGTGCCTTTCAAAGATAGACCTCAGATCCGGATACCACCAGCTCAGGGTTCGGGAGAGTGACATTCCGAAGACAGCCTTCAGGACTCGGTATGGTCACTATGAGTTTGTAGTTTTGTCTTTTGGACAAATGAATGCTCCTACAACTTTTATGGATTTGATGAACAGGGTGTTCAAGCCATACTTGGATATGTTCGTGATTGTGTTCATAG
>JACEIK010000178.1:542600-562873 GCA_018107945.1 Datura stramonium | reverse complement strand
ATGATACATTTGAGATACTCTCTTAGTGGACACGTCACAGTAAACACATGCTAAACCCTTTTCCACCTGGAACAGGAAAGTAAATTCTACGGCGCAAACAATCCCAACTTCAACAGATCAATCTCCCTTCTTACTTAGAGTGAGCTGAAGAAGGAAGATTGATCAATTTGATCTTCAGTTCTATCTATATCCCCAGAATCCACATATATCACAAAGCTAGCTTCAGCCAGACGTCTTGCACATCCCCAATTAATATTGTTATCCTTGTTGCTATAGACAGTTGTCACTCTCTGGGACAACCTTCCTCGATCAGTGGTAAACCCAAGAATCTTTCTCAATCTAGCAGAAGCAACTAAAGGCTGAAGGCTGAGATGAGTATTTCCCATTTTGAAATGTAGTAAATATACAACCCTGAAGACAAGGCGCTAGAACAGTACTTCTCTTACATCTAAGTTTATCTTTAACATACACGTAAAGCATCACGGAAGCATAGAAATGAAAAACTGTGAATGTCTGCCCACTACAAAGCAGGATCAAACAACAGTGAAGTAAGTGAAGCTCAGTCATAGTTTTAAGAATCCTCTAAATATATAGTGGATAATCTAAAGACCTGTTTGACCAATTTATTTGTTCAAACATTAGAGCAACAAAACAAAATTTAACTATACCTAGCATGCATTTTTTTTCTTTGAAAAGAATCACAAGATCCTTTTTAAACTGAGATCAAGAATTCTCAAATCATTTTTAAAAAATTCATGGATTCATTTCAATTTAGTGGGATCCGTCATTCACATTTTTTCCAATCAAGAACGTTTTTTAAAACTCTTTGACCTCCAAATTTAGAGTATCCTACTTTCACACAATTCACAGGTTCAACAAGCAACCAATATATATTTCAGGATCAAACTCCCAAATCACAAACTTTACCATGAAAGTAGGGAAACAAAGTTAGTATAAAATAGTGCCGATGCGGAATAGTAGAATACATCTTTGGACATAAGCTAAAAGGGACAGCCTGATATTTTCTTCTCCTCATACACTACAAAGACCCCTCCCCCCTGTTTGATTGTTTCTCTATTTGCTTCTTCAGCTTAGTTTCATCAAATTATCTGCACTATCACACCATTTAGAAGTGGAAAAATTACATAAGAAATAGGTACGTAAGATAATTTGTAAGTGATTTGCATAATCACTTATTTTTCACCCATTCAGGAATTTGCATTTATATTATCTTTCACACAGTTCAATATGCTCATGGTGGAACTCCCAGACCAACTGATGGTGGCCACCTCTCAAAAAAGGATGACATTAACGTCGTAAAGAATTCCTTTTGTTGCTTGTACATTTGTCAAACGCGTCATGATTAACTCCTACTTCAATGTATTATTGTTCACTCAATATTATATGGTTGTGTAATTCTTGAGCACGGACAATCCCAAGACAAATTCCTATGAAGAATCATATATTCCTCCCTTTTCTGACGAAGGAAGGAGATTAAGCTCAGATAAACAGATGATATTCTCCCTTCAGGCCTAAGCCGAATTAGTAGCTTTTTTTCTATGGGACTTGGGGCCTTGAGGCCTAGGCAAATCTCAGACTTCTTGTTGTTATGAGTGAGTTAGAATCATTCTTTTTTTACTTCTAAATCTATTTCCAAATACCCTGAGTATGGCTGCTTCAACCAGTAAAATACCTTCATGATCAACATTCACAAGTTCCGTTTTGTGCATTTTTATTTTTTGTCCACAGAGCTATTACTAGCATATAACACCTCAGGCAGCTTAAATATCACTTCTCTCAATATCAAAGTTGTCGTGTGCCTTGATACTACTACTACTACTACACGGAGACGTTCCTTCACTTGAAAAAAGTTGTCAGGTCATGAAAGTTTATTAAACTCTCAAGAGGCAGCGTGTACATTGGAGAAAGACTACACAGCACCAGCTTATTGACTATGGGTAATCAGTGAAATTTTTTAGAAATATTGGATACGTGGATAACTGAAAGACTACTTATTCCCATAGGTTACCTCTTCCCCTTTCAGGCAAGGGTAGCTCTGAACAAGGGAGAGTTGAGTCCAATGATACTTTCTTTTTAAAAATTATTTTTCGCTAGTTTACAAGTATTCTATTACTCAGATATACAAACATCACTAGTATGTAGAATTTACGGACACCTTTATCCAATTTTAAAAGCTGTAACATTTACACATGATGCGAGTATTTTGGAGAAATAATCCAAGATTAGTCAGGTGAATATGCAAACCCTATATCTAACAAAATAAAGTAAAGAATTGTTATCACAAAATTTGAAACGTCAATACCTCGTTAAGCCATACATAAAAATACTTTGATAAAGAGATTCAATCTTGAATAATATAAACATCTTCGTAAAAATGTTAATTGAACTTTTGTTCTTCGTTAAAAGACTTTACAATAGATAAAATTATCATTTACTATAAATCGTGTTTATCTAATGAGCGATTTATAAATCATGTTTATAATAGACAAAATAAATCGTGTTTGCCAAATGCTATTTATAAGTAGTCTTCATCCGTCTTTGCTTAATACGATTTATAAATCATGTTTTATAAACCGTATTTCACGATGCCGCAAAGAGGTACAGGTAGAGATTGGGCATAAGTCATAGGCGTAGACACAACATTAATTCCTTGAGGAGATAGGTAATGGGTTCTTTCTGAGTAAAACGTTAAAAGTGAAAAGCAACATGCTAATGTTACTGATTCCATACACCACAAGTGCATACAACAAATAATCTACAGTTCACAAGAATCCAGGGATCCTATTAAAGGAGGAATTACAATACAAACAGGCGCAAATTCTGTTGCTACTCTTAAGCAACAAAATATACAACAAAAACCGAGCTGCAACACAGGATCGGTTAGTTGGGTAAGTTAATGCTGCTAACTTACTACACTAGAGCTGTACAATGCCCAAGAGAACTGCTATTGACTCATATCAGTTACCTCTAGACCGCAGCTACACAAACTGTGGAAATGCACATTCCTTGTCCTTACTCCTCTACCTTCTAATAAACCTGTGACCTACCATTTTCTATGTGGTAAACTGTACTTCATAAACTTATTAATGTCACTGTTAATGCTATCATCTTCTTGTAGCAAGCTTCTTAGGATGACGGTTTTTGCCTTGATGCCACGTGCTCTCCAGGATGCTGCATCCCTACAAATCATTAGTCATGATCACATGATGGCCTTTTCTGCTGGTTTACTTCCCTCCAGCTGATTTCCCTACTCGTTCTTTCCACGTGCTCTGCGTATGACAATATTTTATTACTAAATGATCATTCATCAAGAATTTTAAGTTACAATAAATAGTGAATTAAGAAATAGGCATTACAAGTAGCTCATCGTCGGATAATTCTTCATCAGATTTAGCAGCCGAACTACTTTCAGAGTCGCCTTGATCAGTTGAATTACTGTCTGCATCATCTCCTACACTCCCATGAGAATCTGATCTTTCAGCATCATCATTCGACTTCTCTGTAGATACATCTGCATGCGGTTTCTCATGAGAATAAGAGATCTCCTTGTCCGATCCACGAGAATCCTGAGGGGTGCCAGGTTCATCCTCAAATTCTTTATTTTCAAAGGGAAATTTTTCTTCTTCGGACTCTTCCATACCACTCGACCTATTCGCATCAGCCCCTGGTTTCCCATCAGAGTATGATATGTCATCCTTGTCAGACAGTTCATGTTCAGACAAACTCCCACGCATACTCTCTTTCTGCTCACTTTCTGATTCACCTAGTAAAGCCAAATGTCAGATTAGAAAGCTAGGGGAGATCATGAAAAGCATAATGGGGAGACTGTCAAAATTATTCGACCTCATGTGACTAAATGCAGCAACTAAGACGTAATGGAAGTTCTAAAATTTGATTTAGTAATGCAGCAAATTTGATTACTGAAAATGGATCATTTGGCAAGAACACAAAATCCAGTTGAATGGGACAACAAATTTTAGGAACGTCAAGAAAATTAACAGAGGAATTCCTAGTGACAGCCTTGTAGGAGCAGAAACAGATGCCAATGTAGATTTAACTGTGGTAAGTGCAACACGCATGCCATGTCTATCCTCAATCCATTCAAACTCGTAGATTACAAATTTACAACAATAAGGTTATTTCTGGATATCACGAGAAACTAAAAGACTGATTAGAAGAACATCTTTTTTCATACTCTAGATTGAAAATAAGAGATGAAGCTTTTATTTCCCTCCTACTTTTGAATGGTTGTGGCATGAGAACAATTATTGCCCGACTTCTGCAAATGTCCCTTTTTTAAGCCACCATTTATTTGTCCCTATTTTTAAAAGTTGTGCAAATATAGCCTTTGGAAAAAATTTCGGGAGAAGGTTCGACTCGGGTCTAGTATTTATTCATATATTGCTAAACCTTACCAATAAAACATTAGATTGTCGTCTAACATTTGCAAAACTATAACCAGTCATCTAACGTCTTCTCATAAAATTTTCAGTTTAAGTTGCAATAGAAACAAAGAGTCTTCAATTAATCCCAAAAAGGGAAACAAGCGAAAATTTAAGCCTATAGATACTCGTGATTTCTGTCCAATACATATCTCCCATTTCCAAGAATCTTTTTTTTTCCTCCTAATGATGGGGTTTTATTTTAAAGCATTTCAAGGAGGCTTTTGAGTTCCTCAATCTTCCAATCCTGAAGGTTGCTTCTGGAAGTGGAGGTGCCAAAAGGATGTTCCCCACTTGTAATATCCAAATATGTTGGACAGTTATCTCCTTTTGGCATGAACCTCTGTAGATGTTTGGAACTGCGGATCTCAAAGTGTCTTCTCCATACCACTTGTGCCCCTCAAAACTAACCCTATTCCTATCCCCTATCTTGAAAGATATATTGCCACTTAAAGCATCCCACTCATTCAAAATGTTTCTCCAAAGGCCACAACTCAGAGAAATTTCCACTTTCTACTGTCAATTCCCAAGAGACTAAGGAAAAGGTGGTAACTTTGGGTTAAGAATAAACTTAGCGAAGTACTCTGAATTTGAAGGAACTTTTCAGATCCGAATGAGGTTTTTGTTCTTTCCTTAAAGAAAGAGATGGCATGGCTGCATTTTAAATCATTAAATGCCACTCATCTCCCCAATCAACATTCCATCGCTCTGATAGTTCCTCAAATTTTTTTAAATACTTTTCACCTCAGGGAATATCCAATTATCCCTCTCCATCAGAAAATAACTTTGCAACCCGAACTATTGCCTCCTTTCCCCACCCTCATCAGCCACCTGATAGACTCCACCTTCTTAAAACACCTAATCATACCCTCCCCTCCATGTGTGTAAATGACTTCCACACTCTCTCTCTCCTTTCTTTTGTTGACCTTTGCTAACAGAATATACCAAGCAGCAAATGATACAATTACCTAGAATGACAAAAAGAATAAGAAATCAAGAAATTCAAGCAAAAGAGAATCACAAGAGTCTTACCTGAGCTTATATTGTCCGTCTTGGACTTTGAGGTTTCCAACGCCTTACCTAAGAGCAGGCTTCTTCTGCTCAAAGAAGATTTTGATGGGCCTTTTTGTCCATACTTCAAATTCTTCCTTGGAGTTCTCTTCCCTCGTACTTGACATAATGGAGATCTGTTAGAGAAACAGAACGCATAAGGCAAATAGGACAAACACAAACAAATTATGTGCAATCAAGTTACAGAATCAAGCTCACATCTTATCTGTCTCTTTCTTTTGCCTGGAGGCAGCAAGAGCTTTATTTTTCCTCTCTCCAGATCTGCAGTCATTAAATGAAGACAAGGAGGTTAAACATACTTATAATTCCTCTATGATGCAAATACACAAGGCGCCGGAAGACAAAACTAAAAGGGACATATAAATGAAGATACCCACTTATTCCCACAACTTATTTGCATAATGCAAAGTTATCAGTTCATTCATGAAAGGCATTAAAAGTTCAAGATTAGAAAAGAATTAAGCTAGTCGTCAACACTTAATAACAGTCCGGAAAAACAAAGGCATAAATACTCATTATATCAACCCATCTACGCCAATGGGAGAAGAACTATGCAACCTGAGGTATGATAAGTACCATCAACACAATTCAAACACTCAAGAATAGAATTCCTCATTTTCAAGTACCATATAAAACAGAATCTCCAGAACTTATCAGAAGAAAAGGGATAGCGATAATCAGGAAAAAGAAATCTAAAAGACCCCCTAACTACTAAAGCAAATGAACCACTTACGCTTTCTCATAGCGTGAAACCTTTTTGGAATTTGAACCCTGTAAATGGTGTTCAAATGCGATCAGAAAAGCCAAAATGCATGCCCTCACTGCAGGAATAAAAATAAAAAGTTCGCAAGGATGAAGTAAGACTAAAACGAAAAGCATACCTTCACGGGCTTCTGCACACCACCAACAAGCTCCCAACACTCCTTTTCCAATCGGAGGACTTCCACATCACCATCATCGTATAGCACCTTTGGTACAATTGATAACAAATCATAGCAAAGAATCAATAGAAGTTGACATATTAAAAAATATTGCAGAAATTCGCTAACTATAGAAATACAAAAGATGTATTGGAAATGTAGCTTACAACGTGTTTGCTTTTTTGAGTGTCAAAAGACTTGACAACACCTTCATAGAACCTGTCAAATACTTGGAGTTAGTGTTCTAACCTAATAATCTTGAAGGCCACATTAACCTTATTAGACCACAATCAAAGTAAAGATTAAAGAAGAAAACTCAGACTAGACAACATCCCCATGACCAATGAGCTGCAATAGTAATGGAAGACAACCAACAGAAGTTGAGCAAAAGAATAAAGCGGATATGAGAAAGAAGCAACAATGATGACCATGATGTGTTAAGAGTACAAATAAACATCTATACAAGTATTGCTCCAAGGCAATCAGCCAGCTTAATGAAAAACCAGCACAAAAGGAAGTTTACCATGCAAGGGAAAACCAAAAAGGAATGATCTCCAAAGACAGCTATGGCAGAACATAGCTTGAAAGAACTAGAAAGAACATTTACTCCTCTCGAGTTAAGAGCAACTTACTCCTTATCCATGGGCCACCAAACTTTTATTCTGCAACCAATCAAGTCCACAGTGGGAGTTGTATCATCCTTTGATGTGCACTAGAGAAAAACCAGGTAAAAGCATTAGCAAATAATTGCAGATGTAAATCTTTGGATTAGAAAAAAGAAAAAGAGGTATAAAACAGCACAAATGTTGCAAAACTATACCTAAGCCAACTTCCTTAATAAGTATTAATGAAATTAAATAAACAACAAAATAATTGGTTATATAGATAACCTTAACAATTCACCATAGGGAACAATCATAGATAATCCACACAATGGTGAAGAGAATCAACACGGCTAGAACAGATGTAGTAGGAACGCAAGCATACAGAGTCAGTCTAAACATTCTGTGCTCTCCTCCCAAGGGCATTTCTATAACAGCGACTGAGAAAGTTAATTACTCACAAGGCATGCTGATCCTTCTACAATTACGTGCAACAAATGGCTTTACTAGCAAGTCTAAACACTCTGTGCTCTCCTACAACCGTGTCTGAGGAAGTTAATTACTATGTCCAAAATAGCATTCTCATTTCTAGAATGGACAAATCCGTAATCATATATGAGTATCCATGACATAACTAAGATCATCCAAATTAAGGCAATTTCTTCATCAACTATCCGATGGCTATATTCATTTAGCTTTCTTCCAAGACAAAAGGGCAAGCCACGACTTATCTTTGCAGTCTAACAGTCAAATTCGCAGAGAGATTTTAAAAAAAATGAAGTCCCCACACATTATAGGGAAGAGGCATTAGCACAATTATGTTAAGTAGCAACGGGATTAGCACAGTTATGTTAGGTTACGAAGGTATTAAAGAAATTCAAACCAAATTCATCAAAGGGAGTGTAACAGAACTGCAAACAATGTTTTGTTAAAGGTTTTTGCAGATCAATCAGATTGAGTTACAAAAGATAGAATATATACCCTTTAACAGTTAGTCATGTCGATTCGTTACGTTATTCAGTTAAATTATCTTGAAGAAGTGGCATTTTTCTCCCAGGCACAGTTCTCGGGAAAATGGATTAGTACACACTTCATGTCGACTACCAGTGGTCCTTCCGATCACCGGACCGAACCAATGGAAAATACCATCTATTTTGCGGTAGGCTTCAAATGGTTCGACGTTACAAGAAACTATGGAAAAGCTGGAGACTGGTTTGAATGGAAGGAAAGGAGTAGGAATGCCATCACAAGAACTACGTTTAGCGAAAAGACGATGGAATGGGTCGTTCGGATTCTAAGAGAGGCATCCAAGGTGAAAGGTAACATGGTCCGAAGATGGAAGAAGACAGAGGCGCTCTTACAGATCTTTAGTGCATGGAACTTTAACAAATTCGGACGCTACATTACTTTAATCAATGTGAGAGGTAAAAGGAGAACGGTACTGATTACCCCAGAACTGACATTCAATTCAGGATGGCGGGACATAGCAGATAAAGTGGAGAGGTTCATTAATAGGCACAAGAGAAGGGAAAACATTGAGTACAGGCTAGCAGACAACTCAACACCATATACAGAGGTAGTCAGAACTCAGAAGATCTAAATGGGAAAATAGAGGTAATAAGGACATAGATACCGGATATACTGCGAAGGGGGGAGTACAAAGCTTTAATGACATCCCAGAAACGCAAAACGAAGTATTAAAGAGGAGTTTGGTGGGAGAATTTAATGGCTCAACAACCCTTTCTGAGGTCAGAAGGTGGGCTACCACATGGGCTACATATTTACGAGATGGGAATGGAAAGTTCCTGTTTGAGTTTGCATCCAAGGTAACGGCGGAACAAGTAATGATAGGTGATTGGTTATGGATGAAATCCAGACTCAAAATCCAATGGTGGACTCCCAGAATAGGCACTACAGAGGAGAAGGACAACCCAGAAGCAACATGGGTGAGAATAATGGGTATACCGCTGCACCTATGGACCAGAAAGTTTACAAAACAATTGGCAACTTCTGCGGAGGTTGGGATGGAAACAGAGAAGGAGACGAAGCTGAGAAACCACCTCAAATGGGCACGAATCAAAGTACGAGACAACGGATCCAATATCCCAAAGGAGGTGACGGTAGAAAATGGCGGCTTCCTCTACTCCATGCAGATCTGGACAGAAGCTTCAGCGAGGGTGGTCGTCGGAGAAGGAGAAATTTCAAAAACTACTAACCAGCAGACAGAAGTGGAAAACCCAGCAGATACAGAGGTGAAAGGTATATTGGGAAAAACGCAGTTGAAAAAGCTGGCAGGGGAGCCACGTGACTGAGCAGAGACACGTGGGGAGAAAGTGAGGCAGCAGTCACAAGAGGTGGATTGGGCCGGGTCTGTGAAGGGTAAAGAGAATCTTGAAGGCCCTAGTAATAAGACTGGCCTAAGCCCAAAAATTTACTATCTTGATCCAATAGATGCTGGGAGAGGGGCACGTTAGACGCACGGGGGGGCGTTAAAAGGTTTTAAGGAGCTGAGTGTATTAGCTTCACAGTTCTTAGAAGCCTAAAGGTCTGGGAAAATACGACAGAAGTGAGTATGGGAAGAGGAAGTGAGAGAGCACCACCAAGAGAGGAAAAATCAGACATGCAAGCCCCGGAAAAAGTACAGTGTGAGTTGGTGCTCAACACAGTTGTAGAGACAGATGAGGAAGATAACACAACAGCCATTAATCAGGAAGCACCAGATCTGCAAATCATGCAGCTACACGATGTTGAACAGGTCGCAACTAAAATTCCGACTGAGCAAGAAGAAGATGGAACAGAAGCCTCGATGTGGGTAAGCAACCACATACTGGAGCTGAGTAAGATATATGGGGTCGCCTTCGAGGGGTACGAAAAAGAGTCGTTAGCTCTTTTCAGGAGGCTTGATGAGAGGAAGGCAGAAATAGAGAGAAAGGAATAAAGCAAAGCTATAGCAACACCCAGAAATAGAGGCATCGGAAAGAATGAGCTTAAGAATCTCCAGTCTAGTCTCAACAAAGAAGTAGAAGGAGTTAGGAGCAGAGGGAGGTCCCTCAGTCTGACTCTTTTATGAAAGTCAAGCTAATCACATGGAATGTAAGGGGTCTACACAATGCAACTAATGGGCGTCTTGTTAAGACTTCATTAAAAAAATGGAAGGCGGAAGTCTACTGTCTTCAGGAAACTAAAATAGATAAGGGGGTGGAGGATATCGCTAGACAACTGTGGTCGTGCAGATGGATGAGATGTGGATGTATTGAAGCTGTCGGAAGTAGGAGGGGTATAATGCTTATGTGGGACAGCAGGATTTGGACTGGTACGAGGATCGAAGTAGGTAATTACTCTATTACCTACAGGTTTGAGTCGGTGCAGAAATCATTCAGCTGGTACATTACAGGGGTGCACGCCCCACACAGAGGAAAGAAGTTAGAATGTTGGGAGGAAATTGCAGCGATGAAGGAACTGTGTGAAGGTCCGTGGATCACCTGTGGGGACTTCAACACAGTCAGGTATATGGGGGAAAGAAGAGGTTGCAGCAGAGTTTCAAATGTCATGACTGACTTCAATAGATGGATAGAGGACATGGAGCTCCATGATCCCCATCTTGATGGAGGGGATTTACATGGTTCAGGGGAGTGCATCACCAGAGTACAGCAAGACTCGCTAGGTTCTTATATTCAACTGAATGGGAGGAAATGTTTAAAAGCATCAGGCAAAGAATGCTGCCCAGAGTAGTATCTGATCACAGCCCTATCTTATTGGAGTGTGGGAGATGGGAACAGAAGAGATCTTACTTTAAGTTTGAAAATTGGTGGCTCAAGGTGGATGGTTCTATGACATGATCCAAGGTTGGTGGATGAATTTGTGGTAGAGGGATGCCCTGATCACAGATTCAGCATCAAACTAAAGAAGCTGAAGCAGAAACGCAAAGAATGGAGCAAGCAAACCTTCTTTGAAGCAACAAACAGGAAGAACAGCCTGTTGAATGAATTGGCAGAAATGGACAGAGCTCAGAATGACAGGGCACTATCTGAGGAAGAAGTGATTATTAGAGCAACAATACTTGTTGAGCTGGAAGTTTTGGCCATACAAGAGGAGGAAAAGTGGAGACAAAAATCCAGAGTTTATGGTTGAAGCAAGGGGATAACAACACCAGATTCTTCCATATAATTGCAACAGCACATAGAAGATATAACACCATTGATAGGCTGGAGGAAATTCAGGAAACTGAAGATATTAAGGAGGCTTTGATAGGTTTCTACTCTTAAGTTATACACAGAAACTGAACCCTGGATACCTTCTTTTGGCATGGAGGACTGCCCTAAAGTGTCTATGGAAGAGAGAGAATGGCTGCAAAACCCTTCACTGAGAGGGATCACAGAAGTGCTACAGATTATCAAGCAATGCGATGGGGACAAAGCCCCTGGACCAGATGGATTCACCATGAATTTCTACAAGGCATGTTAGGAAATCCTAAAAGAAGACCTGATGCTCACTATCCAGCATTTATATCACAAAGAAATTCTTGAAAAATCCTTCAATGCTACTTTCATAGCTCTAATTCCAAAGAAACCAGGAGCAGAGGAACTTAAAGATTTCAGACCTATCAGCTTGATAGGTGGAGTGTACAAGATCATTTCAAAGCTCATAACTGAGAGGCTGAAAAGAGTTATAGATAAATTGGTGGATGGTCACCAGTTGGCTTTTCTTCAAGGGAGGCAAATTATGGATGCTGCTCTGTTTGCAAATGAGTTAGTTGATTCTAGGTGAAACAGAAGAGTCCAGGCATCCTTTGTAAGCTTGATATTGAGAAGGCAAACGACCATGTCAATTGGAATTTTCTTCTGAAAATTCTGAAGGATATGGGTTTGGGGAAAAAATGGATTAGTTGGATAAGATTCTGTATATCTACTGTGAAATTTTCCATCATCATCAATGGAGGTACTGAAGGCTTTTTCCAATCTCATAGGGGGATCAGACAGGATGACCCTATGGCACCCTTCCTATTTCTGTTATCCATGGAGGGACTAAACCACATGCTTAGGAAAGCAAAAGCGCATGGTTGGATGAAGAGCTTCAAGGCACAAGCTGGTAGGGCTGATGCATTAGAAATCACACACCTACTCTATGCAGACGATGCTCTAGTGTTCTGTGGAGCAGAGTTAACACAACTCAGACACCTAAGGTCAATTTTAACAATTTTGAAGGCATTTCTGGTCTGCATATCAACTGGCTCAAGAGCTCTCCTTTTCCTATTAATCAAGTAGACAATCTGCAACACCTAACTGAGATGTTATGCTGCAAAGTGGAATCCTTACCCACAAAATAACTTCGATTGCCTCTTGGGGCAAAAAACAAGGAACTGGAGGTATGGAGTGAGGTGATGGAGAAAAGTCGGAAGAAGCTAGCAAGGTGGAAAGCTCAATATTTATCATTGGGTGGAAGACTGACTCTAATCAAAGCTGTGCTAGATGGATTACCTACATATATGATGAGCCTTTTTCCAATCCCCAAAAGCATTGAAAAAAGAATCAACCAATTGAGAAGATCCTTTCTATGGCAAGGAAACAAGGAGAAGAGAGGATATAACTTAGTGAAGTGGGATGAACTCACACTTAACAGAAGGCAAGGAGGGTCAGTTTAAAAAACCTTAGCACACAGAATGTCTCTCTGCTACAGAAATGGCTATGGAGAATTCTGCATAGAAGAGAGGGCCATCTGGAGGAGGTTCATCACTGAGAAGTGTGGTCTGATCAGCCAGTGGATAACTGAGGAGGTTATGGGTACTTTTGGGTGCAGTGTATGGAAAACCATCAGAAGACTCTGGGGACAATTCAGCAACAACATACACATCACAGTGGGAGATGGTGTGAGGACTGATTTCTGGAATGAGGTATGAATAGGTGAAGTTAACTTGAAAAGTCTCTTCCCTCACTTACATTCTAAGTCTATAAAGGAATGCAACTGTAGCACAGATATGGAGCCAGCAAGGATGGAACTTGATATTCAGGAGAGCCCTTAGTGACTGGGAGATAGAGAGTGTTGCTAGCTTGCTGCAGATATTAAACTCATTTCGAGGACCAAGTGTGATACCAGACAAACCAGTTTGGAGACTAAACAACAAAGGAACTTTCACTGTCAAATCATGTTACTGGAGTAAGATTTCCAATCAAGCACAGACAACTAGATGGCCTTGGAAGCTAATCTGGAAAGTCAAGAGCCCTCTAAAAGTCTCTTGTTTTGCTTGGCTGGTGGTGAGAAGGGCCTGCCTTACCCATGAGGTATTACAAAGAAGAGGTGTAAAGATCTGCTCAACGTGTTTCTTGTGTGAACAGGAAGCAGAGGTCAATAACCATCTGTTCCTTCACTGCAAAACAGCTGCAAATCTGTGGAACATGTTCTTATGTGTACTAGGGGTAAGCTGGGTAATGCCAATCCACTATGGACCTTCTGAATAGCTGGGAAGGAATTGGAAACAGAGGAAAAGGAGAAGACTGGTGGAAGGCTATTCCAGTATGCATCTGGTGGAAATTGTGGAAGAAGAGGAATGCCAGAGGTTTTGAAGGCCAAAGCAGCAGCACACAGAGGATTAAAATGAAGAGCCTTAGTCTTCTGTTTTTTTTATGTAAACAAGATATGATAGGGGAGACATTAGGTTTAGTAGACTTTAATACTTTATAGGTAACTTGTAAATCTAGCTAAAGTTCTAACAGGTGGAGTGTCCTGTCTTTTGTAGGCTGTAAATCTGTTTCTCATCATCTCTTGGATGATGAGTTTTTGTGAATACAAAGCTACCTTATCTCAAAAAAAAAACAGTTAGTCATAGAAGTTGGACCCTAGAGTTTAGCAAGGAAACAGCACAGATGACCAAACGATATGTAAAATTGTTCATCATCCGAGAACTAAATCTTGTCACTACCATGTAAGTAAATATACACCCACAATATATTATTTTTCATTACAGAGGAACAAGTATCAGATACACTCAGAAACATGTCTAAGAGTGGGTGGGGCAATAAAGCAGCAATTATACAGATGGGAAGATTTACCTTGGCCAGTCCAGCTACATTTTTCTTCTTCTGTTTCTTGTGAGATCCTGACTTGTTATTACTTTTCATATGTGTATTAACTGCTTCTGTGTTTCCTTTAGTTTTCTGCAGGAGCAAACAAACAAGGAGAACTCAAAGAGATGAAATTATATATCTAGTTTGTAATCAATTCTACTATTAAAAAATCTTACTTTCACTTCACGGCTGTCCATTCCAATTTCATGAGTGTCACCATAATTCTTATCAGTAACTTTACGCTTTTGTTTAGGTGGGAGGCTTGTTTTCTTCCTGATAGATGATGTTAATAGGTCTGACTCTTCAGGTTCAAAAACATTTTCTTCTGAGGACTTATCTTCTGACATGTATTGAAGATCATCCTCCTTTTCAATAGAATCCTTGAGTTTCAGAGAAAGTTTATGGACTGAAGAAAAAGATGACCTTTGTCGCTTTGCACCTCTTGGTACAGAAATATCAGTTCCTGTTTTTCTTTTCTGACGTTTATTCCCGGCTTTAATTGTGACTGCAGATTCATGGCCATTGCTTGCATCCAACTTATTATCCTCGACAACATTATTTGAATCTATCTCCCTCACCACTTTCAAGATGTCAACATCATTTTCAGTTCTCACCTCAGCAGGTGAAGAGTCGTCCTTCACCTCTTTTCGCATCTTAGATCTAGCTTTAAGCCGTTCCATTATTTTTCCCAAAGGCACTTCATTTCCTTCGGTTTCACTGTCTTTCATGGCCTCGTCTTCAGTAATTTCTGACTTCAGCTGGTGAAAAGAAAGTGGAAGAATAACAATCAGTCAACAGGTGATCAATTATCACTAGCAAAAAACACTGTTTGACCCGAGGCTTACTGTTCCATTAGTTTCAAACTTGATTGATTCAAAGTGAACCATGACACTCTCATCAGCCAACCATGTCTTAACTTCAACCTGTCAAATCACAGAAAGTGAACATCACGCATTTTATGTTGTAAGAAATAATTATAGATGAAGCAAACACAAAGATAAAAGCATGCAACATACTTTCATCTCCACCTAGTAGAGAATTTAAAGTTATACAGAATTTGTACTATGGTGTAAATTGAATGTTGCTCATGCTGTAAATATTTTTGTGGACTTCTTGAGCTCTCTGCAGAATTGGGAGAATCAGAGTCCATTTTTCCTGTACACATTAGCACCTTTTTTGGGAAATTTACCTTCCTATCAAGATCAATCGGCCAAAATAACCATGAGCGGCTACGATATTATAAGTTTCTTCCTCTTGACCGAATTTGTAACCTTCATTAGCAGATTCATTTTCTGTGGTTTCCCTGATCAAACTAGAAGTTACCAAAAACTTTTTTATGTTGAAGAAAGAAACTTTTTTCTAAAAGAACATTTAAGGAGATGTTATCATCTCCAATAATATTTTGATGAAGAATTTTTTAAAACATAAGTAAAAACTCATTGAAACTTGATAAACTTTCCTTCAGAAAAGACGCGTCATTCTGAAATGAAATTAGTAAGTATAATACTACAACGACATACCCAGTAGATTCACACTGGGGTGTGGGAGGGTGAGATGTACGCTGACCTTACCCCTACCCTTGTGAGGTAGAGAGGTTGTTTCCGATGCACCCTTGGCTCAAGAAAATCATTTTTCAAATAATCGAAAAAGAAGCAAGAGTAAAAGGCTAAGATGGAGATATAGAAAAAAGAAAAGTACTGACAGTACAAATATTAAGGATAACCAAAGTGAAAGGAACAACAGTAGTAATAAAATTGAAGCATAAGATAATGCTAGCATAATAGTAATAAATCAGGTAAGGGAACAGGCATATGCTCTAGACTGGGGCCCTGCTCTACCACTGTGCAGAGAAAACACTCTACTACCTACTAACCGTCCATGCTAATCCTCACCCTCCATGCTTTACTATCTAGGGCGGGCCAGTTCCCCATCCATCTTTGCCTCCTCTCCTACTCCCATGCAACAAAAGCAACCCACCCGCCGGTCCACTCATTCTTCGCAGACCATACTTCAACTATACAGAAGACAAATGACTTCCCAGAACACCCTCTTTTTCTCTTTTGATGTTAATCTCTGGCCAATACAGTGGCCTCCATCAGCTGTCAAGTGCTCGGATTTGATCAAGATATTGCGTCCGACCTCAGAGTGTGTAAAAGAATAACACACGAAGTGGTAAAAACAACAGAAGTATAACACACAATCAATGGTGGTGAAAACAAGAATTGCAGATAGAAGGGCTTTAGTTAGCAGAGGCAGTGGGTTACCAGAGCAGGCAGAATCGAACGGTTAGAGATGGGAAGATAGAGATGGAAGAAGGGGAAGGAATGGGGGAAGGAATGGGGGAAGGATTGTGACTTGGGAAAGCACAGGTCAATAAGGTATTTTATGGGCAATAGGAATGTGCATTTCAATTTGCCTTCAAAAGAATGTTAGTTTAGCAATATAGACTTCATCTTGGTGGGTAAGAATTAACTAAGTCTCACTGGGGCATAGGCAGCCTAAATTTTTTCACAGATCAAGATTATCCAATTGTTGGATATACAGAATTCCATTCACCCTATCAAAAAATAAATAAAACAGATTCCATTCACACAGAAATCAACTTTATTTGTAAATCAACCTGAAGGTGTGCAGAATGTAACCAGAATATCCTTGGTGGATGCAGGTTAAATAACAACATAAACAAACAAAAAATGAAGTAACATTTGAAAGGTCGACTGCCAACACAGTTTTGTAAAGAAGAAGAAAAAGAGTAAATTTAGAAACAAGAAACATTACAGAGAGTCACTGTAAGGAGTCATACCAATAGGATACAGGTTGAAATTTTGTGTAGAAAGCAAGAGTCTGGAAAATGTACTCGGGGGTAGTGAATCCAACACTACTTCTGAAGTGATGCATAAAATTCAATCATTATAGAAACAGACACTATTCCTTCATGTGGATGCCTTGATGATCTAACTGTTGCTGGGATCATGTTTAGACCCCACTTTGCATTATGTGGACAATTTGAATGGAAAGAGACAATTTGGATGGAAAGAAACAATAGGTGCTTTGAAGTTAAAAAACACCATGTTGCTGTAAAGTAAAGATGCATATAAAATTTATACTGTTGGTGTACGAGAAATACGCTGGAAAATATATCATTTCTTTTGGATTTTTTGGATGCCTAAATGTTGTAACTGTTGCTGGGATCATGTTTTAGTCTTTTGTACTATTGCAGTACCTTCTTGGTCCTAAACAGCAATAAAATTATCTTATCTTCATCAAAAAAAATATAGAAACATATACCATTGCTAGACAAAGCATAAATAATGATGAATCTCACATTTACAGCCATTCAACCTGCGAAATATAGTTATATCGAAATACGAAGGTCTATGACACAAATAATAAGCAGTATCCAACAAGGCATACCAGAGACTGATCCTTCTCTTCATCCTTCTCATGTTGTTTGTAAAGTGATGGAGGTAGTGATACTGATGCTTTTAACTCCTTAAGATCATCTTGGTTAGGAACTAGCCGATTAATAATCGCCAGGGCAAGGTCTGAGACAGCATATGAGTTCTGCAAAAGTATTCATACAATCAAATAGCAGGGTAATCTCAATTATCAGCTGTCCACACTTCCGTTGTTTCGTTTGTGCATATATTCCACTGGCACTAATTAATAGAAGGTTGAAGAGTAGAATGACAGGCATTGATACATTTAAACAAGTATCAGCTTTCCTTCCTTACCTTTGATTTTGTGGAATCTACTGCATCTTCTGAATGTTTTATACTGTGAAGGATAGAATTAATCGTTAAAATGCTTTCCTTCTCTCTAGTAATACCACCTTCAGATTTCCCCTCTTCATCTCCATGCACCAACATTGAGAGGAAAATGTGCAACTGCCTGAAACAAAACATTCAAATATATTTCAAAAAAATTAGAGCTTTGAGAACGAATATTTCTCTGATTGCAGCAACTGAATCTATATAAAATGTGATCACAATGTACTTCCATTAGCCAGATGACAAACAATGCCAAACAACTTAATTACAATACAACTGACTTCATACAAAGGGTTTGGGTACATCTTTAAAAGGTTATCATGCCACTAATGGATCCAATGGTGGAGACTCCACACGTGCCCATCCCAAAATAAAGGGCGTTCTGAAATCAAATAGTGAGATGAGCATGCCTAGAGTTGCAAACAAATGGCTATTCATAGGTATTATAAATAAGCTTATTAAAAATGTAAATATGTGACAACATGTTTTGGATTCTTCCAAAAGGTGATCTTACTATGTTCATACAGTGAAATGCTTGGTTCAAATTCAAGATAAGCTTACTATGTTCATACAGTGTCTCGGTTCAAATTCAAGATAAGCTTTAATGATTTAACTTCCAGCGTGAAAACATCAGCAAAGACTGAATAACATACACAAAATAGAAACTTCTAAATCTATTCACAGCCGCATAACAATAACATATTTGTCTATGAAAATAGTACATGATTTGGTTAAAGAGCAAGAAGGTACCGAAAAGGAGACACATATCAACAACAATATGTCCTCATTAGAAAAAATGAGGAACATTCTATTTATCTTAGCATGTTCAACCCCAATGCTACAGTTGCCGAATGTAAGTCGAATCAGGGGTCAAACATACTATTAGAAGGAATTGCGACTGGGGTCTCGAAACTTGGAAGAATCTTCCAACTACTCCAACAACTTGGAACTCCATTGATGAAACAAAACAGGGAAGATAAAATGCTCTAGAAGGGAGAAGGTAAGGTAGATTCAGTGTAAAGTCTTGATACTCCTTGTTGAATAGACCCCTACTAGTTCCCTCATTCCCTCTTGGCCCTGGAGACAAATATGGAAGAGTTGTGCACCTTACGGCTTATAAGATCAACTGTTTCACATGGCTTGTGGCTAAGGAAACCTGCCTAACACTGCATAATCTACAAAGAAAAAGCATGATATTTGCAACAGATGGTCGCTGCATGAAGAACATTATGAAGACACAAACCGCCCTTTTTTACGCTGTAAAGAGGCCTCACAGATGGAATATGCTACTGTGTGCTGGATATCAAATGGACAATGCCGAAGACAACCTCACAGTTTTTGCAAAGCTGGAGAAGTGCTCGGATCAGCAAAACACCCCCACCCCTGACCCCCCAAAATATGGAATTCCATACCAACAGCAGGCTAGTCTGGCAGATCATCTAGAGAGAAAGGAACTCCAGAATTTTTTCAAGACAACAAGGTTTCTACACTTAGTCTTTAAGTTAAAATGTATTCTTTACTTTACTTTTGGAAAAGCGTGGCTGTTGTAAATGTTCCTGAAGCCATGTTAGATTTCATCAACTCATAATTTAACTTGTGAAAGTATTACTGTTTAGGTTGATCTTTTTGGATGCAACTACCAGCACTCCCATTACCTTATCTAAAACAATGTGCCCTCATTAGGACAGAAGGAGAGAATTAAAAAGTAGAAAATATAAAGGGAAAAAAAACAAGTCAAACTGTAGACGTAAGTTCAACAGTCAAGGAGCTATACATCCAGAATAGATGATGACAAGCACCCTCCTTTACCTTCAGGAGAAGTAGTTTTGCCATTCAGCCATGAGGATTAACACAGCAAGAAAGTGACACCAACGTTTAGAATATAGATCATTAAATGTTGTTGATAGTAGCAAAGGCAGATTTAATTTTCCATTCTTTCATTCTCTTTTTCCTTCTTTGTTAGACAAGTAGAGGCTGTACAGATTCCTTATAACAAAACAGCATTATTTCTGAATTTATTCAACATTATTGGTGACATCATGCATCTTCTTTCCAAGTATAACAGATACGTGTACAGCTGGTTGGTCCAACCTATTCTTCAAATAAACAACTAGTACACACTCCCTCCCCACCTACAAGAAAAAAAAGCCAATTCTCCAAGCACCACCTTTTGTGGGATGTATTATTTCTGTAAATGAAGTACTAAGCCTACTATAACGCATAATCCCAGTAAGACTTCTATAGAAAGACTGGTAAAGAGAAAACAAAATCCTATGGTAGTCTATGTTATGCAAGCAAACAACTTGTACGCACTCCCTTTCCTCCTAAAAGAAAACCAATAAACTAAGCACCGCCGCCCTTCTTTTCTTTTTTGGTTGTTGTGTGT
>JACEIK010000178.1:525696-542552 GCA_018107945.1 Datura stramonium | reverse complement strand
ATGTACTATTTCAGTAAGCAAGTACTAAGACTTCTATAACTGGTAAAAGAGGGGGAGGAGGGATTACTACAGCCTATATACTATGCAAGTAACCCTGCTTATGAAGTGAAGATCAAATACAACTAAGGTCGGCATCTAAAGATATGTAGGCTGATAACAGGCTTCATCTAATCGTGAGAATAATTGGGGGAATTACAGAAATGCATTTTGAGGCAGCCTTGCTTGAGCTCTTTAAACTTCTACACATGCAACCATCAATAGGGCCAGGAAACACTTGTACCTATAAGTAGGTTCAAATACTTTAACATCCTTGCATTCGTCAATGTTAGGAAATGAAGAATGATGAGCAAGAGCATGGACCAAGTATGGTAGAATATATTCTGGATAAGGAACTGGGGTAATAGCTTCAGATTGCGCAGAAAGTTGGCGTGCCTTCCCCTGCTGATAGATCTGGATAACATCACTTAAGTTGCTCTTAATCTGTCAATAATTGGGAGATAACTAAGTCATTAACAAATAAGTATAAACATATAGCCAAGAGAGCCTTGCCAGTACAGCAATCACAATTCATACCTCTTCAAAATCTGGCTGCTGAAACCGCAAGTCGAGTAAGAAGGCACAAGTATACTTTGGGTCCAAATAACGATCCTTTAGGTATTGATGAACTTTGTTGAGGAATAACTTCTTTACTTGAGGGAAACTGGCCTAGTAGCATTAACAGTTAAAATAAATAATTATTAATACAATTTGTCTCTAGAAAGCTATTTCTGAAAATTGTTTTGTAGGTGGGACATCAGTGGGGGCTATGTCATCTATTTAAAGTATTGTAGGTGGTAGGAACTTTACCTCTGATGTCCCAAGAGTAAGGTAAAAGATATCGACAGGAATCTTGTGGTCCCAGTGCTTTGATAAACGAAGCATAGCTTTTGCTGCAGCAAGTCTCAAATGGGCCTTATCAACAGAACTGCAAAATGCCAAAGATAAGAGAAAGAAAGGCCAAATCTCCTATAGAAAGAAAGCCTTGAAACAAACTACGCAAAGCACATCCATCTATTGCCAAAACCCCCCAAAAGAGGATAATTCCTGCACAGTAGCAGTACCTTGACTTAATTTGCATTGAGATTTCCCCAAAAGAGAGTATGTTTTTCAGGATTCCCAACAAGTCATCAATCCCCAACCGAAGGTTGGCATCCTTCACTGGTAAATAACTTTTGACCAGTGTCTTAATTCCAAATATCTGTATATCAATATTGAATGAAAATGGCAATTTATCCTTTAGAATACATTCATAATTCTGAAAATCATAACGGAGATAACCAAACCATTGAAATCTGACCTTCATTGAACAGATCTCACTTCGGTCCTCCCAACTTTCTTTGGTTTTACCTTCTGATGTCTGAAAAGAATAGTTTGCCTTTAGATGAATGCTAAAAGAGGAGTAAACAATGTCGCAAAATTTGGCATTAGTTCAAAAACGCATACATGACTGAGCTCCAATATGTTTTTCTTTATGAACTGCTCAATCTCTTTCTCTCTTGTCTCAAAGACTGGCATAGCGGTCTGTGCAATACATCCAAGAGATTGTAGCACAGCAGGTAAATGTGACTTCTCCTCTAGCATATCAACAAGTGTCTGCACATTACACAAATAATGTAATACCCAATATTTAACCAAACATATGATGAAGAGAAACCGAGAGAGAGAGAGAATAAATCATTAGGCAGTGATTATATGCATATAGTGAGATTATGACCTACCTTATATAGAACAGAAAGTGACTTGAGCCCATCATCCTTCATTATTGATGCAAGTGCATGTATAGCATACTTGGCCTGCCTCCGGCTTCCCTCCAAGCAAATCCTCTCAAGCATAAGATCTAATGACCTGTAATTTACAAGCATAACCTTTCAGTATATCACAGAAAGGAACTAGCACCAAAGCATAAAAGCTTCAAATGTAAACCTTGAAGAATCGCCCAACTTTTCTCGGATGGCTCCACCAGCCTTTGCCAAAACATGCAAGACGCCTTCTTTAATTATCTCATTATCATCTTCAAGCAGATGTATCAAATCGTCCTCAATTCCACTAAGCAGAAACGGACTGAAACGTGCAAGAATCTGCAATGTTCATCAAAGGAAGGCGTGAAATGAAGACAGACGCAGAAAAGGAAATTATGTACTTTCTACAACATGCACAATTGATTTCATTCTTAAAAAAATGGATAATTGATTAAATCAGAGATGCCACTTTTGTAGTGACATCTGATGGTAGTAATTCATCAAGTTGCTCATAACTTATACGGCGCTATAATTTAGGCCGACTATTGAGAATGTGATAGCTCTGCAAGCAAGACAATCATAGATGCCTGCAAGGCATCACTATTACCAGCTACAATGTTACTAGTGATGGCTAAACAGGGCAGGGCAGAGCGGATCAATTTATTAACAAAAGTTAAATGGGGAAAGGCAGGTGGTAGGGCAGATTTCTCAGGATAAGAAGATTAAGCATCTTCACTGTTGCAAGTCTCTGTTTCTAAACCCCCCACCCCCTGGGCACAATTTTTATCAATAACATTGGGTTGTTTTTTGCTTTCCCTTTTAACACAATTGTTGTACCTCTGTTGTCTAGATGGAATCTCTTTCTTTTTTTTTTTGGTCTTGAGTTTTAAAGTCAGATATTTTGTTGTTTTCTTGCATTCTTGAATGAAATTTTTTTCTTAGATCTCTTGTCATACCTCCATAATAATACAAACTACTATATTCTTTTGAGAAATAGAGTAATTATGCTATAGGATCGGTCAAGGAAGCTTTTCTGATGGTATGCCTCTAGGAATCTCTGGTACTTTCAATTTCATGATTGTATTCCAGGCTGAGCACAACATCCTTATGCACCCATTTCGAATGGTTAAGTTTAACAATCTTAAGCAGCTTTAAGGTAAAGATGACATTCAGGCTCATAAGAAGCTCTTGTTGCCAACTACATCGGAAAATGCAAGAAACTTTGAATTGGACGTAGATAGCCTTTTCCATCTTTTCTGATTTCGATAGGCGTCCCACCCTCACCTCAGGATGAGAGGACTTCTTTGAGCCCTAAGCTTTGTTTTCAGCTACACTTTCTCATATTCTGTAATGCTGTATTTGGTAGCTACAAAGAACAGAAAATTTAGTTTTATCTTTGACAAAAGAAGAAGTGTTTTCATATGTTTATAATCTGCTGCCTTTCAAGATTTTTACAAAATAATCAACAACAAATAAATTAGAAAATTACTAAAACAGAAAAAGAAATTGCAGATGATGTTAAAATGATTAAATTGAAAAAAATATTAAATTTTGATGAATAAAAATAAAAAATATAAAAATAGGCACTAAGGGGGGGGAGGGTGCTAAACAGNGAAATGGGGCAGGGGAAGACTTAACCCGCCCCGTTGCCATCCCTTTGTGTACCAGAATATAGCCTATAGGGCATTGCCTATCAATATAACCCATTTTGAACATCCAAAGCTTCAACCAAAAGCGCCTTTCATTTCAATTCTCTCCTTTAGGTTATATTAAGTATAGCACAACAACATGAGGACAAGAAAAATGCATTTATATAGAAGAAGCAAATTAGTACTAAATTACCACAAGAAGATGTGTGCAAGACAGAATCAAATCAGTGCTTCCAGCAGATTTCTGTATGCTAGTCTCCTGAAGGATTTCTTTTACATGCTCCTTGTTGAAAAGTATATATGAGCACTTTAAAGAAAGTGTGCCCAGAAAGTCATAGAGCCGGTGCTTCTCACCAACGATCTTAAGCAATTCATCCTTACAGAGAAAAACATCATAAGAAAACTGTCATGTACTCATACATACCTACGTATCAGCGGCTTTAATATATCAGTAGACGAAACAAGAAGTGAGAACCCTAAATTATATTCAGAACTAGGTATTCTCCTTACCCGAGAACTAGAAGCTCGAATAGGGTTGCTGTTTGGATCAAGGAGAGCTGCTAATATCCTCCAGACATTAGCATCTTTTAACTGATCAAGAATCTGAAAGCTCTCTTCTGCCTTTCCGGGATCAGTAAAACAACGAGACATGATGCGGAAGCAAAAGACAATTTTTTTTTGGATCTCAGTGGCATCGCCATCCTGCAATTATTTTACATTAAAGTTCTGTTAGCCTTTTATTGTTCACTTTTTAGCCTTTTATTGGTCAGGAACAAAGAGCGAAAGAGTTAAAAACCTGGTGCATCTGCCTTAAAGAAAGATACCTCCTCATCTCTTGCTGCAACCTGCAGCGCCCTCCAAAACTCAATGAATATGTAGTTCAGGTTGTACTACAAAAGTGTGTGTGTGTGTGTNCTAGGAACACCTAACATCAAGATCGAGCATTCATGACAAACCTTTGTTTCTGCTCCAGCAGCTTTTCAAGTGCTCTAACCTCAACTTTGTCAAAACTCGAGAAAACCTTTACCCAGTTTTTAACTTTATCCTTGACTGAGAATTCATTAGGGAACAAGGATGAGCACATAATGTGCTCAACGATGTCTGATCTGTAAAAAAAACGGTAGTCAGTAATGTATTTATTAAGTGCTTGATAGATGGAACCGGGTTAAAAAAAGGATAATTTCTGGTGTTGCAGTTTCAGATTCCAAAACTCCAATTTAAGGAGTGCACAGAGCAACAAGTAACAAATTTGGGATCCCAATTTCAGGAACTACAGTATAACTGGGAGCTTGTGTTTCCAGTAGAAGCTTCACTTTCCAAATGCTTAAGATTCCCGAGAAAACAACTTTAATATTTTAGTTCTTGATTTCTCATCATTTAGCTAAGGATATAATTGATCCATCTTTCACTTATCAAAATAATAATTTATCATTGCACAAAAAACAACTCAAGGCAGGTTACCTGAAATCTTTGTCATAAAAACATCTTAAAATCCTCCCAGGGATCCAATCATAATCGTCGCCTTTAACTGAGCCACTGGAAGAGTTTAAGCAATAGATTCTGTATATATCAGCCAGCCTCTCCAGTGTGTATCTTTTAACAAGAAGCTGAATACATAAGACCATACAGCTATCAGAAGATGGAGTAAGGATGCATTAATTGTCAATGTCAAAGTCAACTAGACTCTTAAAACTAGATGTTACATACAGATTTATCTCGAATCCGCTCTGCTACCAGCTTAATTGTATCAACCTTCATGGACGCAAGGACATTATATGCCGCATCACAAAGCACAGCAACAACTTGTTTGCGCACGTTTTCATCATAATCCAACAGCCGGTCCCGGAGGGCAGCTGGAACATGTTTAGATTAGATTACCAACTGAATACATAAATATAAAGGAAGGAATGATTTCCAATATTCTTACAGATTATCTGAGGCGCTTCTTGTCTAAATGGATTTGACAGCAGACATCCCTTGACGTGTTCAAGAACAGACATTCTGACCTCAACTATTCTATCAGTAAGTCTCTTCAAAAATTCCAAGAAAATTGGTTGAAAGGCCTCAGAGATAGCAGACCCCGACAGAGCAAAAAGATCCCCAACTAAGTGCACAGCTTTTAATCGTACATCCAACTGATCTGTCTGTCACATTCAAGCTTGTACGTTAGATCGTCATAAGTAAGAAAGGGAAGAAAAGATCTCCTATATAAATGAAGATAATATGACTCTAGGTACATTACTTGAGTTGGTCAACTACTTCAAGACTGACATCTGCAGATATTCTACAGCAAATAAACTAATGGCTAAATTCCATCAAACTACACCAGCTACCTTAAAGGGCCAACCAGGCAAAGAAGAGAGAACAACAAAGACTAGTATATTTCAACAATCAATAATAAGTTGTCAAAACATGTTTGAAAACTAAGATTAACATAATTTTCATTAGAAAATAAGATGATCCAAATAACAGAGATGGGAAGAAGAAATTAATGCACCAGTAGTTCTCCTGTGATGTAGGGAACAACTCCTGATAAGATCTGAGGAGCACAACGATAAATATCATAAATGACTTCATGGTAGTCAATTTCAAATGTTGTTGGTCTGCTGTCTCCAGACATTGAAGATACAAGAAACTGCTTTATGCTGGGCTCCAATTTTCCTGAACACTGCTCTATCACCTTCATAGCAAGCCCCCTTCCGGCTATTGTAACATCCTGACAGAGTGTTAAAACCCAGTTCTTCAGGATAAAGCACCCAAAGAAAAACAAAAACTTCTGCTGATATTTCATCATACAACACAAACACTTACTTTCTTATGACGACCTAGAACCGACAAAATGACATGTAAAAGATCCTCCCGAATATCTTCACTCTCTTCTATGAGAACGACCATAATAGTTTGCATTGATGTCAGAATACTATCTTGATGCTCTTCCCTGCATAGGTGGTATACACGACAGGAAATTACTGAATTAGGGAGAAGGTGAAGCAAAAAAATCCAGAAACAACAGTAGCTATATTTTTAAAATTTCATTTCGCTACATATATTTTCATACCTTCATCACGATGAATGCTTTTATCATATCCCTAAATTTAGTACACCACATTTAGATATGCAGTGAAATTTACCTTGTTTTACCTTCAGTTTTTTCACATTAGTCGGTCACACTAGATTATTTTCGTTCATGTAACAGGCTAAGAAACACTCAGAAACTATGTTGCTCGGACTCTCCAAAAATGCAGCCGCACCCATGTCGGATCCTCCAAAAATGTACTACTTTTGGAGGATCCAACACCCGGTGGCATTTTTGAAGAGTCCGATCAACATAGCGTAGAAATAGGATAAGAAAAAAAGAAAGCTTTACCCATTGCATATTACCAAAAAAACTTATCAATATGGCTTTCACAAAGCAAAGTGGCTGGAAAAAATTGATCAAACAATTGTGACATAATTGGGAGGCAAAAATGGCTATTCTAACCAAAAAAGGTATTGGACCTTACTAGATTTGTGATATGTGGTTGACAAAACTCCTTGCAGTGCAACTAATTATGGGAAATAAATTCATCATCAAGGTGTAATACTTTGTCCCACCTATTTTGACCCTGCTATCCATCTTTTTTCTCACTTGCTATCATGTTTCCTTCCCATTTTCGTTTCCCTCTCTTTCAAATCCGAGAATATGTGACTGCAAGCAACAGATTTTGGAGATGAAGTAGTCGAGTGGTGGAGTAGCTATGTCGTGGAAGGGAGACCCTCTTTCAAACTTGCTAAAAAATTAAAGTTGCAGAAGAGAGACATAAGGGTGTGGAATAAGGAAGTGTTTAGGAGGGTAGAACCGTAGAAGTAAAAATGAGGGAGATTATGAATAAGTTGGGGAAGATAGAAAGAATAGAGGCAGGGAGGGAGTCAGATGGGAGGGAAAAGCAGGAGAAAGAAGTGTTAAAACGGGAGAGCTCAAGAGACTAGTTGGAGACAAAAATCGAGGACGGTGTGGTTGGAAGAGGGGGATTCTAACACAAAATTCTTTCATAGGGTAGCAATTGCAAATAGGAGGAGGAATTTGATATAGTACAAGGAATAATTTTACTACTTGTCTTTCCCTTCTATTCAATGATTGAACAGAAAAGACCAATTTTTACCGATTCATTCTTCCATGAATTACTCAAAGTGAAAATAAGTTCATCAAAATTTAATCGAAAAATATAAGTTACTCTTGGTCCTAATCACACCATAGATTCCAACAACCCGGTGATAACAAATGATTATTCAGAGAGGAAGTGAAGTGGGGGCCAAATTTGGAGGGTGTGGATTTCAATTAGATAGGAGGCGAAAATAGTGAGTGGTTAGAGAGGGCTATGAAAGAAGAAGAGGTTCGGCTCACTATAGAATATTGTGCAGGTGACAAGGCTCCAGGCCCAGATGGTTCCACTTTGGCTTTCCTCAAGCATTGTTGGAGCACGGTCAAGCATGATATTTAGAGTACGATTGATGAGTTCTAGGAGAAACGTGAATTTGAAAGAAGCTTGAATGCTTCTTTCATTATCATTATTCCTAAGAATGAAAGGGCTACTAGCATAAGGGATTACATACCTATTAGTCTAATGGGAAGCATATAGAAGATCATTTTTAAGGTGCTTTCTAATAGACTTAAGAGAGTTCTGGACGAGACGGTTTCTACTTCGCAAAATGCTTTTGTCAAAGGAAGACGGATTTTGGATGCAGCTATAGTGGCCAATGAACTGGTAGATTCGAGGAAGAAACAAGGTGAATGAGGTGTTTTGTGCAAGTTAGATCGCGAGAAGGTTTATGACCATGTAAATTGGGAGTTTCTGGACTTTATTTTGCTAAAGACGGGCTTTGGGAAAAAATGGAGGAAGTGGGTCGGTTTTTTATCTCTTCGGTGAGATACTCGATTTTGGTAATGGCAATCTGTGTGGTTTCTTTGGTAGTTCAAGGGGCTTGAAGCAAGGGATCCTTTTATTAGCTATCCTTTTTATCATGGTGATGGAAGCATTGAGCGAGATGATGGACAGAGCGATCTTAGGTGGACACACCAAGGGGTTCAAGGCTGCGGTTAGTGGTGTTGGTTCCATGTCGGTTACTCATCTCTTATTTGCAGATGATATTTTGGTGTTCTGTGATGGCGAGTGTTAAACTTGGTTCCAGGTGGTGTTAAGTCTTAAAATTAACCTTAGGGCTTAAAACTAACCTCATAAAATGCAAGATCATACCCGTTGGCATAGGGGAGAACATTGACCTAATTGCCCGATTTTTACAATGTAGGTAGGAACCCTCCCTACTACTTGCCCTGGTTTTACCCTTAGGCGCGTCGATCAAGGATCTCAGTGTTTGGAATCCAGTCATTAAAAGGGTAGAGAAGAGGTTAACGGGTTGGCAAAAAAGGTACTTGTCCAAAGGAAGAAAAGAGGTGCTTATTAAAAGCACTTTATCGGATATTCCTACATTTTGCATGTCCTTGTTCAACGCTCCTCCTTCTGTTATAGGTAAGTTGGAAAATTACAAAGAAATTTTCTTTGAGATGCAGCGAATGGGGCAAAGAAGTTTCACATAGTTCGTTGTCGCTTCAAATTGGACATAATCTTTGATTTTGATCATGCTATTCTAGTATATGCATACAAAATGTATTGGGGTTATGAAAATACTATAAAAAGCGGAATTTGTGCTTGTGGAAATTATCAAGTAATTGGAGAAGAGACAATGACATCTCCTAAACGATGGGGAGGACTCGAGGTTAAAGATTTGAAGGTTTTCAACAAAGCACTTGAAGATTTGGGATGGAGGGAGAAGCTTTTTGGAGAGAGGTGATAGCGGATAAATTGGAGAAATGGAAGGGGATGGAGAACTAAGGGAATCTCTATGCCTTTCAGCTATGGTGTGTGGAGGAATATAATGAAAAGGTGGGAAGCTTTTATTGATAACTAGAGGTGTTCACTGTTTGGTAAAAAACCAAACCAAACCAAACCGATTAAAAAAAACGACATTTGGTTTGGATTGGTTTGGTTTGGTTTTAAATTTTAAAAATCAATAATAAAAAACCGAAGAAATAGCCAAACCGAACCAATAAATTTTATAATTATTTGAATATATGTTATTAGTTTTTCATAAATAATTATAAATATTTTATACCTTTTAATCGTTAATTTGGTTTTAGTATACTTTATTTCACATGCACTACAGCACTCTTATATGTGGTGTGACATATTGCCGATTTTTTTAATTTTCTTTGCTAAGATATTCATCTACTCTTCAATCGCTTGCCTCTTTGATTTTTAAAGGGTTGACCATTCTATTTAAAGTTGTATATTGTTTCTGTGTAGATATTAGACATGTGAAGTGGAAAAACCTCTACATTTGTGCAACCTAAATATGCTAAAACTTTGGAATAGTGTTGAAAAATAATAGAAGATTCAAATACATTCATCTCATGATAGTAGAGAGAAATTTGTTGATTCCTAATATTCACTTGAAATAATTTTCTCATGTCTCTGTTGTTTTACTATTATTAATTTATCATTAGCTAGTTATAAACCGAAAAATCGAACCGACAAGAACCAAACGGATGGTTATTTATTTTATTTGGTTTGGTTGGGTTTTAGAAATTTAAAAACCGACTAAATTGGTTTGGTTTTGGTTTTAATCAAAAACCAACTCAAACGGAACCATGAACACCTCTAATGATAAAATCACTCTTAAGGTAGGGGATGGAATTATAGTTGGCTTCTGGGGGCATAAGTGGTGGAGGCTTGATGTTTAACAATGAATTCCCGATATTGTATAGGGTTTCTTGCCAAAAAGAGTTGTCTGCTCAACAAGTTAGGGAGACACAGGGGGATGGAACTTTTTGAGATTTGAGGTTGAGGAGGAATTTCCAAGATTGAGAGGTGAAGAAGCTTCAGAGATTGCGGGCCAAGCTTCAGTCTTACTTCAAAAGCAATGCGGGTCAGGCAACAAACCGATGCTTTGAGTTGGGAGTTGGAGAATAACAAAGCGTTCTCTGTTAAGTCCTTTCATGAGAAGCTCCTGGATAGGGTGGAGAATGGTTTCCCAAATGTTTTGATCTGGATACCTAGGTGCCAAGGAAGGCGTGCTTCTTCACGTGGTTGGCTGCTAGAAGAGTGATTTTGATGGCGGGGTATCTTAAAAAATGAGAAGTTGTCAACTTAAGCTGGTACTTCCTACGTAAGGAGGCGGGTGAGGACGTAATTATATTCTGTTACACTCCAAGTTAGCCGCAAGGTTATGGGGGGTATTTTTGGATGGTTTGGTGTCTCTTGGGTACTGCCAAGATCCATGAAGGAATTGATGTGTAGTTGGAAGTGTGGAGCTAGGAGAAGAAGGCACACGGCTTGAAATGTTGCTCTCCTTGCTTTAATGTGGGTCATTTGGAAAGAGAGAGATGGGACTTTTGAAGGGGCACAGATGAGCTTTTCTCAATTGATGAATAGTCTCCGATCTCTACCCATGTAATTCCTGTTTGTATAAAGGATTGGGTGTCTATTGGAAAGAACCATCTTTTGTAGGTTCCTCTTCTTTTGGTATACCTCTTATATACGACCAAGTTGGCCTCGTTATCAAAGAAAACTTTTATTTGATCAAAAAGAAATTATTATTCCCTCTCTTCTCTTTGTATAGCAAAGTTTGATCTTTCTCCTTCTCTTACATCTCATTGTTTGGCACGTTCATAAGCGAAAAGAGGCAAACCATGTTTGGCCCTACTAAGACCTTTCAGCACCATTGAGTATAAGAGAAGTTTCCATATCAACAATACACAAAGACAACTGCTAGAGTTCAAGCCATCCCATTGAATGGAAATGTTAACGAAATTTTGGCCAAGTATGCATAAGTTAGAGCCGATGAAAGAGAAAAAGGAATACATGAGAGGATTGTTTGAGTTGACATGCTTAGGAAGGAAACCAACAATTCATTACTAAATGTCCCAATAAAATCATTAGCCTTATCAAAAAGTTATTAAATGTAATTGCATTGTAAGGTGGCGTCAAGTCAGTGGAGGGTGGTTTTGAACTGTTTCAGATCACATTGGGTGATGTCAGGTACAATAAGAAAGGAGTCACATATCTAGGCATTTAAAGCAGAAAAAGAAGGCGAAGGGCTGGAAGGTTGCCCCTTTGGTCTTTACGTGGGTAGTATGAGAAGAGAGAAAGAAAAAGAAAGGAACATTCAAACGGATTGAAAATGACTTTGTACATTTGAAAAATAGCTTCTTGAGTTTTTTTTCCTTTTTGATGCACCAATGAGATCCCTATTTCTACAGAAGAATAGGTGTCTTTCGTAAAGACCCATATTTTAATGTATGTTTTCTGCTTATTAGAATACTGCTTGAATACATGAGCTTTTCCAGGATTAATAAAATCACTTACCTTACCAAAAAAGATACTAAATGTCATCAAAGACCAGAAATTCGTAACATTTTCTTTTAAACAGAATAAAATATTAAAACTCTAGCCGCTGAGCCAAATTCTTCAGAAAGGACAGAGAATGCAGCAGCATTACTAGGTGACATGTCTGCCACAATGTTTACTGACAAGACTTTTAATACAAGATAAAGCTCACCTGACAACATTGAGAAAAGTCCGGAACATTTCATTGATAAGATCATCACACTCGAGATCCAGCATTACAACACATGATCTATACCTTGCTAGAGTTTCTAAGATGACAACTCTTCTCCCAAATGATGGACTATTTATATCACCTAGGCCGCTGAAAGTGCTCACAATCAAATGGAAGATGTCCTGCCTCGAACCAAAGCACAAAACAGGTTTTTAGTTGCTCCATTGGAAAATCAAGGGCACATAAATGTGACATCAAGTCTCTTTACCGTTATATTACTATTACCTTTAGAACATCATCACTGTAAGGAGCTTCAGGTGCAGTAATTCTTGTTATCTCACAGATACAGGTGGCAACAAGAAGCTTAACCTCCCTATCTTGATGTTTTAGGAGTTCTGGTTTAACTATAGCAGCTTGTAAGGGCTGCATGGCCTCCAACATAGCTTTTGGCGGCGACTGTTCCAACTCAGAAAGAAATGCTGAACCTTGCTGCTTGTGAAAAATCCAATCATACATTACAAGTTCATAATAGATTCAATCAAACATTACTGCAACGGAAAGTTCAAGCACATAACTGAATCTCAGGTATGCGATAACACAAACCTTAAAGCGATCAGGAGGTTACAAAAGCAGTTTGAGAATTGAAAACTACCTCTTTAAAACCCATATGCAATAGACAATTATTCAATATCCCTTTTTAGAAGTACAAGCAAAACCCTCACAGCCAATCGTACAAAAATAATACAAGTTAAACCGACCTTCCAGCACCGGGCAGGTGTCAGACTCTATAAATCGTGTTACCACATAGCAGAGGCGGAGGTTAGCTCTGTATTTTTCTCGTGTACTTTTTCTCTCATTCTAATTCTAAGGACAAGTAAGAACATATTAAGAACTGTACTGGGTACGTCCCTTCAGGGACATCCGATAAATATGAAAAAAAAAACTGCTGGATACATAGAGCTCAAGACTTTTTAATTGGATAGGAACCATAGAGTTATACAAGGAATAGAACTCAAAAGAAGTGTCCAATACAAAATCTCAAAAAATTGATTTGCTCATTGACTCTTCTCAAGAGACTGAATATCAAGACAAGAACAGTCAAACTACAGTTAGCTCAAAACTTTGATGCAGTACAACCATTAGTACGGTGTTAAAAAAGGCCTATAACTAGAAAGTAGCAGAAAGCAAAGTGTACAAAATGTTAAAACTGAGAAGGTTTCAAAGAGCACAAATATGGTGGCTTCGAATTATCAGAAAATGACACTCATATCAGGCAATTAGCTAGTTGATCAACTGATGTAGCGCACATGCAAACTTTAAGAAAGTAAATGAGAGAGCACATAGAATTGGTCGGACATCATTTGAAGCATTAAAGATCAACACTAACATGTCACAGTTGTTGTCGGGTGAGCAAGTTCCTGGTTGAAATTTAACTGCAATGTGTCATTACAACTGGCTGTCCTTCCTGGCACTATGTTAAAGTGCCAAATAACAGCTTCATATCTTCTAAATTTTATTACTCCCTTAGTTTCAATTTCTTTGTTTGGTTTTGACTTGGGATGGAGTTTAAAAATTTTGAATCTTGTGATCTCAAACTAAAGATAGGTAGAATGTCCAAAAATGTCCTTTAATCTCGTGGTCTCAAACATGTCACGTGGAAAGTTGAAACTAAAGAGTTGTCAGAAAAAGAAAGAGGCATTCTTTTTTAAACGGGCTAAAAAGGAAAGTAAGACAAGTAAACTGAAACGAGGGAGTATTATTTTAAAGATAAACTAAAATTTCAATTAATGATGAGTGTAAAAATGGTTTAAGAAATTCATCAGAAAAAGGTTTTAAAGAAGTCTTAAATTTTTAAGCAAGCAGGGGAAGTTTATATCTTCCGGCTTAATTAATTACTCAGGGATCGTTTGGTTGGGAAACAAGTTGTCCCAGAATTAGTTATTCCGGGATAAGTTATCTCGGGATTGTCCCACACATTGAGGATAAATATAACACTATAATCTCAGGATAACTAATTCCGAGATAAATTATCCGGAGATTTTATCCCAACCAAACGTGGGATAAACCCATCCAAAAATTAATCCAGGGATTGCCCCTTATCCCTCCTACCAAACGAGCCCTCAAAGGATAGAATATCTAAAATGCAAGGAAATGAAAATGAAGCATGAGATTTCTTTACCTTTTCGATTTGCAAGAATCAAGAGTGCCACCTTATTGAAGGGTCAAGAAAGAGTATCACCTTATTGTGCTTGTTGTACTTGGCCAAGTCAGTCACGCATTAATCAAGAAACATAACTTTGCCAGTCAACTTCCACAAAAGTGAAAAATAAGGACATACCAAAAAGAATTACTATCTCCAATGTACTCCTATAGCCTTAACCAAAGGTCTCGGTTCGAGCACTAACATGGAGCCACCTCTGGTGGGAAGCGCTTTGCTCCCAAGATGAACTTTCCGACGCGAATAGGGATTAATCAGGGCTCCAAAAGCGGGCATCGCGCACCGGATGGAAATAAAAAAGAAGGCATAGCCAACAGAACTAAAGAGGCAGATCTACTGTAAAAGCCATCCAAGCAAATATATCGACAAAATTGACCATAACCACGCTCAGTGTACGACTTTCCTTGCTATTTTGCTTTGGAAGATCCCAAATAGAACAAAGAAGACACTGAAACTTGCAGGAAAGATACAGAACCAGCTTTGGTAAGTATCAGCTTTAGATACCATTAACTAGATGAGCACACACCCCAGCACTGATGGGTAATACACCATTACGACCTACTCTGAGTCAAGTAAATTTCTTATGTCATGCCTTAACTGCTCTAATTGGAATTGAAGTGTGGCTATTGATGCTAAGATAAAAGGACTTGTACGTCCGTGCAGGGTTAAGTGTGAGATCTAGAGAATCTTTACTTTTAGAAAAAACCTTGTCTGGCCACAAAAAAAAAATTATATGTATATTAGTACTGGAATGAGTTGATGGATCCAGGGGATTTATAAGGCAGACCCAGTAGTTTAGGATTGAAACTTAGTAGATCGACTAATTGATTGATTTAACTGCTATTAACCAAAGACCTCGCTAAAGACTGAGTCAGTTTCCATCAGAACCTCCTGAAATCAAAACTTCCATCACACTGAACTGATCCAGATGAATACTCTATGTAGAGTAGCCATTAAATGCATCCCTCTTTGAAGAGTTACACGTATTTAGCGAGAGCTGCTTTGGTAAAAAACAAATACATCTCAAGCAACAGAATTTTTCTTCAAATTATTGGTAGCACCAAAATCAGGAAATTTTGAGAGACTAGCAGCATGACATGACACTTCTTCTCTGCATGTGCCGCTAGAGGCAGCTAAAACTCTGTGTTTATGATATGGTGTAACTACCAAGAGTGGCATGGTTTCCCATCCCCAATTTTTATTTTAAAAACAAATCACTTGACAACTGTAGCAAAAGGTGCTCTGGATTCTGTTCAAATTGTCAATCGCGGAGTTTCCCCCAAAAACCAGTCATAGGTTCTACCCTTCTAGAGGATATGACCATTTTCTCATCAGCAAGCTGGTCAAAATGATGCAGTGTCTAATATAAACTAAGATGCCTTAATTTGGTTTGAAATTAAAATCAAACTACATTGAAATGTGTCTATCCTAGTGGCACTATAGCAGGATGACAAAATAATTCCAGCATTTCGGAATACAAGCTTCCTAGAGCCGTGTATGCATAGGAAACATGCAGTCTCTAAAAGGAGATCATTGTTTACCAACAAAAAAAATAAGAATAGTAGATGATGTTTCTATTGAGCAAACTGACACATAATATATAGCTATTCATCCAGCACAGTGTATGAAGAAAAAAAGTTATCCAGCATCGTGTATACAGGTGCTTGTATATTCCTAAGAAAGGGGGAGAAGTCAAAGGAACCCATTAAAGCTTTAATTGTGCGAAGGAATCTCATCTGCAACCTAAAGTCGAAAGCCTTCTTCAGTTTCTTGATTCACTTAAATAGGATAAAAAGGGTAAGAACTTAATGGAAATTTTCCCTAAATTGAGAAGGTGGAAAACACAACAAGCCATCAAGAATCGTTAGAAGGAATCGTACTGCACTTTAGACGGGTTCAGAAGTAGAAAGGTAGCTTAATACATAAAATGAAACCGCATGTACGAAGAAACTAAAAGACCTAAATTTCACATTATGTCCAAAATAAAAACGAAAAAGAGCAAACTTTTATCGAATTTTGCCCACTTAAGGAAAGGGGGGGAAATGAATCTGTAAAACGAACCCTAATTCAACTGAAATAACGGGCAAGACTGCATGAGCTTCAGCTCAGTAAATATCATCTGAAAGAAAAAAGAAAAAAAAAGGAGAACACAACTGGAAGCAGTGCACTCAATGTGAATAATTACAAAAACAAGTTTTTCTCGCAAAATTAAGAGGAGGAGAAAAGAAGAAGAATTAAGAAGAAGAAGAAGAAGAAAGAGGGGGGTTGAGAGCACCTTTAAGAGCTTGATAAGAGAGTCTTTACTAGATGGAGGGTTGTCAAGCTTGGATCCGAGCTCCTTGAGCTGGAGTTGGAGCTTTGAAGCCATGGCTGCTCTGTCGCTTTCTGTCCAAAGAGAGTTTTAGGACATTTAGCTCCGAAGGGGAAGTGGGTTTTTTCTTTCGACAAGAGAGAGAGAGTAGCAAGCAGTAGTTGAAAAAAAAGAAAGCCAACACATCCGAGTTCTTGACTTCAGCACGTATTTATCCCCAGATTTACTTTACTGAACTGGTTGAGTTTTTCTCTTTTCATGTCCCTCTATTTCATTCTATTTCTATATCTTATTATAATATGACA
>JACEIK010000178.1:465850-520413 GCA_018107945.1 Datura stramonium | reverse complement strand
ATAAATAATTACATGTTGAATAAACTTGTATTTATACTGCAAAACAATATTATGTTTATACTTTTGAAATAAAATTAAAGAAAGGGCAGTCATGCACGCAAAACATTATGCATTAGCAAGGTCCGTAAAAGAGTCACACCCCAAAGAGTGTGATATAAGCAACATCCCCTAATTGCAAACACCGTTGGTTGCTTTTACTAATTTTGATGAGTCTTTCTTAGTTTGGCGGCATAACAATTACTTAATGATCAGTTACAAATACATAATATATTTGTAATATAATATCTATTTATTAGTGCCAGAACAAACCAGTAATAAGTTACAATACGATTTCGTAAGTGCTAATTGTTTAAAGGAATAACATATACTATATGTTCTAATATACCATATAACTCTGTGTTCAATTTTTCTTCGTAATGATAATATTCATATTAAATGTTAATCCGTTAATAGTATATAGTAATACAGGTTTTGTAACAATATAACGTGAAATATACATATAATGCATGCATTTAAGTGCTCATGTAAACATGAACGACTTTTTTATTTTTCAATCAAATGTCGATTCTACAACATTTTTACTCAACGAAGCAAGTATCAGAACAAACTGAACGAAGAACAATTGGATTGGATTAAATTTTTAAATATGATCATTATTAATTTTAAATTTATAATTTTTTTCTGAATTATTACATTATTATACAACACATATTTTAAATATTATTTGTATTATTTTAAAAATCTGTTTTATTAATACAAGGGACACGCATAAGATACAAAATATACATTAAGGGCTCGTTTGACCATGCGAGATGAAATCATGATATGAAATCATATGAGATGTAGTTTGAAGTTTTGTTTGGACATGCAATTTGAGATTTTTAAGTTGTATTTTTTCCTCATGAACATAAGAACCCCATAAGTTGTAAAAACTATTCAAATTGCCCAAATTCTTATACAATCTTACCAAATAAGTAAAAGTTCATAATAAAATATAATACATTATCATAAAATCATTCAAAAAAAATAATTTAAAAATCGAACTTTAGTTCAATAAAAAGTAAAATTAAACATGACTTGCAGTATACTACAATTTAATATAATCCTACAAAGATTGACAAACTATTTATATCTAATATAATATTTGGCAAAGGTTGTTTACATTTATTAAATAAATGGTTGGTAAATATAGTTGGTATATATAAAATGGTGGATTTTTTTTTACAAAATTTAAACGAGATTTGAAAAATCTCATCTCATGATTTAAAATTTCAAATCAAGTTTTTTTAGAGAAATTGAGATTTCATCTATGATTTGAAATTATGAGATGAAATCGCATGTCCAAATGCTGATTTCACCTCATAATTTTAAATTGAAACATGAAATCGCATGTCCAAAAGCCTAGTAAGAATATTATTCCTAAAAAACATACCGTATGTCTTTTTCGTTTTTTCTTCTCTTTATAACAACTTAACTTTTATATCTAGTGGCTAGTGAGTACAAAAGAGTCATATTATCAAAAATTAAAATAGAAATAAAAATATTTGAATAGTTTCCAAAAATAACACTCTTCCGGGGCCGGGGCAGGAGTGGAATAGTGGAGGCCCAAAGTTCCGGAGCCCTGTTGTTAAAGCCCCAATGTTAAGCAATGGGTCTACGGAAGAAGGGAAAACAATGGAGTCCAAGGCAGGTGAGAAAGAAGACGAAGTCCTCGACCAACGGCAGCAGCCATGTCCACCGCTCTCGAAAAACGCACAGAAGAAACTGTTAAAGCAGCAACGATACGAGGCCAAAAAAGCGGAGAAAAAGGCATTGCTGAAAGAGCAGAAGAAGAGAGAAGGAGAGCGCAAGCGTAAGGAATGGGAGGAGAAGCTGGCCGGCGCCACCGAAGAGGAGAAGCAACAGTTGATAGAGTCGAGGAAGTGTTTGAGGAAAGAGAGAATGGACCAACGCTCCGAGGAAAAAGGAAAGAAGATGCAGAGGCTCACCAAAGCTAAAGAAATTGGCCAAAATCTAGTTATCGATCTCGAGTTTGATCACCTCATGAATTCAAGTGAGCTCCATAGCCTCGTTCAACAGGTTTCTTTCTTCTTTTTTGGTCAAGTTTCTTCCTTTTCAATCTTTCTCGACATGACTGCATTTCGTTATTACAACAACATCATCAACATACCCGCAGCGAAAGGGCAGAGTGTAGTCAGAATTTACCCCGAACTCGTAGAGGTAGAAGAGTCGGTCGTCTCAATTGTAGCAAATTGAAGTAGTAATGAAAATGAAAAATGGTAGTGAAGAAAAACATGACAACTAATAGAAAAGTACCGCAGAGCATTGAGGAAAGGAAACAAATAGTGTGATCACCCAAACAAAATAAAAACAATTTCATACTTCCGTATGAAAAAAGAATGACAGGTTAGAAGTAGGAGGTCAAAATATCTAATTTCATTGTGGATGCATATATTTGTTTGTAATTCTTTTCTATGTACTATAAATTTTCATGATTAAATATATCCAATATACTATCGGACTGGTTATTCTTTTTTGGGATTGGACAGAAGCTCGAACAGGTGCGAGTTGGTTATAAAAATCTAATCTCGAGGTGCTTTGATCTGTCTGACTAGGAGACACCACTTATGTTTGGTGAAATGTTGCTTCTTCACATAAGATACTTCTGATGCAAGAAGCCTAAAGTCGCTGTATTTATTCCAACATCCTTAGCTGATTTGATTAAATAGGGTTTCTGCGACAGTGGCAGAATACTTGAATACTCTTGGCATGAAGCTGAATCTTGAATTAAGTCTTCCCGTTTCTTGCTGCTTACACATGCACTTTTACCTTATATGTTTGAAGCGAACAAGCTAAAGCTATTGGATTTATGGCAGATCATGTACTGTTATGCTGTGAATGGAAGATGCAGTTGTCCTGCTCACCTTTGGTTGACTGGCTGTCAAGGAGAAATGCAAGATCAGTTGCAGCGACTACCAGGATTTGACAAGTGGATAATTGAGAAGGAGAATCGGCCATATATTGAGGCATTCCAAGATCAGAAGGAACACCTTATATATCTCACTGCAGACTCAGAAACAACACTAGACGTCCTTGATCCAAAGCATATATATATCATTGGTGGATTGGTGGATAGGAATCGGTGGAAAGGGCTAACCATGAGAAAAGCAGAAGACCAAGGGATTCAAACAGCAAAACTCCCAATAGGAACTTTCCTAAAGATGTCTAGTTCCCAGGTATTTTCAGTGTTGTGAATCATTGAATTACTTCTCTCTATTGCCTTAAGTCCCTGCATTGTAAACTATGTTACTGAGGTAATATCTGACTGTTTGCGACCTTCTTTATGTTTGACATTTATTTTTGCTGGTTAAGACGACTATTTAGGGCATGCTTCTATGCTATGTGCCTCAATTAGTTCACCTGGAAATACAGCAGTGGCTAATAAGGCTCTCGATATGTCTTGAAGCTGAACTCTAAAGAACCTGCTCCCTGTATCTATGCTTGAAGAAAATCTAAAGACTGTTTCATGACTTGCTATATAAACTTTATTTAAATGCTTTGCCGTGATTCTGCAGGACATCAATGAAGTACTATGCTTTCTTTTCTTTTTTTTCCGTATAATATGTGGTTGGGTACATTGACTTTGACCTCTCTTGTTAAAGGATATCAATAATCAGCAGATTGGATTATTGGCTCATAGTTTTCTGGAGTACTAGGGTTAGGGACTCCATATGGTTAAGAACATCGAAATGCTTAACATATGAATGTAATCCGAGGTAAAAGACATGTCACTAACATGGATAAAGTATAAACTGTTAGTTTCAAATTGTAAGATGGAATTATTCAAGAGGCACCGAGAGATCGTAGGACATACATACTAGTCTGAGAAACTATGGCTATTGAGGTTTATCGTGAAGCTAAAAGAATCTTGTTTGTGTTTCCTTCAATATATGCCACACCAATTTAAGCTATCCAGTTCCATGGTAATAATTCAATATTACCTTGATAAATATCTCAAAGATGATGGACCTCTAATTATCTTATATGTATTTAATGAAACCATTTATCTTTCTAGTAATATTTTGGTTCATCATTTTGAGCATATATTTTGGCAGAGAAGAAGTTTTTATATTAACAACATGAACGATCCAGTAGCGTATTATTGATATTTGACGCCACTGGGCAGATGCATGAATAGTGAATCTTATATCTTTTGGCACAACTAGTAGTGGCAAATTCAACTCATATTTGTGTGTCCAGCCCAACCCGTCCGCTCTCAACCTAATTTAAGATATGGGTAAATATAGGTCAAGTGGTTTTGAACCCGTAATGGAATGGGTTAAAAACAGGTTCTAAACAGGTCAAGAGCCATTTGTCAGGTAATTTTGCTCATCTTAATCAATAGTCAATCTCTCCTACTTCGTACTTCAAATCATCACTCCGTAACATGAGAATATCAGAAACCAAATGATTAGTGTAAAAGTGATAGCCATAATGGTTTCTTTTATAATAAAAGCATTAAACCTCTCCTTTACTTGAAATGTTTCTCGCTTATGAGTTTAAAGGATATAATAATGCAAATATTAACAGATATGATGGTATTGAGCATTTCAATAGAGGGCATATATAAAGCTTAGGTGTATCACGGGGCTCTTGCATCTTGAGAGAACACATGATTGGTGGTAACATATGGAAAGTCTATATGCTCTATTCTTTTGGTTGTTAGACTGGTAATATGGTCAACAGTATATTCTCTTTTCTTTGCCAATAAATTGGTAGTGGCCAGTTTACTATATGGTTTGTGTAGAAAATTCTGAAAACCCTCTGTTTGTCTAACATGTATTTTTCTTGTGCAGGTCCTAACAGTCAATCAAGTGGTAGAGATACTTCTGAAATACTTGGAGACAGGAGACTGGAGAACTTCATTCTTTCAAGTGATTCCACAAAGGAAAAGATGTGAGGGTGATAAAGATATTGAAGGGGAAGAAGAAACGGAAGAGGAAGATGATCGCGGGATTAAAATACATGATATTGAGCAGGAAGAAGATACTGAAGAGGAAGATGATCGCGGGATTAAAATACATGATATTGAGCGGGAAGAAGATACTGAAGAGAAAGATGATCATGAGTTTAAAAGACGGTGCATTGGGAGTTGAAGTTTAAAAGCTTCCATTAGATCCTACCAGAATTGTCGTTGGTATCATCTTGTTCTCCAGAACTTGTCCTGGTGAGACAGCAATTGCAGTTAAGTTTGCCTTGTTGAGAATGTACTTGGGTTTAATTTTCTTTTTGCACTATATGACTTTATTTCTTCCTCGTGTTGTTCCTCATCTTTTTGGGTACATGAGCATGTTGGAAAGGATAATTTGTTGTGTTATGCTTCAGTGAACTTGAGATGGTAAACAGCTGATATGTTTTTGACCAAAATAGTCTGTCCTAGCTAAGCGTTCTTTCTGCTAACATTGCGTCCATTACAGCAAATTGATTTAGGTAAGTTTAATTAGTTTCAAGGATTTTGCATCAAAATATGTGCAAGTCACAAGCAATCACCAACTGAATACTCAAAATAGACATGCAGCAAAATATACAAAAAGCCAATTGGAGTGGCCACCATTTGGCTCACTTAGTTCGAAAGAAACATTCCTAAACTTGGCAAAATAGGGATGTCATGCCAACAAGATTGAGAGGAAAGACAGTCTACTGCTCTTGAAGTTTCAACAAGCTTAATTCCTTCAGGAGAGAAACTGATCACTCCTTATCCTCCTTGGCAGGAGACTCAACTTCACTATCCACAGCAGCCTGAGAAGTGCTTCCATTTGATGCATCCCCCTGCATATAACAGTTGCCAATTGGTGGTGGATAGGCAAAGTAGCCATGGTGATGGGCCATTGGAAAAGGAGGCAGGTGATAGGGGGTGATGCTGCAGCCTGAAGCTGGATCAACCATTGGGCGCTTCAACAGCAAAGGCTCCCCTCTCAAGGATCCACGCTCACCACCATCAAACTCACGATGACGCTGCAAGTACAAAGTTAAGGGTTCAATGTAGTCATCAAAACCAAGCTTGCTCATGGCCCAAAGCACGTCTTCAGCGGTGATGGTCTTGCGCTGCTCACGCTGGCAACGCTCATTGGCTTCGCCAGTTACGAAGCTTATGAACTCAGAGACACATTCTTGGATGGTCTCTTTGGAGTCATCCGATATCTTGGCATGGGGAGGAAGGATCCTGCGCATGATTCTGATCACGTTTGCTATTGGCATGAACCGGTCTTGCTCCCGAATGGTGCATTCAGAATCTTCTGCGTTGTTGTTATTGGCACCAACAGAGTGAAATTATTATCTTTTCAAAAAAAAAAAATGTATATATCATCCAAATCTTCCTCTAATTATCGATCACAAAAGTTCCAACTTTTCCTAGTCTAATGGTTATGTTTCACCTATTAATTAATTAGCTAGCTGGATATGAGAGTAGTATACAAGACTGCAGCACTAAGAAGAGTCGATGAGAGCCTATTTTGGACAATATTCATGTATGTAAACACCAAATTCTAAAAATGCACATTATTATTTCGACAAAACATGGTGTGAATACAGACTAATTAAAGTAACAGTAAACTCTTCATAGTCATACAAAGTTCTCGTCATCTATCTTATTTTGTTTGCTCTTCAACTAAGCCTCGTATTTATCAAACCATCCAAACTCGCCTTTGATAAAAAGGCTTTTTATTTATCTTTTACCGTAAATATAATTATGATAGGAATATATAATAAGACAAAATTTTATTGTAACGGACACTATAAACTACCCCCTGTTTTCATATATCTATACAACTAGTGGAGGTGTTAAAACTATCCATCTAGCTAGTTGTTGCCTCTTACCTTTGGATAAAGAAATGCTAAATAGCTCGATTTAAATTTGTTCTATCTCCTCGGTCTATTAGAAGCAGGGAGTAATATAAGTGTATTCACTTAAGCATGGGATATATAGGAACATCTCCTCATCATCAAACTGTAATTAAAGCAAGCAGTTAATCTTAAGCTAAAATTAGAATCTGGTAAAACAATTAATTTTTTATTGACTAGTTTTAGACGGTTTCTCTCTCTCTCTCTCTCTCTCTTATTCTTTTTGGAGAGGAGCAGAGACACGTGTAAAAAATAGGTAGAAATTATATGCATGCCACTTGTTTTCTTTTTGTCTTTGAAGTGGAAAAGAAAACCAGGATTGATCATGTTCACCATCATTACTGTAAATCGATCTATTCGAGGATCAATCGATACAAAACAACTAGCTTTGCAAATATGTATATATATGAAAAACCACTCTAGAAATTATAAGTCGTTGTAATAATCATATATAGTTAGTTGAGAAAAAATATACATGTATAATCCCTAATTACAGAAGATGATACAACAAGCAAGCTAAGAAACATATACAAGTTGTAGCTCTTCATTTTTTCCAGATCAACTGATCGATATTTATATCTACAAACATTTCCAGGACTTAATAGAGGTAAATATCACAATGAAAATTTGAGAGGAAGAGAATCAATTACTTATAATCATTAGGGATCAGAGTGAGTGACTGAATTAATTAGTAGCCCACATTAACTCTCCAGAAAAAACAATGTCCTTTTTCTGAGGTCAAGAAAAATGAATACATAAAGGGCTAGTAGTGTATGTGCTTCAAGCTAGCACAAAGACATAAAATTTTAGATATTAATGGTAATGCATTTGTGAAAAGCAAAAGAGAAGATAACATACGTAAGGTACCTGCAGGAGCAGGTGGAGAGGGAGGAGTTGGTTGTGGGAGTCTGCGATAGCCATGAAATCCTCTATTTCCTGAACCCCCAATATTAACATGGTTATCTTTATTCATCTCTTCTCCGTTCCCTCTCTCTCTTTCTCTCTAAGATATGATATGATCTCCGACTTTGTGAGAGAAATATAAGTGCCCGTATTTATAACTATAAATATTTAAGAGAATGAGGGACATGTGGCACAAGGGCGTAGTGAACGAGAAGAAGGCATTCGTCAGGATAAATTGGCTTTCACGGTTGGGCAAATGAGCATTTACCGAAGATTACTATTTGAATATATTTACAGTACTTTACAGTCTCATCATCAGTTTAGTGCATTTCCCTTTAATTTACTCTTTTCTTCTTTCTCAATAATTAATAATTATTTAAATATTTTACTGATAATCTGATACTGATATATTAATATCTCATCTTGCGAATAGAGAGAGCAACATAATAAAAAAAAATTGATAATCCTATGCAATGTGTTTTATATCTTCTTTCATTTAAACTGCATTGGTAGATTAGTGAGTCAATATGTTTAACAATTTTTACATATAATTAATGTTTATTTACCTTTTTCGTCCTACTACACTAGTGTAAAATCATAAGCTAATAATCGCGTCACAAAATATAAATTTTTATATCTTCTTTCATTTAAACTGCATTGGTAGATTAGTGAGTCAATATGTTTAACAATTTTTACATATAATTAATGTTTATTTACCTTTTTCTGTCCTACTACACTATAGTGTAAAATCATAAGCTAATAATCGCGTCACAAAATATAAATAGTATTTCATTTGTATACACTTTGATCAATAAACTATATATATATATATATATATATATATATATATATATATTAATTGCTCTCTTGTTTTAGAAAAAAAGTCATTAATATTTCTCCTAAATTTGCTATATAATATTTTTTCACTTTAATTCAAAATAAAATATGAAAACAAAAATTAAGCGGCATGTAACAAGCTAATCGTCACGTCCTTTGTGAAATAACACTGTCAAAAACTACATCTATATACATCAAGCACAAACCATTATTTATCATTGCATCATATATTTATATAACTCTTCATATATCTACTTTCTTTGGAAGCAACAAAAGAATTAAAAGAAAAAAACATGGCACAAGAAATGGAGCAATGTCAATGGGGAGTTGGTTCAATATTGATGATGCTAGTTGTGGTGATTTGCCTTTTATTTCTACCATTGTTTATGGGTCCGCTTCAGCCACCTTCTTTCTTTGTCCTCCTTGTTTTCCCTCTTGTAATGGCTGTCATTTGGATTTATTTCTCTCATACCTAAATCTGATGAATAGCACTACTAAATTTTTCTCCACCACATTCCTATATTGGAAATTCAAATGATGTGAAAAGGCAAGTGAAGTTACTGATAATATATTGAGTTTTTCATTTTAGAAAAAAGAATTATCTGATGATTGTTTTTCATTTTAGTTTTCTTTGCTTTACGTTGCAGTGTGTACCGAGAAAACAAATGAATAACAATGTACCCATCAAGTTAGTTATTAAAAATAATACGATTTTCTTTCCATATATTGCTCATTTTCAAAATAGATATTCATTCTTTATATATTGCTACGATACACGGAATTTCAAGCAGTAGAAAAGAAAAAGGACTAGAAATTGGCGTTTGCATGTAATGCTGCAAAAGTTAATACTGCTCTATTTGAAATTGCAATATATTGATACACGATCAGATTCAACCCAAATTGCGGTTTGATCTTTGTCGGTAATTGGATATGCTAAATCAATTTCCAATCAATTTTTGTTTGATAAATGTAACATCTCGTACTTCCGAAAGGGACTTCCTGACCTTGGCACATAATCTTCATGCTGAATTAGGGAGTTTATTTGAGTATGAAGCCTTAAGTCTATATGTAAACATCTGAAATCTAACTAATGGAAGTGGAGATCAAGATATCTTGAGTTATTGGATAAAAAGTTACAAAGATATTTTGAGCTATTGGATAAGAGTTATGAAGTGATTTAAAAACCGCATGTTGTCGTAGATGAAACTTCAGGGATGATTTTTTTCCTACCCAACATACAAAATGATTTACGGACTACGTATCGAATCTACGCCCAATGCTAGTTTCGTATACAAGTAGTCGCCCTTTCACCGCGTCATATATATAGCTTCTCCCCGAACTTCACGCCCATTTTTCACTTCCAACTTGTAGAACCAATCTCCCTCCCTTCCTCCGCACTCTAAGCTCGTGTAAGTCCACTATCAAGCTATATTTTTCTCGGGAGATTCTTACATGCAAGTTTAGATTACTTAAATTCTACCTCTCTCTTTCTCTTAGGGTTTTAGGGAAACCTATTTCTAGCCCAAGAAGACTCCAGCGTACCCTTCCCCAAGCTTGATATCAGGTTCTTACTTGCTAAGTAATTAAGGTATGTAAAGGCATAACCCTTCTTCGGGTCACACGAATCCTAAGCTTTATTATCTATTGTTGACTCCAAGTTGTGATAGTCATATCGCTAGTTCTACTGCCCATTCACTTAAAGTAAAGTGTTGTTATTCTTATTCTTCTATGACTTAAAATCTTGCTACAAATATGAGAACCTCACTCTTATGTTATTAAACCTTGAAACCCATAATGTTGTAAAGATGTTCACTTGTCAAACTAATGTCACTCTTGTTATGTTGAACTAGTTGGAGCCATACTTCCTATCACAAATTCGTATTAAAAAAATAAACTAAATGAGCAAAAGTTTCATGCCTTCACCTAAGCTTTTCTAAAAGATAGCAATATGAAAATTCTAGTTGTTCCTAATCTCAAGAGCTATAAATCTTATTTAAGTTTACTAGAGTCTATACCAAAGATTGATTAACATTTTCTTCTCAAATAAAAAATTATTGGGTTTTGCCTAAGTGTTAGTGATTCATGGCTTCAGCCCGAGAATCTCAAAGTTCAGTGAGTTTAGTATACAAATTTTCATGGTATAGCATTATACATTTTACCATCGTACTTAGTTTTGGATGGGTACATTATGAGCCCCATGTGGCTACCATTACTTCTGCTACCACCGAACCTTGTTTACAAGGACATGAGCTCCAGGGCTACCATTACTATTTTACCACCAACCTACTTTGCAAGGCCATCATTGGAAGCTTGGCTCATGGCCATATGGCAGTGAGCATTTTTGTAGTTGAGTTGCATATGATTGTCATGTTATTGTAGAGTTGTGTTAAGTTTCATTTGAGGTGTGTTATCCGCCAAGAGGCACTGCCAGAGCTAGGTTGCATCTCTCTCTCTTTTATCTATTGTAGTTGTTATCATGTTTATTATTTTTCACCTTACATAACTTAAAAGAGACATATTATCCATATTGATGTCCTTGCCCGTGGACGGCCCAGATTCGTGTTGCAAGAGTAACAGAGGCCCAAAGCCTAGACCTCTATAATAAGATCCGCCAGCTTCACTAAGTTAGTATGCTCCCCTTTCTGGAGCTATTGGTTTAGCCAACGTAGTTTGCAAGGTGCTAGTCTAAGTATAATTAATAGGTAGGTCAGTCCTGTCACTCATAAGTTTCAAAAGACATTTAGAGGATTTGTGGACATGGGTCCTTGTGGGTTGTATCTCAATTTTTGTATGTAGCCTTACCGCCTTCATTTATGTTTCCAATTACGCTAGTTGATATTATTGTCTTTTCTATTAGCCTTTACTAAAGGATTACACAAGGATGATGTTGTACTTTATATCCAAAGAAGCAATCTAGTGGCCAATGCTTCTCACTGCAAATCTATGGGAAGTTTGAGGGATGGAAATTGGTACGGAGATCACAAAAAGATATGGGCGCAGTTAGTCCGCAACTGCTACTAGATATAGACGGCTTTGAGGAGTAGTTATCTAATAAAGTAGAATCTTCTACTAGTGTCGAGGTAGAGCGACTGGCGTATCTAGACCCAAAATGGTTGATTGAGAGAAGAAACCTCACAACAAAAATAGCTTACTGTCAATTGGACAAGATGTGTATCAGCAAAGGTTTCAGTACATCAAAAGTAGGAACTTCAAGATGATTTGGCAAAGACACATTATTCTCGTTATTTTGACATTTAGGAGCGACAAAGATGTGCACGTGATCTTTAAGCATTTACCGGTGGAATGGTATGAAAAAATATCGGAAGTTCGAGTCTGCCCAAATTCGAGCAGTAAAGGAGCATTAGAGGATCAAAGCTCAATTAAATATAGAAATCCTGATATTGAGGGAAAGTTTACAGCTATAGCTTTGCCTGCATTTGTTTGGGCATAATCTCTATTTGGGCAGATTATAGACTCGTTGACAAAGTCGGTCCACTTTCTAGCAGCCTACGACTGGCGATGAGAGGACTATGTTAATTTGACTGTGAGATATTCTCGACTCCATGGTGTCCTGTATCTCCATTATTTCCGACAAATGAACTTAATTTACAACAAATTTCTAGAAGCCGAAGGATTTAGGTACTCGATAAACTTGCACAACTTTCAATCCACATACCGATGGATAGATCGAGCACTCATCCACCGCCAAGGACATGTGTTATGTGCCTGTATTAGATATCAAGAAAAGTTGGATGATATCTGGTCATTGATTTTATCTCGTAATAACAACTTCCCCATGTGGTATCCAAATGGCCTAGTACGAGGCTTTATATGGGTAAAAGTGAAGATCATTGATTAGTTGGTCCGGCCTGAAACAAGATTGCTAGGGCCCAACTTAGTTCAACAGCATAATGGAAAAGGTGAAACTTATAAGGGAAATGATAGAGACAACTCAGAGTAGGCGTAAGTCCTACAAGCACGTGTCGGCAATGAACTAGAGTTTGAGGTTAATTACTATGTTTTTGGAAGATTTCACCTATAAAAGGCGTTATGCGTTTGACAAAAATGTAAATAACAATTAATTGAGAAAAATAGTAAATGATAATTTTGTCTATTGTAGAGTCTTTTAATGAAGGGCAAAAGTTTAATCACACATTTCAGCTACTACGTAGAAATAGTATTTGGTTGAAAGGTAAAATAAAATCGCTTGTTTTAATATGAGCACTTAAATGCATGCATCTATATGTATATTTCATGTTAATTATTACAAAATTTGTATTACTACACTTTTAATAAATTATTATTTTCTAATATGAATATTAGCGCCACGTAGATGTTGTTACACCCCGTAAGTTTCTAATATTTAGACTGCCTATTCGTACGCTCAGCTACGAAGCCAGGAGTACAATACGCACGAGAAAGGGACCGTGGGAAAAAGGTCGACGAGCAATTTTAGGCCTGACCGCGTTGGTGAGAAGGTTGGATCTAGCGCCCCAAAGGCAAATATGGCACATAATCTCCCTAGCGCGTCGGGGCTCGTGGGCACTCCGCCGTGGACCTGGCATGGAAAGTGTCCGTTCCTTTTCCACCGCCCTCTGGGCATATATAAGTCCTTCCTTGACTTTTATTTCATTTCCAAGTTCATATACGCGGAGAGGGGAACTACTTAAGAAAACAACAATTTTCCTCCATTTACGCTACGAAACGCTACCCGAATTCAAATTAACTTTGAGTACGGGGCTTAAGGTTGGGTGTGGAGCATTGCCACGAGCTATTTTCACTGTAGCCCGCCTACGAATCGTAACCCCGCTGAGCCAGCTGTTGGAATTGCTCCAAACTACTTATACGATCACAAAGCCGCAAGTGAGTGTCTCCTTCCTACCTCAAAATTATATGTTTGATAATGTCTCGTCAAGTCAAGCATAATTGATATTTATATTGAAAGTTATCGCTTTGGCTAAATTTAGTACCAAATCAACCTTATTTTCCAAAAGAGTATAATGCTACAATGGAAGGAGCTATTGAATACAAAATCGAAACTTGCCAATCAATCGTAAATCGGCACCGAGGTATGTTAAGGCGTATTCCTTCCTAGTTAGTTTCTTCAACATTGTAGCTCTACTTAAATCTCATTAAGAGAACCAGTAACATATGAATTGTGTGATTAACTGCTGGTTATTAATGAGACTTTCGCATTCTATGCCTAGCTCAGGATTGACTTTGCCCTCGTATAGCCTTCCATACCAACCTGCAGTTGGCCACTGCAGCCGCCCTGGCCGCCGGGGCGGTAGATGACGTCGCTCTACGAAGTTATGCCGTCCGCGAGGAGACGAAGATGGGGCCCTGTGTCCTCATACAAACGGCATTCTATGGCCGGGATCACATATGTCGATTTCCGCACCATACTCGCCGAGCCTAGTGCCCGGTATAGTGTGTTACACTCGTAAATTCCCAAGACATAGATGGCCTATTCGCTGTTGGTTAAGAGTATTTGAAAGCCATACATGCTAGAAAAAGCCCTGTGGAAAGATCTGACAGCGCCAAGTCTGCTACACGTAAGGCAAAATTGCGACTTATAAATCGTATTCCAGAATGTTATTTATAAATCGCATTCCTTGAATGCGATTTATAGTGTCTATTATATATAAGCCCCACTTCTAGTTAATTGATTAAATTTCAAGAAATTCTGCATCTCGCGAGGAACGTAGAGGGTGCGAAGGGGAAATAAAATATTATCCGATTACGCCGCAAACGTAGTTCAAATCCAAATTAACCTCAGTACCGAGGCATTTAGCAGCCAGGGAGCATTCCTTTGCCATTTTTTCGCAAATACTGGCCACGAATCAGTCGAGCTACCGACCTAAGGTAAGTAGAATTGCTCCAAACTAGTGTCAATGTGCTCCTAGCCGTAAAGTGGATGCTTCTCCCTTTCCGGACTTCGAAAATAGCAAGCCGACCGTCTTTCGATGCTTCCAAGTTTAGGCTATAAATATATCGAAAGTGACGTCATCCTTCGTAATAGTGTCAGGATGAAGTACTCACTAACGTGTATATGAAATGTAGCTGGGAGAAATAGCCGAGACCACCGAGCCTCACCTGGCGCCTGGATAACTCGAGGTTAAGGTTGGTAGTTTCTTCGGCAAGTTAGTGTTTCTAAATTTTGTGAATCATAGTAAACTCCGAATTTGAACTCTCTTTGAGTCAATGTTGAGTATTGAAAGCTTAGTAACCGTTCATACGCTGCCGTATCGTATTCACCCGAAAGATAGAAAGTACAAGCAAAGGGCTTTGCAGTTAGCATTCCAGATTCCGCATAAATTTCTATTGTATGATTAGCAAACATGTTGTAGAATAAAAAGAAACAATTCTTCGTATCAAGAGTTAGTAAAGTAAAATCGATAGACAGACAGCTTTTAAGGCTGCATCAGCTATTCGTACGTATGAGATATCGACTACATTAGCCATTCAAACAAAATAGTATCCCGCGCGATTAGCCATTCAAATGATAGTATCCTCGCGCGTATTAGCCAACAGCTTAAATAAAGATTTGGACCGTATAATCGTAAAGAATCCGCATAGTACGTAAAGAGATCGTAATAAGAAATCGATTTCGTATAGTCTTTTCACTATACATGCTTGCTATTTATATGTGTTATTTGTTTGTTTGCACTCATGTGGCGTGACGGCACCTTATTGAGCGTCCTCGCGCCCCCGGGTTGGTAATCGTGCTCCCACCGAGCTGTGGGCTTTACGCTACTCCAAGGGTGGCATGGTCGTCTCGCCTTGGACGAACATGGGATGAAGCTTTCCGTATCGGGTCTGACGCACTACAATACCAATATTCGTTGAGTTTGTGTCCAGGGCATCGGCCCAAAGCATGTATATTCCCCGTGCTGAGTTTGTGTCCAGTGGAAATGCACTTATCTCTGCTTACAATGTGCATGCAGTCCTCCTGACTCGCACACGATTATTTATATCTGAGGCTATGGCCCGAGCCGAGACCTGTGGGGCCAGAGAGGGAGCTCCTAGTGAGCAACATGAGTGGAGTGACTTATTTTTGGTTGGTTTTGACCTGCAGGGTATATAGATTATTTGTTGCTTCGCGCCATCCGGTTGCATGGGTTGGTTTTTGCCTGGCTTGCTAACTTGTATATCTATTTACGTGCTATATACTAGATACTAGACAAACAGCCGCGCTGATAGTAATGCCTCATTATCAAGATGTAAAGTTTGATTCAGCCTATATCAACTTTCGCATCTGGGCTACCTCCTCGCTATACATAATTGCTAGTTATGCTATCTATATTCAACACTTGTTGTTTTCGCTTGTATTATTTCAGCTTGCTTTGCATACTCTCAAGAGATCAATGGACGACGCCAAAGGGGGCGCCTCGCATTACTTGTCTACAGTACTCATAGACGAGGAGGCGATCCCTCGTGATTCCAATGGGGCCTATTGAGTCATCAACTCCCGTCATCTGGAGTCCGATTTCCAGAGGTGTAGCTCTTTCCTTTTGATGTACACAAAGAGGGTAGAGATAGAGCCCGCAAGTGTACTAGTTGTACAAGTAATACAAAGGCCCTTTTTAAGAACCTAATGTCGAACTTCCATAGGACTGACTACAGGATAAAACCTTTCTCGAGTGTTAATTTACCGTAACTCTAAAATGAAGACAACAAAGGTAAAGAAAAGTTTTTATATTTTGTGAACTATTTTATACTAAAGTAGAATAATTATACGGTAGTGAGTCTGAACTATGAATGTGAGCATGCCGAGGTTAAAATTAACATGTAAAGAAATTAATTATCGATCTACGGGTTTATCTTTTCTCCGTTGCTAGTCGGAACTTATGCCTATGGGATAAAACTCGCATTTAACCCAACTTAAGAATCATAAACCTTCCACCTACATTTCGTGATAAGAAGAAATTTATGTTCTAGCCATAAAAAACCCATTCCACACTTCATTGACTAATACGACTTTCGTGCATAGCTATTTCACCTCTCAAGGTAAATCAATTCCTTTAATTTTCCCAAACTAAGAAAAGATCATATCCTATTAATTCACAACTTTCAGCTTTCATTCTCTCTGTGAAACCTGGATTTTTGGATTTGTATTAACATTGGCCGTATATTAATGCAGTAAGAACAAGAATTAAATAGAACAACCATAGAAGAAAAGATGAAACAACTCAGATAATCAACAATTACATTTCAATACAACGGTTCCTAACTCAAGCAAGAAAGGGAATTAGCCACTCATTTGTGGATTGAACATCGTTAAATGAGTGTAAAATTGTTGACACCTAATTTCGACCTACCCGCGCTTTTATTGCCGCTATATATATATATATATATTTACTTTACACTAATATTCGACTCGTTTTCGTATTTATAAAATAATTTATTATCATAATATTGTGGAAATTATTTCAAATTACATACATATGACTCATATTAATTTTAATTTTTGATATTAGATAATTATGATAACTTGTATATATATATTTCGTATTAATATGCGTCTCTTTATTTTGAAATATATATTCTTTATCAATAAACTATTTACTTAATTTTACTAAGTTTTACAAATTTATTTGGATAATAATATTATTCAAATTTATAAATTATTTATGATAACAATATAGTTTTTAAAATATTAAACAACTTAATTTCATTTTTTCTACTCATTAAATTATTTAATTACATACATAAGTATTCCTAAATTTAGGGTTTATTTATTAATAATAATAATTTATATGATTTTCCTATAATTTAAGTAGTTATTTATTTATTAAATTATTTACAAAATGTAGTATATTTATTAATTTAATAAGAAACTAAAATTCATTTTCTCCAATTTATTTAAATCTTAGCCATTTTTATTCAATTTCATTCAATTTATTTCAAATCTGGCCGCTTTCTATTCAATCCATATCAATTTTAGCCATTTTGATCTATTTGGCTACTATTTAAATTCAATTTCAAATTAAAATTAAACCTAATCCAATAACCCAATCCTATAACCCATTACTATTCAAACCGACCCAACTCATACTTTAAATCCTTAGCCGTCCATCATCTCTAGTCCTACTACTGCATTAAACCCTAATTTTACTTCCTTATTTACCACACCTACCCCAAACCCCTTATAATTTTTAATCCTTACTCTTCCCTCCTCAAAAATCCGCCGCACCACCAAATTTTCCCTCCTCCTCCCTCACCGCACCGCGCCACCACCACCACAAACAGCCTCAAAATCCGCCGCACCACCTACCTCCCTCCTTTCCCTCTCGTACACGCCTTCGCCACCTCCCTCCTCTCTCCTCTTCCTCTCTCGACCACCACACTCCTCCCACTCCGCACGTTAATGGGCCAAACCAACAGCCGACCCTTCCTTCCCTCTTCCTCACTCCGCCTCTTCTTCCTCCTGCCGAACTCCTCGACCGAAAAACACCATAACCACCGAACCCATCGCCTAAGCCAACCGAACAACCACACACATCTTCACTCTTCCGTCTCCGGCTAAGCTGCTGACCTGAGAAATACAACTTCACCTCTAGAAGCCTGTGAGCTCACCTAACGAATGCTCGCCTGAAAATCTCGCCATGAACCCCTCTTTCCCTTCCTCTCTATTTCCGTCCAAATGGCTACCATCGCCTTTAAAACCTTCAGCCCTATCTCCCCTCGCATCATCACCATAACCTCCATTAACTCCGGCGACGCGCATAATAAAGCATGAACCGTACCTCCCGCTTTCCCGGGCCAAGATTCGCCTGAAACCAACAACACTGCATCTCCTCGCCTCGTCTGATTCCCTCGCCACCAGATCCCCTTTCTTCTCCATCTCCTCCTGCCGAGGGATCTCGTCCGTAAATTTTTTTACTTTATTTATTTTTTTTATGAATTTTGAGTTTTTTTAATTTTTTATTTTTTAATGATAAAATCATATAACATTTTTAATATATATATATAATATATAATAAGTATATATGTAAGTAATAAGATATAATATATATATACATATATGTATATAGATGTATTAGATGTGTATATATATATAAAATAATAAAATAGATAATAATACTGCATCGCCTTTATCTTTTTTCTTCATTCTAAAATATTAATATTATATAATAATAATATATATATAAAAATATTTTTAATTTTTTTAATTTTTTTAATTTTTTTAATTTTTTTAATTTTTTTAATTTTTTTATATATATATATATTGTTGTTCTTTCTTGTTGCATTTATATAATCAATAGCCGCATACCTCTCAAATCATTCTCGAGATCAATTCTAATTCTTTAATTGTTTAAAATAGCCTTGGATTCTCGTACCTTGCAAAAAATCAGTTTATGCTAGCCTATGAATATTTTGATTTTTTCCGTTTGAGCATGTAATACTTGAATAATTGCCGTTTTGATTTGTATCTCCAGAGCATATATCATTTCTCTTCTCCTCGACTACACATATAATCTTTGTTTTATTGTTTCCTCACTACAAATTTCGTTTATCCATGTTTTTTTTTTTATTTACCTTTATCTCGATTTTCATAACTGTGTTATTTTCACATTTAAGGAAATCTTTTGATGTCATTTCTATTCTTTAGCCTTCGAATATTGCCAAATACATACGTGATAGAATTGATGAAATTGACCTAATATTCCTCGATTGATGTCCCTTAACGGAACACTCGGTTCAATATGGAAATTTTATGCATTTTATTATTTAGCTATTTTTGGTAGATTTGAATTAATTTGCCCGCCCGACTCGAATGTGTTAATCCATTATTTTTCTCCCTTTCTAATTCTAAATGCCGACGCTGTTAAAAATTTTGCAAGTCCTCTTCACTCATTCATCAATTTTATTTTATTTTTATGTCTCTCCTCTTCCATATACAGCATACGCTTTAGAAAAGATAAGTAATTCCTTTTTCCTCGATTGTAATCCCATTAATCAGATTAGTTCATTTTGTAAATGGTAAGTAGTAATTTGAAATTAATTTAATATTCCCCTTCCCTTTATACTTCCTACCGATTCTCTATTTAAAGGACTTCCCTTTTTCAAAAAGGGGCATCTTAAATATTTTTAAACTTCCATAGCTATACTATATTCTATATAGCTTTCTTCCCAAAAAAATCTTTCTTTAGCCACAGTTTAAAACAAGTATTTGATTTCAAGACTTTGATTCGCTTTTCTTCAACCTATTAGTACATCTTCCGTATTATATTCTCGCAATAACATGTTTTAGATTTTACTATGTGTTGACTGAAAGTAATTCGCTTTGTCCTTCTAAAGTCATCTATTTGGTTTGTGTTTCAAGCAAGACAGATATAATCTGCTTTTAGACTAGAATATCGATATATGTTTTGTCGTTTCTTGTTTCATTATTTAAACAGTTCTTACTGGGGAGGGAAACGCTAAAGAGTCGCTTTCGGTTTTAGTTGAGGGACCGCTTAGATTAGTTTAAATCCAAGTGTTTATTTCCTTTACCGCTCTCTTTATTATCATTATTATTGTAACTTGTAGACGAACATTGATAAATAATGAAATGGGGTTTTTATGGGGCTGGATCCCTGCTGTTGTCTTATTTTCTTCCTAACTTCCAAACTCACTCTGCATACATGTTCGTAGGATTTAAATAATATATGCAACAAAATCATGCCCCGTAGGAATTCAAATTTTTATGTCGCATGCTGATTTTGACATGCAATAGATAATTTAATTTTCAACTGCAAAAGTAATAATGGATTAATTGTTTCTTGAAACAGAGTATTAATTCTAAAACAATTTACTTTAATTTGGTAGTACACTTACCTATAGGAAACTATTCTTCCGATCTGCTCGGTAATCATGAAAATAATTTCGATTTGTTGTGCATACCTTCTCGAATACAAGCTCAAGTTGAATATTAAATAAGGCTATTAGACATTACCTGGCCGTAGGATCCAAAATGCAAATCTTTCAATTATCTATCACAAATTGGAATTTATCCTTTTAACCACTATTTTGATATCCGCTTGAAATATGCAATTGTTTTCAACTAAGTCTGTATGCCGTATAACTGCTCGAATCTTCTTATAAGATAAAAATGGTTAATGACCAACATAAGTAGATCAAATGTTCGTTTCTACGATTTTCCTTTTGCTTGTGGGTGATATTTGTTTATTTATGTGTCCAATGATAGAATGTAATATTCATAAAATACACCTATAGGTAAAAAGACTAGTTCACCCTGATTAATGCATTAACTCGATTAGTGTTTTCTTTCTAAATCAAGTAGTGTTTGTAATTACGCTTTTACAAAAGAATTAGTTTATCTCAAGCCTTCGTATATTGGCCAAGCATTTTCATTTGCCGTTGTTAAATCGTATTTCGTGTCATTTTTGGCGGCTGTAGAGTCAGCTTTCAAACTCAAAATGATCTATAATCAGCTATTTAACTTTATCAAACTCCGCTCGTAGACTTTTACATATAGAATTACGTATTTAGACATCATGCCTATAGGACAGCACATGCATGAATTTTAAATTTCTTCTATTAAAATCATGTTCGGGAGATGTCATAATTGATACCATGCCTATATACTCAACATCATTTATTTTTAAATAAAGAGGCCTATTTGAAACCGTTGTATGTCTGCCATGATAATCGCCGCTTTTGTTTGACGTTTTTTTCTTTTAAAGCCATAGGATGTTTAGATCAAAAACTAAATTACTTGTCCGATGCCTCTCGACCTTAAGGCTGGTGCGAGGCAAACAAAGAGGGACGATAGTATATCACATGTGAGCGTTTGCTAATTAATCAACTAGCGTAGTCTAGAAATGATAGTTGTGCTCATTCACACAGGAGCAATTCAAAAGATTGCAAATATTATTAATGCTGCACTAGTGATCCCATTAGGTCAAACTTTTCAACGTAGAACCACGCTTGGCCCGATTCCCTTAAAGGATACGTAGCGCCACGAGGCTCCTACCCGCACCACTAAATTATTTATTTATCTTTATTTTCCTCGTTTGCATTATTATCTTTAATCATTACAACTTTTGCATTTAAACAAATTATTTTTAAAATCAAGTGTTAATTCCTTTTTTATTTCGTAGCGCAGAGTCAAGATTTAATTATTGTCTTCTTTATCGATTTTGCTCTTCTTTTCTTTAGGCAACAACATAGGTTAAAATAAGTTTATTTGACTCATTTATAAAATTTCTCCCATTTAATGAGTATCAATGTGAACCACATTTTAGATCTTCGAAAGGTGCCTAACACTTCCTTTTCGAGGTACTAAAGCCCTTACTCAACTCAAGTGCTCTGTGTAATAAATTTAGTTTAGAATGGTGCCCTAACGCACCCTAAATTCGTTAGGTGGCGACTCTTCAATAATTCCACTCTTAAGAGATGTCAATGTCGAGTTCCGCTTCTCCTAAGAAAAACGGGCATGGCTGCACGGCGACTCGCCGGGATTTTTAGGCTTTAAACACTACGTGTTCATTAAATGGGATTTTCTTAATGATTGTTAATTGTTCGTTTTTATATTTTTTATCAATTTTTATTTGCTTCTTTATATTATCTTGAAGTTACTAACCGTTTTTTGTTTTGTTTTTATTTATTTCATATGTAATTATTTATAAAATGTTGTAATTTTCATTTTATTAATTGGCATTATCGTTCATAATCCCCCACTTGGGAATTTCACACTATCACACACCACAATCTGCTAAGGGTTTCACGGCTGCCTACCATCTTAAACACCTTGGGGATTGTCTTATGATTTGGCCGATCAGCGGCAGGCGTCGATGGTCATAAGCTTTCACTCTCGAGCTGTCCGCTTCGAGGGAACCGTGTCTAACCCACTCCTACTCCTAGAATTCATGACCGTACTTTTAATAAGGTTTGCACATCTTTTGAAACTTAGGAAATCACGACGTCCATGGTACGTCAAGATTAAATAAGAACTTGTTCTAAGTCTTAGGGGATTATTTTAATCCCGAAAAAAGACGATCCATGAATTATGTGCATTTTAAGAGAAATATTGTTTAAAGTAATGTCATTTTGCTCCCGTGTGGGTAGGATAAATTTCAACTTTTTTATTTTGGCAGTATAATGAGTCTTCCAACGTCAGATTCAAGATTTGGCATGGTTTGGTGCACATCAGAGGTATGAAAACATGGTGGTGTAATTTGGGAGAATACTACTAAAACGGCAAGGAAAGTGTTAGGACATTTACCTTCGTTAATGTGTGCTACTCCGCCGTGAATTAATAGAAGCAATGCACCGCTTTTTGGGGATGAGAAAAGAGTGGCATGATTTGGGGCGAGATTGAAATGACTAAGACAAGAACAAGCTATGTGGAAATGCGTTTGGTGGAGAAATCTAAATGGGAAAAGCAGAAATGATCATACCAAACGTGTCACTCCTAGAAATGCACGCGACAAATTGGGATTACAAGGTAGCGACATGGTGTCCTTTGTGACGGGCGGAAGGATGCCAGAAATATCTCGCTTACCCGATTCTCTACTGGGCGCTCTTTCTCGGGAAATTTACAAGGAAGACACCGATTTAGACCTGATGTTTCTACGATTTTGCTTTCTACGGTCTACTTAGGATGGTGGTCTTTCCAGGAGAGCCGAGAAGACATCGATATTCATCTTTATTTCAAATATACTTATGCTTTGTGCAAAGGTGTCACAAAGGACACGTACTCATTATTCCGATGATTGTAGCAGACATTTACCGATCTCTAGGGAAGTGCAAAAATGGGTTCAAACACTTCGAGGGTTGTAATTTATTACGGTGCCTTGGCTCATTGAACATCTTCAAAAGGTGTGGTGGACCAACTATGCCTCACCTACAGAAACCGATCATATTGCCACTCATCATTACCGAGTCACTACGGAGTTAAGCCTATAAAGCGACTCCGAAGAAGTGGGAGAATGGGGTCAAATATTGGGTACTTTGGATCAAGACTCGGGTCAAAGGGATGTTCGATCGGTTCCCGTGACACACTTTGTTGTATATACAAAACCCGATACTACTTGGTCTTGATAGGACTACGAGGTCTCCAACCGTACTCTCCCATGCGAACAACGCGCGCAGCCGGAAGGATGCAAATAATACCTAGGGGTTGCCGACATGGACGCATACCAAGTGGATTACTAGGACGATCTTGTTCTGCACAGTTTAGATATTGTAAAGCGTGGAACAAAAAGATTTGTCCTGGCGAAAGATGGCGCAAAGTGCCGGAGGTTGATCGATATCGGCAGCGTATATAACCGTATATCGAGTGGTTGCATGATGATTGGGCCAGCCGCAGCAGTGCGTCAAACGAGGCAAGCATGTAGAAGATAAGGAATGTGCACAAACCCTCTATCGCCGTTTAAAAAGAAAAGTCCAGGATTCTGAGGCTTGTCACTCCAGAAGCACGCACGACAATGCCAAAGAAATCGAAATGGGAAAAAGAATCGAATATTGGAAAGATCGGGCTTTAGGTTTGGATTTGAGGATACAGGATTTACGTGATGAGTTCAGCAAACACGGAGAAGAATGCTTGAATAAGGGAGCTATGGGGGAAAGATCTAGCATTGGCCTACCTTCCATTCCAAATAAGGCCACTGCTTCGACAAGCTACTAGAAGATCTCGAAGAAGTTGGATGCCAACGAGGTGTTTTTAAGATTTAATGTTTTATTTTTGTAACTTGTAATCTTTTATGATAATGAAGTTTTTGGGGTTTATTTTTGGGAGCAAATGACGATATACTTAATAATAAGTTCTCTTAAACTCGCTAGCTCACTCTCTGCATAAAAGAGGCCCCAAAATTAGAAAACGCCACTATGCTTATTTAATCTTTTCAATCAATGTTATTTCTAATTTCAAGCATTAATTACTTAGCTTGTTTGTTGTTTGTCTTATTTTTCCTTTCCCAGTTGCCATCCAGGCAACCTCGGCTTATCACACAAGATCAAAAGGGGGCTCTCCTTCTCCTCCTCCCATCCCTAAACCGTAGCAAAGGAAAAAGGACAGTAATGGATGAACCCATGAAGCGTGGTAGCACACACCAAGAAATGAGCGAGACAACTTAGAAGTGGGCCTACCTGCACAATGGAATTATTGCTGAGGCTCGAATAAAACAGCTTCAAGAAGAGTTGGCACAAATTCCGAAACATCAACACTCAGCAAAGACTATTTGGGGACTCCAAGCCGATGGCTCGCCTTCAAAGACCACCACTCCCCATGTCATCACAACCCGTACCTCCACCACAAAGATGCTCCACTCAATACTACCAATACCTCCTACTTATCCACCTCATCCCGCCTACCATCGCCCTCAACCATCACTACCAAGAAATTCCTCCCTCCAACCCATATAATACACCTTACGCCCTCACACCAATACCAACCCAATATGGGCGTGGAGACCGCACCGTAACTCATCATCTAGAAGAACTGGTCCTTCAAAAGGATTGCTGATTCAGATTTGGTGCAAGAGTTACATAAGATGAATAGTGTGCTGCAAACTGCCGAAGGCAACAAAGGAATAACAGGATCGATTATGAAGACTCCGTATCCATCCGTGATGTTGAATTGCTTCGTAGGGTACAAACCTCCAAAGTTCGAGCTCTTTTTAATGGAATCGGTGATCCAAGGGCTCATTTGAGATTATATTTGTGACAAATTGGTGTGGAGTAGGCGGAATGAGAAAAAATAAGAATAAGTTATTCATGAGAAGTCTCGACTGGAGAAGCTCTTAGCCGGTAATGAGAGCAGACCCAAAAAATGGTTTACTCGGCGTAAATGGCAAGAATTTTTGCAATGCTTGGATTCAACACCTAAACGCACCCGACTCTGCATTACATCCAAAACTTGGAAGAGAAGCCCACGAGACTTTCAGGGAGTTCGCGACTCGCTGGAGGACCGAAGCCGCCCATGCGACTCCCCTCTACGGAAGAGTCCAAATGAGACATTTTTGTGCTAACTTAGACCCGCAGTTTATGATGAGCTGACGCTCGGTTAGCGAAAAAGCTTTGCAGAGATTATAAAGCTTGAGAAAGGGATTAAGACTATCAAAGATGTGTATCATTATCAAACTTGAATGCCTTGCAAAGGCCAACAAAGCGCTAGCCCGGAATCGGGCCTGAGAACTGCAAAGAAGGTGCTTGAATAGCTATGATGGCCTGGGGCTAAAGAATTATGTGTACTGCACTTTAATTCTAACACCACAATACCAAACGCCAACCCCATACTTAAACTCCACTCCACTCATATCATGCTCCGTCATCACCTTTCCAAACTCCACCCCCATATCAAAATCTCCATCCCTATCAAGCCCTATATCCCCATTTCCAAACACCTCCTCACATTACCAAGCACCCGCCATCCCGTTTACAAGCAACACACAACCCTCTTATCCACAACTCTTATCCACGACCCTCTCATTCACGACTTTTTCATCACCAAACCAAAGGCCTAGAGCTCAAGCTAGGCCAACAAAAACCTACACTCCTCTAGCCGAACCAATCGACTACAACAGATGCGAGGCCGGTTAAGTCAAGCTACATCGAGCCTATTCCTTCTCGCACCGCCTGGCCGATACCCAAACTAAGTGGTACGACCACAACAAAATATGCATGTACCATTCGGAAATGAGGGACACACCATGTAGTCCCAGTCTTTGAAAGACAATAATACGGTTGATCGACACTCAAGGTTATCCACCCCAAGGACCCAACACCGAATGTGACGAGTAATCCTCTACCGAATCACTGTGTAAACATGATCTCTTGTGACGAAGATGATGGGTTGGTAGACACTATCTAGATGATCGAGCATGAAGCAAAGTTCTCCTTCGTACTACCTAGAGAATGCAAAGCGCTCCATTCGTGGCTGAGGTAGCTACACCGAGGCCTCCTTTAATGGTGGTCGAGTCAGCTTCCATTTCATACAAGACCCGTGGGCTCGGACTTAAAGGAAATGCCTCGAATAAAACAAAGGTGTTGGAGGCAAAGATGTACCTCATGAGTGACACGGTCTCGGAAGAATATACACTCGATACCTTGGTTCCTAGAAGTCGATAGCGAAAGCAATGGCGACAGAGGCGAGAAACGTGGATCTCGGAAGTGGTGCAGCGGCTGGAAAGATTCAGGGTGGAACAACGGGCAAAACCCAGGCCCAAATCTCTATCTTATCGCTTCGCAGAAGTTCGGAGCAACATCAAAAGGGCCTTGATGAAGTGTGTCAGTTTATGTCCCTCGCAAACATATCTAAAGAACGAGGTGAAGCACATGGGTGGGTCAAGTATTTAAAGCTCGGGAAAATTTCCTTTTCACGAAGATGAGCCGCTAAGTGGAAGGCGTGGCTCATAACAAAGCTGCCACATATCACAAGACAAAGACTTCCCCACAAATTCATCACCAAAGTGTTGATCGACCCAGCTCCTGGTTTGAATATTTGTCCGCTAAATACCTTGACTCCTACAGTTGACCTCATTTCGGATCAAGCGATGGAAAATGAACGCCAAGGCGTTTGACGGTCGCTGTAAAGTGGGACACCGTTGGAGAGATGGGACCGACGCTACATTTTGTCCGCCACTTTACCATGACATTTCAAGTAATTTGATATCCTGGGCTTCTTACAATTTTACATTGACGCCATGGATTCATGTCATTGAGCTGGTGCCTTCTAACTCGCACCAATGCTTGAAATTTGAGTGGGACCATCAAGAAGTCGTGATTCACTTGGGATGAAAGCCGTCCAATTTACATCAAGCCTCGTTATCCCCTACACAAAGAAAGTGGAGGTCTGGACGGAAAGTTTTCACACCGTAGAGCTTGCCTGCCGCGAGGAGGTAAAATGCGGAGTAATAAGTGATTCCGAGTATGCTACTTGGTCGTGGTTCGAACTGTGCTCAACCGAGGAAACTACAAGGAGTCTTCGAGCCTTTGCAACTAGCCAATTAAAGACCACTTTTGGATTGGGATATCAACCTACGAACAAGAGCCGGATGAATGGAAATATCCTCGGGCAGGAATTTTCACGCACTCCATCGCCTTCGCTTCAACAACTGTTTCGTATGGTTTTCATTAAACGGCCAAGAAGACGCCGTGGCCGCTTCGCCCAAGAGATTTGTTTCTCGGATGATAATAGTTGCAACGCCATCAAGTAACGGGGGAGGAAGGAGGGACCCTACAAATGAGTGAGGGGAGTTCTAAAGGGCCGCCCACCTGATTAAACACACCATCCGTGAAAGCTCGGGCCGAGCATCCGCAGACCAAAGGACCAGCCATTTTTTGTTTAAAATAAATATTTGTTTTCCAAATTGTGAATTTTCTTTAAGTATTATGTCAGACTCGATCGATTTTAATAAAATTATATCTCTTTTCATTTATTTAATTTTATTTTATTTATTTTCAGCATTTCTAATATCGAACAAGTTGAATCTAAGGCCATGGCTTGTAATGAAACTCGTACGATATAACACAGCAACTCCTCAAGCTTGATGAAGATGAAAGTTACTCAATGGGTTGTCGTGTGGAAATAAGAGTTCGAGGACAAGCCCAAACTAACTGGACAGATAACACATGGAAGAACTCGAAGATTCAGAAATACCCAAAATGTACTGGTCAAAGATCACTTGCCAAAAGAAGAGATTAAGGAGTACATAGAGTTTCAAGGGAGTACAAAGACATATTTGCTTGGTCATACGACGACATGACAGACTACCCATTCCATCGTAGCGCATAAGTCGCTCTTACCGATCCAAAGATATCCTCGTGAAGCAAAAGCCGTAGAAAATACAAGCCTCGACATGAGTTTGCAACCAAAGAAGAGGTAGCTGCGTATCGACGCGAATCCTCAAAGTGGTAGAATACCCACTTGGTTAGCCAATACGTGCTCGTACCGAAAAAAGATGAAAGGCCGAGTCTCAGGGATTAAGGATCTCAACAAGGCCAAATTCTCTAAAGACTATTCTTCATTACTAAACATCTCACATTCTATTACAATCAAAAGGCAATAAACACAAATGTTTGTGGATTGTTTAATAAGTTATCATCGTATCAGACGCATGAAGAGTGACGCCGAGAAAACCGCATTTCTTTCCTTGGGGGTATATTGTTGCTGGGCAATGCCTTTGAAAAATGCCGGAGCCACCTACATGGTGGGCCATGACTACCATTTTCCACGACATGATCCACAAGGAAATTGAAGTTTATGTGGATGACGTCATCATCAAGTCAAAAAGAAGCTCAGACCATCCGGCACTGTGAAAGTTCTTGACAAAGCTGAGGAAGTATAATCTCAAACTAAATCCTAGCAGTGCATTTGGGGTTCCGCAGAAATCCATTTGGCTTTTATCTCGCCGTCGAGGTATTGAGTTGGATCCAACCAAGATTAAATCCATCCAAGAGCTCCCACTACCGAAAAGCAAAGAAGAAGTCATGAGTTCTTAGGACGACTCAACTACATTAGCCGTTTCTCATTGCTCTGGGCCAATCTGCTATTTTGTGAGCCTATCTTCAAATTGCCGAAAAAGACGCCGCTTACAAATGACTCCCGAATGTCAACAAGCTGATAGAATCAAATATTATCTATCAAAGCCTCCGGGCTTAGTGCCACCGAACAAGGAAGCACTTCGCTCTTGTATTTGTCCGTGCTAGAAAATGCCTTTTGTTGTGTTCTCGTGGGACAAATACGACGAGACCGAGAAAGGAGCAAGCTATATATTACTTGAGCAAGAAGTTCATGAATTATACGAGGCTCCTGCATATAATGGGCCGGAAAGAACATGTTGCGCTTGACTTGGGTCGCCTGCTAAAAGCCGAGGCACTACCTGCCCGCCTACACAACTTATTTAATTTCAAGATGGATCCGCTAGCATATCTTTCTAAAACCTATGCCTACGGAAAGCTTGCCAAGTAAGGAGTATTGCTATGAGTTTGACATTGTCTATGTTACACAAAAAGCCGTAAAAGGACAGCTCTTGCAGACCATTTGGCAGAAAATTCTGTAGATGGAGTATGAGCCACTAAAGACATACTTTCCGACGGAGGAAGTAGCCTTTAGGAGTAAGATATTGTCAAGAGGCGATGGTTGAGTGTTGCCTCTTCATGGAGGCAAATAACTTTAAAGCGAGTGGGCATTGAGCAAAGTGCTGGTATTTAAATCAACATTATCCCGCACGCTGCTTCGATTTCTTGTACCAACAACATGGTCATATGAAGGTCGCATCTTTGGTATGACCGGCAGCTGATGTTTAACGTGCACCATTATTGGTAGTCGAGACTTATTTGCCGATGCTCCAAGCAAGTGGGAGAATGCCATTAAGAATACAAAGATTCTTCCCTATCTACACCTGGCAAGAATTGTGCAAAAGGTTTATAAAGGTTGGAGTTCCTAAGATGTTCCCCAATACGTAATGAATTTGCGATGCTCTAGCCACTTGGCTGTCACCCATCCAACACCCCGACAAGAATTGGCATCATCCTATCCTTGTTCACGTACATAAGCAACCCGCTATTGCTTTCATGCCGAGGAAGAACTCAGACTTGTCCATGGTATACCGACATCAAAGGGTATCCAAAACGGGATTATCCCGAGCATGCTACAAGTATCCAAAGCACGCACGATTCTGAGGCAGGGTCAGCTAATCAATTTTTCCTAAATGGGGAAATCCTTTTATAGGAGGACCAGACTTGGATTACAGACGTGGGGGGATGCTAAAGAGGCGACTACCTGACAGGAAGTTCACGCCTGACTTGTGGAATCCCATGCATGAACTGCTCTATGTTAGCAAAGATCTTAAGAGCCGCTATTTTTGCCAGACCATGGAGACAGATCGTATCAAATACGTGCAAAAATGTCCTCACGTCAAACCCATGCCGATGTGATTCTGCGCTTCCCACGAGCTCATGCCACAAGCTCTCCTCGCCATTCGCAATTGGGAATGGATGCAATCGCCCTATCGAGCCCTCGCCGCGCTCCAATGGACATAGATTCATTCTCAAGCGTAATTGACTACTTCACTAAGTGGGTCGGGTTACCTCTCACAAGTCCGCTACTAAGAAGCGGGCGTGCATTTCGTCCGTGACTATCTCATCTCGATTGGGTACCCGACCAATCGGCTACTGAGCACGGTGCTTAATCTCTGGGGTCACAGACTTGATGAGAGCAACGTAGAAAATTTCAAGATTGGCACTGGCTATTCTTACCGCATATAGCCGCAATGAATGGAGCCGTGGAGGCCGCAAACAAGAACATCAAAAGGATTTACGCAAGTATGATTGACAACCATAGACATTGGCATGAAAAAGTTGCCTTGCTTTGTTGGGCTATCGCACCACTCTCCGAACGTCATCGGTGCTACACTCATATGTTGGTATATGGTAATGAAGCAAGAATAATGGGCCTTATGGAAATTCCTCTTTGAGAATCATTCAAGAAGCTGCACTGGACGCATGCAGAATGGGTGACAGATTTGAGCAATTTAGCACTCATTGATGGAAAAAAGGATAAATGCAACATTATGGTTTGAATTTATCGTGAAGTAATGACCAAGCCTTTAACAAGAAAGTTAGGCCAAGACTATTCATACCTGGTTAACTGGGTTTTAGTTTTACTTTTTCCAAATCATATTTGCTAAAGGCAAGTTCTCTAACTGGCAAGGCCCTTACATAGTTCACCGAAAACATGTAAGATATAGACTTATTTAGTAGCAGAGATGGATGGTGAAATCTGGCCTAAACCCATCAACGCAGACGCGTTAAGAGATACTACATTTAGATTGAGATTTTATTTTTCGCTCCGCCTTGTAATCTCGAACTACGCGACTCCGATTCCCGTTTAAGCAGGGATACGTAGGCCCCCGCAAATCTTGCCTATATCTTTTATAAATTTTCTTTCTCCCTTTCAAAGGTTCTCATGATTCTATTACATTTTCATGGTATTTCAAGCCTATAGTTATAATCAGCGCACTTTTTGAGAGACTCAAATTCTCAAATTTCCACGCACGGCAAGAAAGTTTTGTCATCTTCTACAATCGCGTAAATTTTGAGAAGGATCTCAAATTTCGTCAAACAGTCAAGACAAGGCCTCAAAGGACGCTGCATGCTTTCAAAACACGCCATGGCCCGTGATTTAACTCAATTTTTCTATGCATCTATTTCACTTTTATGGAAGCTTCTCACATTTTATCTAAACTACAGGTTTCAGCGTATGCCCTGGACTGAGTGCGCCACAAAGGTCTAGCGAATAGAAGACAATGGATAGACAATAATGTGATCAAATTCCCTTTTCAAACTAATAATTTTTCTTTGAACGCAGAAATAACAGAAAACAAAAGGCAGATGGAAATGTCATGTCGAAGGCGACGTAGAGCTAAGTCATTCTTCCCTATGTCCCTATTTATTATCTTGCTATTCCATCATCAAATTTATTCTTACGTATGCATTTGAGCCCCGATATGCATTTAAACCCACTACTTCATTTATGATTTGAGCCCTCGATATGCATTTGCAATTCCGAATTTACATTTACGTATGCATTTAAACCCGAATTTACTTTTTACATGCATGTGCATGTGAGCCCTGACATGCATTTAAATCGAATTTACATTCACGTTTGCATTTGAGTCCTATATGGCATTTAAATCGACTTATTTTTGCGTATGCATTATTCTGAATTTTATATTTGCCGTATGCATTCGAGTCCCGAATTTACATTTACGTATGCATTTAAGCCCCGATATGCATTTAAATCCGAATTTACTTTTACGTATGCATTAGAGCCCCGAATTTACATTTACGTATGCATTTGAGCCTAGAATTTACATTTCATGCATTTGAGCATGGATATACATCGTGCATATGCATTTGAGCTCCTATATACATCGTGCATATGCATTTGAGCCCCGATATGCATTCGAGCCCGGACATACATTTCACGATGCATTTGAGCCCTTGATATACATTCATATGCATTTCAAGCCCGTTATTTATATTTTGAGCCCGCTATGCATTAGAGCCCGTTATTCGCATCTCGAGCCCGTTTATACATTTCTGTGCCGTTATTTATATTTTAAGCCCGTTTATGCATCTCAAGCCCGTTATTGGCATTTTAAGCCTATTTATGCATTTCAACCCGTTGTTGCATTTCGAGCCCCGTGATTTATTTGCACTATGCCCGAACAAACCAGCTCTCGATTAAATTATCGAGGCTCGAGCAATTTACTTTCTTCGAAGTAGCATTATTCCTCTCATCCGAAGGCGTCATGGTCTAAAGGCATCGTTTCATGGCCTCGTGGACATCATTTACAAATGAGGATTTACTTTATTACCTATCATGCTCCTAAGGCGTCATAGTCTAAAGGCATCATCTTCATGGCCTGGCGTACATCATTTCATGGCCTAAGGAAATTTTACTTTTCAGCTTTATCATGCCCTAAGGCCATAGTTCAAAGGCGGTCATTTTTCATGGCCCCAGACATCATTTCACGGCCTAGGAATTTTATTTTCCGCTATCATGCTCCTAAGGCGTCATAGTCTAAAGGCGTCATCTTCGTGCTCCGCGACATCATTTCATGGCTCAAGGAATTTATTTTTGCGTATCATGGCCCAAGACATCATGGTTTAGAGACATCATCCATTATCTCTAAACAAACTTTCATTGTCTAAAGGGAACTCGCATCATGTTTAAATTTTCGTGATCTCTGCTCATTTTACGAAGAATTTGAGGCACATGCTTTAGTTATCAAGGCGAACATCGAAGGAATAATAAGCTACGAATGATAACGCTTCCTTACTTTCTTCTTTTGAACCATATATTCCCACTGCTTATCTTTGTAATGCATTCCAAATCGTGACGACTGGGTAAGGCTACCCCATCCTTATCCAAGCCTCGTGTTTGTCAATTTTAGGGATCTCGTTTCGCCCCTAAATCCGTAAACTACACGCGTCCTGATTCTCGTGATACCCGAGATATGTAGCGACTTGACACCAAAGTCTCTACTACAACATCTTCACAACCCCATCTCGTTTCATCCCAAGCATACCAAATTTTTTGCTGTACTTGACAAAATTGCCACTAGGTCACCCAGTTCTTGCTCGACAATTCATCTCATTCCCGAGCAAAGAAGGGGCCAAACAAGGACACCCACCTTGACCTACTCGCGCTTTTATCACTGCTATATATATATATATATATATTTATTTTACACTAATATTCGACTCTGCCAGATTTATAAAATAATTTATTATCATAATATTGTGGAAATTATTTCAAATTACATACATATGACTCATATTAATTTTAATTTTCGATATTAGATAATTATGTCGCTTATGATATATTTATTAATATGCGCCTTTATTTTTGAAATATATATTCTTTACTTAATAAACTATTTACTTAATTTTACTAAGTTTTACAAATTTATTTGGATAATAATATTATTCAAATTTTTATAAATTATTTATGTGATAACAATATAGTTTTTAAAATATTAAAACTTTTTATTTTTTTTATTTTTTTTATTTTTTTTAGTTTTTTTATATTTTTTATATTGTTTGTTTTTTGTTTTTGGGGTTTTTTTTTTTTTATGAATTTTGAGTTTTTTTAATTTTTTATTTGTTATTATTTATTTATTAAATTATTTACAAAAATGTAGTATATTTATTAATTTAATAGCAGTTTCAAAAATTCATTTTCTCCAATTTATTTAAATCTTAGCCACTTTTATTCAATTTCATTCAATTTATTTCAAATCTGGCCGTTTTCTATTCAATCCATATCAATTTTAGCCATTTTGACTTATTTGGGCTACTATTTAAATTCAATTTCAGTCCAAATTAAACCCTAATCCAATAACCCAATCCGGATAACCCATTTACTATTCAAACCGACTCCAACTCATACTTTAAATCCTAGCCGTCCATCATCTCTAATCCTACTGCCGATTAAACCCTAATTTTACTTCCTTATTTACCACACCTACCCCAAACCCCCTTATAATTTTTAATCCTTACCTTCCTCCCTCAAAATCCGCACCACCAAACTCCTTCCTCTCCCTCTCACCGCACCGCGCCACCACCACCACAAAATGTACCCAAAAATCCGCCGCAAGTACCACCTACCTCCCTCCTTTCCCTCTCGTACACGTCTTCTGGCCGACCTCCCTCCTTCTCTCCCTCTTCTCTCTCACTACCACACTTCCCAATTTTTTCCGCGCACGCAAGCCGGAAACCAACAGCCGCCGACCCTTCCCCTTCCCTCTTCCCTCACTCGCTCTTTCTCTCTTCCTCCTGGCCGAACTCGACGAAACACCATAGCACCACCGAACCCATCGAAGCCAACCGAACAACTACATCTTCACCTCTCCGTCTCCTGTGTTGTTGTTGACCGGAGAAATACAACTTCACCTCCTCTAGCCTGAGCTCACTCCACCCACAAATTGCCATTAAAAATCTCGCCATAACCTCCTCTTTCCCTTCCCTCTCTATTTCCTACCCGCGATCACCATCGCCGAAAAACCTTCACCTATCTCCTCGCATCACTATAACTCCATTAACTCCTAAGGACGCGCCACAAAGATGAACTCGCACTTCTCCCGTTTCCCTACGATCTCATTTAAACCAACAAATACCCGTATCTCCGCCGCCCTGGATCTCCCTCGCCACCGCATCCCCTCTTTCTTTTCTCCATCTCCCAAATTTGAGGGACTGTCCGTAAATTTTTTTACTTTATTTATTTATTTTATTTGTATTTGCTTTATTGTTACAGTATAATAAATAGTAATTTTATAAATATAGGCAGTATATAATATATAATAAGTATATATGTAAGTAATATATAATATATATATACATATATGTATATAGATGTAATAGATGTGTATATATATATAAAATAATAAAATAAATATATATAATAAAAAAAACTTTAGAATTAAATTAAAATAAAATATTTAAAATATTAATATATAATTAAATATTTAAAAATACAAATTCAAAATGTTAATTTTATATCATAAATTTTTATTTCAAATTCTCTTTTTTATCAAATCATGCTATATATATATATTGTTGTTCTTCTTCTGCTGCATTTATATAATCAATAAATGTGATACCTCTCAAATCATTCTCGAGATCAGTCTAATTTTAGAATCGCTTAAAATAGCCTGATTCTCTCCGCACTTGCAAAAATCCGTTTATGATGTTCTCAAGAATATTTTGATTTTTTCCTGCTTGAGCATGTAATACTTGAATAATTGCCGTTTTGATTTGTATCTCCTGCATATATCATTTCTCTTCTCTCGACTACATATAATCTTTGTTTTATTGTTTCCTCACTACAAACTGCTTATCCATGTTTTTTTTTTATTTACCTTTTTATCTCGATTTTCATAACTGTGTTATTTTCACATTTAAGGAAATCTTTTGATGTCATTTCTATTCTTAGCTCAATTAGTTGCCACAATACATGTGATAATCGATGGAAATTTGATCTAAATATTCCTCGATTGATGTCCCTTAATCTGTGAACACCGGGTTCAATATGGAAATTTTATGCATTTTATTATTTAGCTATTTTTGGTAGATTTGAAATTAATTTGCTCGCTTCCTGAACATTGTGTTAATCCATTATTTTTCTCCCTTTCTAATTTAAATGCCGACGCTGTTAAAAATTTTGCAAGTCCCTCTTTCACTCATTCATCAATTTTATTTTATTTTTATGTCTCTCCTCTTCCATATACGCATGCTTCTTAGAAAAGATAAAGTGTTCCTTTTTCCCCCCGATTGTAATCCCATTAATCGATTAGTTCATTTTGTAAATGGTAAGTAGTAATTTGGAAATTAATTTAATATTCCCCTTCCCTTTATACTTCTACCGATTCTCTATTTAAAGGACTCCCCTTTTTCTCAAAAAGGGGCATTCGAACATTTTTAAACTTCCATAGCTATACTATATTCTGATATAGCTTTCTTCCCAAAAAAAAAAAAAATCTTTCCTTTTTAGCCACTAGTTTAAAACAAGTATTTGATTTCAAGACTTTGATTCAAGCTTTTCTTCAACCTATAGTACATCTTCCGTATTATATTCTTGCAATAACATGTTTTAGATTTTACTATGTGTGTTGACGAGTGACCGTTGTCCTTCTAAAGTCATCTATTTGGTTTGTGTTTGAAGCAAGATTAAGATATAATCTGCTTTTAGGACTAGAATATCGATATATGTTTTGTCGCTTCTTGTTTCATTATTTAAACAAAGCTCTGCTACTTCTTGAGGGAAACGTTAAAGAGTCGCTTCGGGTTTTAATGAGGGAAATCGCTAGATTAGTTTAAATCCATGTGTTTATTTCTTTACTCGTTCTTTAATTATCATTATTATTGTAACTTGTAGACTTAACATTGATAAATAATGAAAATGGGGTTTATGGGGGAAGTGTGGATCCCGCTTGTTGTCTTATTTTCTTCCTAACTTCCAAACTCACCTAGACATATGTTCAGAGGATTTAATAATATATACAAGAGAAATCATGCCCGTAGGAATTCAATTTTATGTCGCATATGATTTTGACATGCAATAGATAATTTAATTTTCGTCCGTAAAAGTAATAATGGATTAATTGTTTCTTGAAACAAACAGTATTAATTCTAAAACAATTTACTTTAATTTGGTAGTACACTTACCTATAGGAAACTATTCTTCCGACCGCTCTCGTAATCATGAAAATAATTTCGATTTGTTAGGCATACCTTTCGAATACGCTTCTGGGTTGAATATTAAATAAGGCTATTAGACATTATCTGGGTCAGAGATCCAAAATGCAAATCTTTCAATTATCTATCACAAATTGGAATTTATCCTTTTGTAACCACTATTTTGATATCTCGTTTGAAATATGCAATTGTTTTCAACTGAGTCTAGATTGTATAATCTGCTCAATCTTCGGTAAGATAAATGGTTAATGACCGCTATGCGGATTGGGAATGCTCGCTTTCACGATTTTCCTTTTGGTTGGGGTGATATTTGCTTATTTATGTCCAATGATAGAATGTAAGGTCTTAATAAACAAGACCTATAGGTAAAAGACTAGTTCACTCGACACGCATTAACTCCAGATTAGTGTTTTCTTTCAACCTATGTTTGCATCACGTTTACAAAGAATTAGCTTATCTCGGGTCTTCGTATATTGGCCACATTTTCATTTGTTGTTTAAATCCGATTTCGTGTCATTTCAAGGGCCAGAGTCACAGCCAAACTCAAAAAATGATTCATAATCAGCTATTTAACTTATCAAACTCGCTCAGACTTTACATATAGAATCACAGCATTTAGACATCATGCCTATAGGATTCCAGTATGCATGAATTTTAGTCTCTTTTCTATTAAAATCATGTTCGGGAGATGTCATAATTGATACCATGCCTATATACCAACATCATTTATTTTTAAATAAAGAGGCCTATTTGAAATCATGGCGTCTGGCCATGATAATCGCCGCTTTGTTTGACGTTTTTTTCTTTTTGTGCTTCATAGGATGTTTAGATCAAAATCCAAATTAGTTGTCCGATGCCTCTGACCTAAGGTTGGAAAGTGTAGGCAAACAAAAGAGACGATAGTATATCACATAGAGCGTTTTAAGTTAATTAATCAACTAGGCGAAGCCTGAAATGATAGTTGTGCTCGCCGAATATGAGCAATTCAAAAGATTGCAATATTATTTATGTTGCACTGCTGATCCCATTAGGTCAAACTTTTCTAACGTAGAACTACGCTTGGCCCGATTCCCTTAAAGGATACGTAGGCGCCACGAGGCTCCTACCCAACAATTAAATTATTTGTTTATCTTTATTTTCGTTTGCATTATTATCTTTAACTGCCACAACTTTTGCATTTAAACAATTATTTTTTAAAAATATTTTTAATTTTTTAATTTTTAATAATTCAACCTTTTATTTTTGTTTTAATTATTGTCTTCTTTATCGATTTTTGTCTTTCTCTTCTTTAGGCAAACAACATAGTTAAAATAGTTTATTTGACCACTTAGTAAATTTCTCCCATTTAATGAGTACTATGAACCATATCATGACTCGAAAGGTGCCTAACACCTTCCTTTCGAGGTACTAAAGCCCTTACCCAACTCCTCGATTACCTAGGTAATAAATTTAGTTGCACGGTGCCCTAACGCACCCTAAATTCGTTAGGTGGCGACCTTCAGCACCAGCCCTTAAGAGACGCCAATGCCGAGTTCCGTTTCTCCAAGGAAAACTAGGGCCGAGCATAAATCATACAAACAATTGAAAGAAAGAAGAAAGGGATAGAGAAAACCCTAAGAATTTTCGTCCTCTCACCGCCCGTAACTCCACGTCTTGCTCCACCAAGTCGAATAATGCAAAAATAAACCTAAGTGTGCTATTTATAATAGTAGGAATTTTTCCTAATAATAAGCAACGTGGTCATGTGAGTGCACGCGAGCATTGCCTCCATGACACTGGCCCAAACGCGTGGAGGCTTACCGGAAACCGCCTAAAACTCATCTCGTGCAAGACTGCTGGGCAACAGAAACACAGTCAGCTCGGGCAAGCCAGCTGGGAGCAAGACTGTTTGACGCTGGGCCGGTGGCTCCGCTGTACACGGCCTCGGGCGCACCGATGTCAGGTTTCTCTTGGCCGCTTGCGCGCATGCCTCGGCACCGGCGTGGCACGGCTGGCGCGCATACACGTACGCGTGGCACGTCCGCCCGGCGGCGCCTCGCTATGGCCTCTCTCCTTTGCCGACTTTTCGCCTTTGCTTCCGACTCCACCCATTCCTTCACCAACTTCTGATTTAGTTCATAAAATCATTAAAACCTACAAAACAAGGACTAATCATGTTGGTTAGCACATATAATCACATTTATATAAAATTACATGAAAATATACAAAAATAACTTAGACAACAATTTACTCAATTCAAGTTGTGTAGAAGCGTATCCGCGTGCAGCTGCATATTTTTGCCCGTGATCGGCAGGCCTGGCCCCCATTCCGATCATTTCTACTGCTGCCTGCGAGGCGCAGACATATTATCTCTCAGGGTCGCATTGAGCTTGGCCGCGAGGTCGCGGCAATGTTATAGTCAAGTATATCGCTTTTACGCTACGAAGGCCATAGTTTGACAGCAGTGGTGACCTTGCCACGTAGCCTTCCGCATTCCCTATGCTAAGTTTCACTACGTTACGGTGGCCTTGTCTACTACATAAGTTCCTTGTATTAGAATGTTTCTCGGTTAGTCTGTTGCATTCACAGTGGCCATGTGCCCAGCTGGCCTGGGAGGTCAAAGCATACCATTATATAGCCCTTTGTTTCCAGAACTCCGAGATAGAGCTAAACTCTGTGCACCGACGTGCCTAAAGCCCAATGCTTAGCAAATACTCCAGTCCTACTAGGGTACACCAGTGCCACCATACCTTGGGTATGGGCTGCACAATAGAGTCCACAGCACTGCATAATAACTACAAAATGTGGGCCGAGCTGCTCATTACACCTAGGAACTGTAGGATGACTATAGCTATTAGTTGACCAATGCAACTTGCTAGGGTAGATAGATTGAGGTGTACTACCATGACTTATGGGGCCTCAGTGGGTTATTTTGCGTTGGTTGTACCTTCCGCCATGGGGCCGTAAGGTTCTTTGGATTGCTTAGTTATTGATAAATTAGATAGTAGAAAAAGAAGAATGCAGAATCTCTATCCTTTCTTTCTAGCTTATTTTGCCCTATTTCTATTCATTTATTTACAATTCTTGCCTCTTCCATATATCTTGGAGCATATTGTACCGACGCCCTCTTCTGGGGCTGCCATTACTTCGTTTGCAAAGTGCCGATAGACGGATCAAGACCTTCTTAGCTTTCTATCGTGACTAGCAGCAAGGGGGTCACCATTCCTCCTAGAGCTAATAGATTAGCAAAGGACTCTTTGTTGTACAAGATGTGGTTTGGTCCCGTTCACTAAAGATATCACTCCTAGAGCTTGCATTTCTTTCATTCCCATGATTAGCCTAGCACATCATGTGAGGCCCGTATGTGTTTGATCTATATGGCCGTGTGGAGCCTTGGCTTAGCCGAGCAGTTGGCGCCTTGTCGGTCATAACTTAGTTTAGCACTCAGTTTTACTTTTCAGCTTATAACTAGACACCACGGTGGTCTTGTCAGCCCGCATAGATTCCTTATCATTATTTGTTTCTGGTTAGTTGTTTTATTTACAGTGGCTATAAGGCCTATATTCACTGGTCGATTACGCCGAGATATAGCCCGTTGTTTTCGACTTGAGTGTTAGTGTTAGTCAGGTACCAATGGTGCAGAAGCTCACTGTGCTAGTTCATACCTAAGAGGGGCACTGCAGCGCGCCATGCCTCCGCATGCATGTGATGTATGCATCGTAATATAAAGTTTTATAGTAGTATGAAATATATAGTATAAGTTATTCATTTAAACAATTAGGCACTTATGAAATCGTATTTTGAGTTATTACGACTTGTTTTGGCAATTAACAAATTGGATTTCATATCACAAACGTATTTATTTATTTATATTTGATCATCCAAACTATGAAAGACTCATCACAAAATTAGTGAAAACAATAATAATGTTTGCATTAGGTAAACCGTTTATACGATTTTGGATGTGTGATCCTTCTTCGGACTCCCTCGGCACACGAAATGTTTTACGTGACGGCCGCACTTTTTCAAATTATATTTTCAAACGTCCTAAACGCAACATTGATTTGCATTATAAGTACAAATTTATTCAACTTAAATTAATTTTAAAAGAAAAAAATCTTAATTGCTTTTAACTTTCTAAGTATTAATATTTTCTCATACATATCAAATAAGGAAGGATTTAATACATAAACTTTAGATATCCTGTACCTCAAATATTAAAAATAGTTAAATAACTATTTCATCAAGTGTGATGTTTATATTTAAAAGAGTAAAAAGGTGAATGATATTTTGGTATAAGGCTTCATACTTTAAGTATTTAATAAATAACTTAATTTTAAACTTTATGAGATGATTTTTCAATTCAATAAGAAGAAGAAGAAGAAGAAGAAGCTCTAAGTTATGTTTGTGTACTAAGTTGCGCTTTTTTCAAATTATATTTTCAAAAATCCTAAACACAAGATTGATTTGCATTATAAGTATAATTTTATTCAACGTTGTAATTAATTTTTAAAAATTAAAAATATTTTTTTTGGGTATGTTTTGGGAAATTTTAGAAATGAGCTTAAGTGTATAACAAACACAAACACACATATTATATAGCTCTTGCCTGGGCAAAGCACGGGTGCATCGTGCAAGATATTTTGGCTTGGTTTTACAAGCTCCGTCCATATTCGACCCAGTCGCTTACGTATTCAACCACCGACCCGTCTATAATATATAGCTCATACTTCTTTTACGCTCATAACATGTATATATACATCGCCAAATTAGAAATATAAAATCACGGAGTGTAACATCTAGAATTAGAAGGAATTGAAGAATCAAAGTCCTAAATATTAGAAAAATAATTAAATGACTACTCCTAAGCATTAGAGAAATATGTCAATAACTCTCTCTCTCTCTCTATATATATATATATATATAGTACAAATTAAATAAAAGAGATAGCTTTAATTAATTTATTTTTTTGATAAAATATGAGTAACTTGAGTCTAAGCATAATAATTATATATACAATGTGAAAACATAGGGTCAATAATCCTAAATTAGTAAAATTCTATATCAAGAAATTAATTGAAAAAATTTCTAAGAAATTCCTAAGCCTAAAGTTAATTTTAGACATAAATATAAAGAAGACATTATATACAAATCCTAATTTTCACGCTTTCTTGATGTTTCAAATTTATTCATTCGTTGGACTTCTCAAAGTCCAAGTAAAACGCTAATTGCCATAAAGGAATGCTAACTCCGACGTGAATCTAACAAAAGTCGTATTCAATTTAAAATAATAAAATAAATTTTAAAGTTTTAAATGTTAGGATTTTTAATAAAATTTAAATAAGGAAAGATTTTTAAGAAGCAAAAGTTTAGTCAATTTTGAAAGTATAAATATTAAAAGTTTTTTACCTTTTTACTAATAAGTAAAGATTTAATACCTATAATTTGAATTAATTTTAAAGTCCTAATTATTATGATAGTAATTAAATAATAATTATTTAAAAAATAATAAATAATAATTTTATTTATTGTAGAATAAAGAATAAAAAGTTCAATTAATATTTTAAGAGTGTTTATGCTTTTAAAAGAGTATATAGTATAGATAAATAGAAAAAACAAGAATAATAAAATAGAAAAAAAGAAAAAAGGATAGCATGTATTACTAGTCCTTTTTTCCCCCAAATAGGAGTGTGCTTCCGCCCAACGACTGGTTTCCACATCCGTCTTCACCCTCCAAAACCACGGCTTTGTGTCGCCTTTAGCCCTCCCTCTATTAGGGTTTTCCCCTGAAACCCTGGTTACCTTCTCCTCTGCAAGCGGTACCACAGTTCCCCCCCAACCCTTTTCCTAGTCGTTGAAATTTTATTCTTTATGATTAATGCTCAAACCTTGTTGTATTATTTTAGGGATTCTCGGAATTTCAGTAGGAACTGAAATACCTGGAAATGGTCTTGTACTAGTCTGAGGTAAAGCTTACATTCTCCTTTATCCTTTTTTTTTTCCTTCTTCTTTTTGCGATGGCTAATGTCCATAAAAATTGTTGCCGTTGATTAAGTTGAATTTTCATTTCCACCGTTTAGGTTTCTCTTGAGTTGGTGCAGAAACAGCAAACCTAAGGTGGATATACTTTCTTTTTGGGTTTCTCTGTGTTATCTTTGTCAGTTACATTTTTGTTTAACAAACAGTTAAACGGAGGAGAATGATTTTTACTATACTTGAGATAAATGATGATCTGACTGTTTCATTTAGTTCTTTTTAGTATATTTAAAATACTTCACCTGAGGTGATCTAAATGGGGTGACATGGTAGGATTCCTATAGTCCTTGTTTGTGATTGGGTGTAGTTGTTGTTCACTTGTTTGTTGTATTGAAAATTCCTTATGAAAATGATCCTTCTTCCTAGTATTTTGCTTTTACAATAAATGATGACATTGCTTGTTTAAGGAGGAAAATGAGTTATACCAGACGGAAATGATTATTTGACCGATCTTTTTAGTATATTTTAAATACTTAATCTGAGATGATTTAAATAGAGCGAATAGTCCTTCTTTGGGATTGAGTTGTAGTTGTTGTATTGAAAATCCCTTAAAACTTATCTTTCTTCCTTGCGTTTTACAACAACAACAAACCCAATGTAATCCCAGAAGTGGGGTATGGGGAGGGTAGAGCGTAAACAAACCTTATCTCTACTTCGAGAAGGTAGAGAGACTGTTTACGAAAGACCCTCAACTCAAGTAAAATAAATCAAAGTAGTTATGAAAAAGAAAATACGACAGTGAAGGAAACATGTCAAATAATAAGGAAATTACAAATAACAAAAACAAGGAACTACAAATAATAATAGTGAAATAATGCCATGACTGAAACACAATAGACAACAAATAGTAAGTTTCTCAAAAGATAGACAACAGATGGTAACAAATAACAAAAGCAAGTAACTACAAATATAAGACTAATACTACGTCAAACATGGTGCTTCCATACTGCCACCAAGCCTAATTCCGTCCAAAGCGAGATAATGCTCAACTATCTTCTACACTAACCCGCGGTCTCCATACCCTTTTATCTAAGATCATGTCCTCGTTAAGTTGAAGCTGCACCATGTCCTGTCTAATTACCTATCCCCAATATTTCTTCAGCCTACCTCTGTCCTTCCTCATACCTATTGTATTTAACCTCTTACACCTTCTCACTGGGGCATTTGCTCATCTCCTCTTACAGTACCCAAACCATCTCAGCCTCGCTTTCCTTATATTGTCCACCACGAAGTCCATTCCCACTTTGTCCCGGATATCATCGTTTCTAATTTAATCTCTCCTAGTGTGGCCACACATTCATCTCCTCATCCTCATTTCCGCAACTTGCATCTTCTAAACATGAGAGTTCTTGAGTGGTTAACACTTCGTCCCATACAACAAAGTCGGTCTAATCACTACTCCGTAGAACATGAGAGTTCTTGACTGGCCAACTTCCTTGCATTTTGCTTATACAATATATGATAACATTGCTTGTTTGGCTAATAATTGTTCCTTGAAGTAATTTTCTTTTTGTGCGGGGTTGTTGTTGTTCGCTTGTGTTACATTTCATATTCATTTTGATAGATGACACTGGTATAACTCTTTTAGGTTTTCAAGATAAGTTTGTAGCCTATAGTCACAAAGGAATTATTAATGCAATGTATTGGGGGAGATGTTTTGGCCGTATGTTACCTTTTTCTTTTTTGTCCTCCCTTTCTTTGGGAATTCACTGTTAGGTGCATGTTATAATTTGTCAAGAATGTTTTTGGGCAAGGTACGAAACTACATTGTACCTGTAAACATGCTCGATACCTGTTCATGACACAGGTTGACTGGTTTGCTTTGTTTAAGTATTATGTATATAGCACAACTCATAGTCTGCAAGCTCTACACCATATGTTGTGGCATTTGAAGTTCCAATTGTGTAAGTTGTGTTAGTATTCCACTATAGGATAGATCATAGAGCCAAAAATTGTTTATAATTACCAAAGCTCTAAGTTATATCCTAAATGGGAAGTGCAACTAACTCCTTAGTCTTTGGAAAGAAACAACAAACACCCAAAAACGTGACCCATTGGTCAATGAAGTGGGTGGAGAACCATGAGGACTCAAGTTTAAATCCCAGTAAAGACAAAAAAACACTAGGTGATTTCTTCTCATATGTCTGATTCTTGGTGGACAGAGTTACCCGGTCCCTGAAGTAGGTACACAATGAAATAGATGAGATGCGCACAAGATAACCCTTGACTCCACCATCATCTAAAAAAGAAAAAAGAGGAAAAACTCAAGAAAACAACAAATTTGAGTATGCGAACAAGTGGGAAATAAAAAAATGAAGTTCGAAGACACTTAAGAGAAGTCTGGTTAAGCATGTAGGATAAACATTCTTCATTCTTTAGTCATCCACTGCTTCTAGGTTTTTACTTTTCCTCATGTTTTGAGCGCATTTAATCCTCTTTGTTAGGCAACTTTGGTGGTTTGCCATAGTAATGAATCTTGTACTCCTATAAGATTTGGCCAGTTCTTAACAGACATATTGAAGACACTTGGTCATGGAAATTAGTTGCACAGTAGTGCCGAGTGATTGACTGGCCCTGGGCTGACACTAACTTGTCAGCATGATTCGTTAATCAAGCATAGGTTTTCTCCCTATTCACCGGGAAGTAATACTTACTAAAGAAGATGCTCCCTTATACAATGGTTATACAAGTTACTTAATGGACGCGTACACTAAGGTTTTCATGTGAGCTGGAGATTTATTTCCATTATTTTATTCTATGTTGAACATGATACAAGAGTCCAAGCTTTCTGGGGATGTCTTGAGTGTTTAGCCAACACCTTCTAATCATGCTACTCCCGATGAACTTGACTATATTGGTTGAGTACTTTTTCTCATAGATGAGTTTGTTGGGTATTTGATTAAATGTGATGTAGTCAGACCAAATAGAACTCTTATTATTTGGCCAGTCCCCGTTAGCTCTTCTAAGTTGAACAATTAGGGATTAAATGAAAAAGTACTTCTATGATTCACAAGGGTGAAATGAAAATTATATAGAAAAGAAGTCATCATGAGTGTGATTTAGAAAATGAAAAGTAATCATGATGATGGGGTTGTTCGTATTGTAGTCAACTTAAACTAGAGCATGTAGTCCTACTTACAGAGGAAGGGCAAACACTTGTCTTGTTTCATTTTATTAAATTGTTGTCATTCGATGTGATTGGCAAGGCAACACTTTCTTTGACAACAACTACGTCTCAATCCCAAGAAGTTGCGGGTTATGTATATGAATCCTCATAGTTCATATTGCTCCAATTAAGTTATCTGAGTCCAATATTATAACAGCAAAACATATCCAATGTAATTCCTCTAGTGGGGTCTGGAACGTGTAGTGTGTACGCAGATCTTACTCGTACCTTGAGAGGTAGAGAAAATGAAATTATAAATAAAACGGCAACACGAAAAATACTATATGTTTTCTACTAATATGTCTCGGACAAGTTTAGAAAACATTGGACCTAAAGTAAACATATTAACATACTAACATGTCTATAACTTAATCCTTGCTACTTGGTGTCACTTATATAAATCTTCGTTCTTCCATTGTGCGCTACTTTTAGCTAGGTCTGTATTGGATTTTAAGTGATTGTGAATCTTTAGGTACAACTTCCTTCCATGTTATTATAACTCATTCTCCTTTTAAACCCTGATTAACCATGTTTTAAATACAAATTTGGATTGACTTAAATTTAATTGCTACAGCTTTTATGCACTTTTGTAGTGTTAGGGTAAACTAAAAAAGTGCTTTGAAGAACTTGTTTTTAAGCTAAAATAGCATAAATAAGCCAAACCAAACAGGCCCTGTGTGTGCTACTTCTACCTTACGCCAAATATGACATTTTTAATCTTGTCTAATCTTGTAACACCCACATCTCTGTGTCACTCATTTCGTGGATATGTTGGACTTTAGAGGCTCAAGATCTATTACCATATAACATTTCAGGTCTTCTAACTGTTCTATAGGACTTGCCTTTAGGTAGCCTTTGATTAGGTAGCACTCTGACTTCTTTCTTTAACTTCTTAGATAAATTAAACCCATTTATAAGGCATATGTACTAACTGATTTTCATCTACTGAACTTTCTGAATTTTTAATTTTATAACACTTTTAACTTAATGTCTTTACTTATAATTTTTTTTTAGATAACACTCTGTTTGCTTATAAAACTTTCTTCTTCAATAATAAAGTTTTATACTTCGACTACTTGATTGTTGGGTGGCACAATATAAATTGGAATGAGTCTCGTTAATTTCACTACATATCAACTACAATCCGGAGAGGCTTGTCAGTTTCTGCGTCTATAAATTAATGCAGTATTAAAAAATTTCTTGTGTTATAGACCAAATACTTGCAGTTTTAAAGAGAGGATCTTAGCTTTCCAAAATAGAAATCTTGAATATTCTAGTTCCAAACTTTTACATCCCAAGATGTTAAAAAATAAATTAGGCAAAGGAGTTTATGAAGATCTTTGAGTGTTTGAATTGTGCCTTGTATTGATTATTTCTGCTGTTGTACGCAAGAGCTGTGGATGGTATGGTTTTTGTTTTTTTGATGAAGTAAATAATTTCATTGCTGGCATCAAGTGGATGCGTAATAGTTACAAAAGTAGAGTATCAAAAAGTACTTGTAAGCTCCAGTACATATCACGTACATATCTAGTTAAGAGCTAGGGAGGTGAAAAAGTTCAAGAGAGTATTAAGGTAAGCTATTTGGGACAAATAAATCCAACTATACAAAAACAAGAGACTACTAGCTTTTATAGATTGGCAGGTAGTTGATGTTCCATCAAAGCATCTCCTATTCCTTTCATTCCAGATACTCCAAAAAATGGCAGCAGGTTTTCTACTTCTTGCATTGTGCTAGATCTTTCCATCTTTCTTCTTTTTAAGTACTTCATTTTTTAATTAATGGAGGTATTTGGCAATATTGGCGCACATGGACAGTTCCACTGTCTACTTTGCTCATCTGCCTAACTTGATACCTGTGTTGGTGTAGTAGGTACATGGTGAAATTAATCAGGTTTGTGCAAGCTGGCCTGGGCATTGTGATAAAAAATAAAGGAAACAAAGAGAGAGTATCTATTTTTTTTTTTCTATTGGGTCCAACTACTAAGTGGAAAATTAGTGATTTTATTTGATGTCTTGTTTTGCTTTGAGGAGACTTGGCCTTATGGGTGCAGATTCCTTTTCTTACCAAAACAGAAATTGTAAGGTGCGAAAAAAATAATAGAGAATTTCAAATGTTTGACTCGATGGATGTTTTTAATAGCATTGACTGAAGAGATGGCTGGCCCTTAAATGTTGGATATGCTTATTTCATGATTTTATCTTTAAATTGACGGTTGAGTGCGGCTTTTATTTGGGTTTTATCTTTAAGATTGGCACGATTTCTTGGTTCCTAATTGTTGATTTTTTGAACACGCTCTTTGATAATATTCTTCATAAATCCATTTCCTAATTCATATTTTTCATGTTTATCTGGTTAGCAGGGATAATAACCCAAAGATTACTTTACTCGGAGGATGGGTGATGATACTTTTGATGGCCAACTATTGGCAGAAAAATTGTCTAAGCTTAACAGTTCACAACAAAGCATAGAATGTATCCTTTTTATTTGTGAAGATTATACTTCATGCAATTGCTCGGTTATTTTTTAATATACTACTGTAATCTGAGTAATTTGGGATCTGACTTGGTAGCAGGGGATTCTCTTCCCATTTCCAATTTTAATATATTACTGTCATTGTTGTTAGCTCTTAAATCCTAAAATCAATGTTCTCCTTTACTTTAACTACTTAACTACTTGAGCCTTTTTAGTTGCTACCGGTAACTATTCTTTTTTCTTTCCTAGTGTAAATAATTAAATTTATCTCCCCTCTAAAATTGAGATAAATTTTAGAGACCTCGTGGTTAAAAGTTACGCATAGCTCGTGAGCTTTTGTGACTCTATTGTACATATTTAAACTCCATCCTAGTGCTACTTCACCAAAATAAGATTTAGTATTGCGAAAAAGAGCTCTAATTTGCTTTTTTCACCATATTGTATATAATAAAGAGACAATTCATACATATATACTTCTCCTGTAAATTCTATAACTTATATCTTATTTTTGAACATAATACTTACAAAAGCAGGCTTATTTTAAATGTAATTTATTAATAGTGCTTAAATTTCACGATTACCTGTTTTTGGTATTTAGGCAAATTCCTTATAAAAATTAATATTAGTTAAACTGTGTTTGTAATAAAATTAAGTATTATCGGTTGAAGACATAGTCAAATAGGTAGAAATGTGCTCTTTCTAACAGTTTAAGCTTTTGGATAATATGGTTACACAACTTTAACATGTTACCAGAGCAGGTATAGGGTCTTGTATTCGAGACTCACCACCATCTGTTATCAATTTTTTCCCCACATGCTTGATTTAATTAGACCCACACGCGAGTAGGTGTGTTGTAGACATAATCATGTATATCAAATTGTGCTCTCTCATAACCTCATCTATTAGATGAGCTGGTTACACACTTCAATTAGCAAAGGTCAACATGCCATTATTAGGTTTTTTTTTCTTTTTCATTTCAAATATGCTAAATGCTACACTATAAGTTCAGGTGAGCAAATTATTTTGGGAAGTATATTATAAAGTTAATTAAGTTGGATGATTAGAATTAACACATGAGTAAAATGGATACTGTGAAATGTTAGCTTAAGTTACTTGAACTAAAAGGTCAAACAAGTGGTTAATTTAAGGAAATGTTGCAAGATGCATCTTCAAGAATAGTTAATTAATTCAGTCATTGAAAACTGTGAAAAGAAATTGGCTAGATGGAAAACTAAGTATCTGTCTTTGGGAGGCAGATCGACCCTCATAAATTCAATTCTTGATACACTTCCAACATACATGACGTCCCTGTTCCCAATTCCTTCAGGGGTCATCAGCAGGTTGGATAGCATCAGGAGGGAACTTCTATGTCAAGGGAACAAAGACAAGAAGGGATATCATTTGGTGTAATGGAAAACACTTACTCTTGATAAGAGATATGGGGGATTAGGAATTAAAAGTTTGAAGATTCAAAGCAAGGCCCTAAGAATGAAATGGTTGTGGAAGTACTCCAACAAGCATCAACACCTGTGGAGTAATGTCATTAGAGCTAAGTATGGACTGGAAGATAATTGGGTGTCTAAAGAGATAACTACGCCTTTTGGAGTTAGTTTATGGAAATCCATTAGACTTCTATGGAATGAACTGAAAGCTCATTCTAGGGTCAAAGTGTTTGATGGAAGTAAAACTAGTTTCTGTAAGGACAACAACTGGCATGAGAAAGGCATTCTAGAGTCAACCTTCCTTGATATCTTTAACCTTGCTATTCATCGGCAAAGAACCATAGCAGAAATGTGGTGACCCCAAGGATAGAACATTATCTTCAGTAGACAGACCAATGATTGGGAATTACAAAGAGTGGTTGAATTCTTTAGAGCTTTGGGGACTTTTAGTGGAATACAAAATAGAGAATGACTTCTTTTAGTGGTTAGGCAACAACAAGGGTTACTTTAAGGTGAGTGCAGCCTACAAGTTGATGAATACTCCCTCAACATACAAATAGCCAACTGCTATGGAAACATATCTGGAAAATCAAAATTCCTCACAAAGTAGCTTAAGCAGCAGCCCTTACACAAGACACTTTGATGAGGAAAGGGATACCACTATGTTCAAGATATTTTCTGTGTGGGGGGAAACTAGAGATGGGGAACCATCTTTTTCTTCATTGTAAGATAACAATACAAATTTGGAGTATCATCCTAAACCTCAAAGGCATCTATTGGATAATGCCAAGGAGGATCACGAAGGCTCTTAGAAGCTAGGAGGAAGCAGGATTGCAGGCAAAGGATAGGAGCAGATGGAGAATTATTCCTGCCTGCATATGGTGGACAATCTGGAACGAAAAAAATTCCAGATGTTTTGAGAATATTGAAAATGAAGTGCAGAAGATTAAGATAAACTTCATTTTGGTATTGTGTTTTTGGTATAATCAAGTCTACTCAAATGACATTGTCTCTATTATTGATGTATTGGACTTAATATAAGAGTGTAGGACAGTAGTCTTAGAGGATTTTCTATAAATATGGTTTAAGTACAACCCATGTACTGTTTTGTTCATCATATATAAATATACAAAGTTACCAATTTTAAAAAAAAGAATAGTTAATTAGGGAATTATTTTTTATAAAGTTGGATCCTTGTAAATAGGTCATACTTTATTAGAGCAAGCTAACAACTCCTGTATAAAGGAACCATTTTGCATTGAGTTTTAATCACCAAGGAAAATAGTCTAACTCGTCTCTCTTTTCACAAGGTGTCAAAGCTAAAGAGAGAAAGGACCATGTCTAGGTCAAATGTAGTAGCTAAAAATTTTGAAGTAAATTTTAGTTCGCTTGTCTAAATGAATTTTGGTTAGTTCGGTTGTCTAATTTGTCAACCAACCATGTTGGGAGCTTAGTCTTGATGCCCATAGTGGTAAAAACAACGGTATGTACCATCACAGACCATGAAAATATTGAAACTTATCAACATCCAAGAAGTCTTTTTTGTGCCGCTCTGTGCCAAGTCATCATCATATCAACCTCGTTGGACCTCCCAATCTAGTCATTGCCATGTGTTCTTACATATTAATGCTATGTTGGTATACACGTTATTGTTTTGTCAGTTATGTGTTGCTTCTTTGTAGGTCTACCGTTTAACTTAGTTAGACTTGTTAGTCACGTCATCAGCTAAGGTATGCTTTCGCCTAAGAACTCAGTTGGTTTGCCATGTTAGCCTTTTTGCTATGTCAGTACTGTCTCGTGACAAGAAGTACAACTTTCCAGTAAGTGCTCTCGGGGATTTTTTTGAGGTACTAGGTCGTTATTGTAGTCACTTAAGTTAGAGGAACATTTGTTCTCTAGACAACAACATAAGCGATTTTATTCAAATGGACATGTTAGAGCTACATGCTAGGGTCTTCACAGACATCTATCTTGCAATGACACAAGTACATAATCAAGGTGCATCTAAGGATTAGGCCACAATGTAATTTTTGGTATTGATTTCAGCAATATATTGGAATTCAGGCGGCTAAGAATCATCTATGTCTTACATACAGTAAGTCCTTTCTTTGCCTTACTCATTTCTCGTTTCTTGTCCTTAGGATCTTTAGTTCAAGTGCTTCAGATATATGACTGGTAATAGACATTTGTATTTCTATCTTTATGCCCCTTTATCACCATCCATTGTCACCCTTGTCAATGGTATCAAAACCATGCTAGGGACATGTTGTGGAGGCGTTTGTGGGCAAGATGTATGTCCGGAGGGAAGTCAATTAAATTAAGTATTTAATTATATTTTTAGTAGCTTTCTTTATTATTCTAGAATAAGATTTATGTTTCCAGCTTCATAAGGATTAGGTATTCTAGTATTTATGTTTTCTAGTTTCATTGGGATTAGACTTCCTATTGCTGTTATAAGACTCCCTATTTAAAGGGGGATTTGAGGAATAAAACAGCAAGTCAGATTTTAATCAAAAAACAAGAGATATTGAACTCTAAGGTTTCAACTTCCCTTTAACGAGCTGAATTTATATACAAAATAGGTCGATCTAGGAATTCGAACAAAGACAAGGGAAACTGGAAGTCAATTGATTTAGATTTTTCCTGTTCATCGTCTTGTGATTCAATCCTTCTCTAAAAATCCTAACAATTTGGTACAAAGCTTAGTTCAATGTGCGATAAGATCAATTCCAGATTTCAGGAAGAAAGTGCTATTATAGAAACACTAATGGACTCTAATCTTGCAGCGATGGAACAATTCCCGGGCCAGAAAATTTCCAAGTAATCCAAGAACACTTTTCTGGCTTGGGAATTGGCTCCACACAGCCAGCGACCGACGGAACTGAGTTGAGTTGCACCCCGGCCACTATAGATCAACAACTGTTGTTATTTGAGGCAATACACTGCCTATTCAACTGGCTGATCAGAATCACCCAACAAGTGGTAATTCCCATTCGACAGTACCAAGGTATGCAAAGATGGATTTTCCTACTTACAATGGCACCAATGACCCATAATTTGGGCACATTGCTATGAACAATTTTTTAAAAATCAACATACAGTGGAAGTGGAGAAGGTTGGAGTGGCTAAGTTTCACACGTTGGGAGAAGCACAATTATGGTATTATCAGCTTAAATGAGCGAAGGGCCTTATGAGTTGGGAAGAATTTCAGAAACGTTGTTTCTAACAATTTGGACCTCCTGAAGGCAACAACCAGGTGGGTGAATTGATCACACTTCGACAAACTTTTACAATTGAAATTTATCAATGTCAGTTTCAAGAAAAGTTGGCTAGGGTTGATGAGCTTATTCCAGGACACTTGCACATGGGAATATGTATGGGGGGGTTGGATGATTCAATCAGAATGGTTCTGCAGGTTGCTCAAACCACTTGACTTATCGACGACTATGAGTGTAGCTAGGGCTTTAGAACAAAAACAACATATGCAAAAAGTCAGTACTATTTGCAATGGGGCATGGACAAGTTTTGGCCCCACATTAAATTCATCAAAGTTCGCTACTCTCTCATCTACCTCAGCTAATACCCAGACTAGCTACCAACCCTTTTTGTCAAGCGACTAACTCGTGTAGAAATGGTGGAGAGGAGCTAAGGGATTATGCTATAATTGTGATGAACAATATTTAGCCACTTACAAATGGGAACTTTTTTGGTTGGAATTGGATGATTCAGTTGATTGCGTGATTCCAGAAGTTCCGGATGACTGCCCTGAAATTTCTATACACGCAATTACGGGTGAGGATAAGTAATTACTGTCGTTTGAGCTTGAAGACAAGCTCTTTCAGGGTGAGGGGGTAATGTTGTGGATGTGTTTGTAGGCAAGAGGTATGCCCGAAGGAAAACCAATTAAATTAAGTATTTAATTATATTTTTAGTAGCTTTCTTTATGGGTGAAAATCGTTTTCATCCCCCAACTTTGCTTTAAAAATCAGACTCCCCCCTCAACTTTGAACAATAAACATTCTCCCTCCTTTGTCCTAATTGACTTATTAAAATATCTATTTTACCTTTCAATCCTCCATGTATGTAATATTTTTTTATATTATATATAATGTTT